>OW387135.1:53475386-53932392 GCA_936440205.1 Lepidonotus clava | reverse complement strand
TTTTAAACCAGCTACTTATACTCGCCCCACTATGCTTTATTTGTGTAATAAATAGTATGTATAATTTAAGTAGTGTGTGTACGTAGTACATGAAAGAAAATATCGTTTGAAATTTCTTGAAAAAGAAGTAGTAGTACAAAAGAGCAAAAGTTCAACCTCTTTCAAGAAAGCATGGGTTTTTGTGAGCCCTTAATTATAGTTTTTAGTATTGTAGCTTATGGGAAGGGCTCACTCAATCAGTCATGTCTTTTGTAGGTATTTGGGCTTTGATCTGATTGCCCGGTTACACAATCTTACATACAAGTAGCTACAGGCCTTTGTCTACTGGCATGCATTTGTAAGCAAGGACAATTAGTGTGCATCAAGTGTTATTGAGTGGGCAGGCCTCTCCCCTGCACCCTCCCCCACCCCACTCCTTGAACTCAGTTCAAGGAGTGGGGGTGGGGGAGGGTGCAGTTTGAGAAGCCAGAAGTGGGTTACGTAACCAGTACTTGAGCCACTGTCACCTGCAGGTGGGTGGGTGCAGGTGACCTAGTACTAGTAGGAGGAGCCCCTTTCCTAAGCCCCTCCCTGAGTTGTGTATGACAGCAGGAGTGGTGGTGGTGATCACTACTCATAGCCTATATGGCCTTCAGGTTGTAGGAAGGCCTTCAGTTTATTGAGGGACGACTATTGCTATAGATTACACACATTAATATTTTTTTCGTAAATATCTTAATCTAATTTCAGATCAAAGAATTCATCCTTTCTATATCCATCCAACCTAACAGTGTAAAGATATTTTTAAATATTACATTTGATATTCATAAAGAAAAAACACGGGCTACCGTATGGATCGGGCAATCAAGGGGTCTTCCATTAAGTACGTACACAGTAAGGAGGGGGGGGGGTCCGAATTTTGTGAAAATTTGCGTACATTCTTGTACAAATCCTATGCGTACTTTAGCTCAAGGGGTGTGGGGGGAGGCTAAATCTTTTGAAAATGTGCGTACATACTAAATGGAAGGCCCCCAAGTAAAATCAGATAGTGGAAAAGCATCTTTTAAAAGGACTTGTCGAGGCCTACTGGTGTTGGCACGTGAGTGGTGAACGTGTGGCAGCGATATAGAGGGGAGGGAGTTGTGGTATATGTGTATCGATCATCAGAGTGGTCGCTCAAAGGCCGCCAGGTTCTCCCAATGCCATGCTGTGACACACACTCTACGTACTTACCTTCTAGTATGTCATGTCCTGGCCTGCCCTATACTAGGCAGCTCTTCCAGGAAGGGGAGGGGCACTAGGGCGAAGAAACGGCTTTTTTTTTCGTAAAAGCCGCATTAGACTGGAACAGCGACAATGGTGTTTAGTCATACCATGGGGAATAATAGAGGGAAGTTCTTCATCATACCAACGATCCTATAGCAACCATATAGTGAAGCTATAACATTTTTGGTCATATGGTGATAAAAATAGAAGAATGTTGTTACCGAACGTACCATTATATCACTGCCTGGGATTGCTTCTCCTATGGCAATAATGCTTCTTTGATTATTGATAATAGTTACATAATGTAGGGATGCGAGTGGTTTTGCGGTATAGGGCAGCTGCAATCAAACCTACTTTTTTAAGCAAGGGAATTTAACTTCGAGTTACAATTTAGATTGAAACATTTAAAATGCAAAGCTATCTGAGTTGTAGAATGACATATCATTACAGTACTATAGAACTAGTAACAAGCTCATAGTGATTATATCATCACTATGAGCTTGGAGTAGCATTTTAGTTACAGATCAATAGAAATAAGTTGAAAACCAGTGGTTGGGCAAAAGTAAATCAGTACGTCAGAAATATTCAAATGAACTATGCAGTCTGAGCATTTCAGTATCACTAATTATTTAAGGGAGCAATCACTATCTTTTTGTTCCGGAATAAGTACCTCCCCTCTGCCAAAAAAAAACACCCTTCCCCTCCTCTGCCAAACACCCTCCCCCTCCTCCCCCTCCCCCTTCCCCAGTCCCTCACCTGCCGCCCCTCCCCCCGCCGCGCGCGTGTTTTCCCGCGCTGACTAACTCGCGTCGCTCGGGCGGGCGGGCGGCGCGTCAGCCCGGCGCGGCAGTTTACGCGCCGCTTCCCGGGGAGCGGGGTTTACAAGCGTCAGTCTGAGCGGCGCGACAGTCGTGGACGGTACAAGCGTCAAGTTGGGAGCTGCTCCGACACGTCCTGACGCGTAGAGGAGTCCCTCCCGACAACCACTCACTCAGTTTGAGTTGGATCACTAGTACATACTCACATATAGAGATATTTCCCTTGTTTTTGATAGTTTTTGCCGCACGCGGATATAAATATTATTCTTTGAGGCAATTGTAGTTCAAAGGAAGGGGTGTTTCTACCTGTCGTTGGATGCAAGGATTTACCTGAAGTTGACGATTGGTATTAAGGCTAATGAGAGATTCTCTATGCGCATTTATTATGTCGCTGGGACTGGCCCAAGCTGCCAATAACAACAGCCTATAATTGACGACTACCTTGTAGAGTGGAAGTACATCAACGGTGAATTAGTGACACCTTAGTATTTCTTTGGATACTCTTAGGCATCGGAGATTTACAACTGCCATTAGAGTATATATATCAAATTTGAATAACTCTGCAACCCAGACTTGCACCTGCCATCAGAGGATATATTCATTACATTTGAACTATTATTCTGCAAGTAATTTGATTGGATATATAACATTGAGAAATAATCTGTGGAGATATAATGGGGTTCCACGGCGACCTGGACAACGTGGAGGCCTCCCCAGGGAGTAGAAGACGGTGTGACGGGGTGGATTTACCTGGGACAGGTGTAAATCTACCTGAGACAGGTGTGGTTATTAACGGGCACCTGTCGGACGCCGAGGTCAAGAGGTCACTCCTGAAACACCTCATCACAAACTCAAACCCATCTCAAACCCCCAGCCAACTTCAAAACACTGTAGAGCCTATCAACATGCCCAAGTCACTCGTTGGACCTAACCCTCTCAGCACGCCCCACCCTAAACCTCACCCAGAGGTCCCCTGCGATATACTAGTACAATTTGACAGTCTGGAGCTTATAGAAGAGGAGCCGGAGGAGGAGGGGGAGGCACAGGACCTGTCCCAGGACAGCCTGGACTGTGATAGTCTGGAGGACGGGGAGGTGGAGTCTCCGGACGATTCCCTAGAGGAGGGGCAGATCATCCTCCCTCCAGGGCAGATCATCATACCTCCAGGACAGACGCTCCTCCCGGTAAGAGGAGGAGGGGTAGGAGGAGGAGGCCCAGGGGTGGCGAGGGTATTGAGATGGTTTAACGCTGGAGAGGACGGCACTGAGGGAGGACAAGCACAGGTTCGTGGGTGTATTGATGCATCTGGGGATGTTTTCAATTTTTTGGCATTATGTTTTTCAAAACGCGCTATATTTCAAGGTTTGACGTTAAGTATTTCCCGCCCGCCATGCAGCTGGAGTCTAAAAAACTTGAGGTGGGGCAGGTACATTTTGAGGTATATTGATTTCTGTCATATGATGATAACTAGCAAAGATGGGTTAGTGACCGCAAAGTTAAAACCCATAAATTAAATTTAATGTTGAGCATTAAATAATATATAGGGTAGGTTGATGTTCGCTACTCATTTTCAATGTTTTTAAATACATGCGCATTGCACCTGTGACCACAATAAGGAAGTGTTGGCGAAAAGTATTACTGGTGACATATAACTGATTTAAGCCTGAAAATGTTCATAAACTAATGACCAGAGGTTTGTCTTTATTTTGGGTATCTCCCTTTAGAAGGACAAAGCGTGGCACCATCAATTGTACTGAAATACCTTTTTTTAATCAGCCTTGTTATTTATATCATGTGGTATGGGTGGTCGTTTGCCTGATAAAGATAGATATTTCATTATATTTTATCAGTTGTACACAGGACTACCGATAAGGCTCACATCACTGTGGTACACCTTATGGATTAAGATACAAAACAAACTAATCTAGGGCACTCCGCTGGCTGCAATAATAGTAAAGTCCATGGGTAACCTGAGACGGTCGTTGACAAAAGAGTGATTTCAGAATCCATAAAATTAAAAACATACATCAGGCTTTCTGCGTGCCTATTTGAAAACAAGTTAAATAAGTAAATAGATGGGCTTATAATGACAAGATGGGCTAGAATTAAGAAAAAGGTCATTTTCATTTGTATCTCGTAGGACATGTTACAGGAAATTAATTACATACGTGTCTGAAATAAACTAATTTGATTATAAAACAACCATAAATGTGATAGTTAGACAACTGTAATACGCATGCATCGTAGACGTTTTTTGATGAGGTGGATATTTGATGAGAAGTGAGGTAACCCTTACACACCTCAAAGCAGATATAGATAAGTTTAGTATCAGCAGTATCCAATATAAAGTATCATTCTGACCCAAACCCTGGATGGGGTCTCAATATGCTGCATTTTTATCTCCAGTTTATCATTTTATGTTTACCAAAAGTTAAACCTTATCAAGTGTATGGCACTAAAAACAGGGTACACGGCAGCAAATTACGTTTGGAGTTCATTCTTAATTTTGGACACTTAGATTTCTGCTGCCATCAGCATCATCCTGTCTTAGGATACATGGAATAAGAGCTGAAATTGGGCTGATATTCCAATGATTTCTCCATTGTTTTTCCGCTGAAACTATAGGCCTACTTTTAAACCACCCGGTTTCTCCGATGATTTGACACTGTTTTATCGCAGATCTTTGCTCTTGGAGTAGTATGGAGTTGAGAATTCCACATTGGGGGCATGCTTCTCCTTCGCGTGGCTAAGTGAGTGAAGGATCACAATTCTCATGTTTTTTCCCCCTTTGTAGGACCTAAACGATATCGTGGCCGTGCTGGACAGTGAGGGCGATGGTCGCATCTACTTCGGAGACTTCTGTCGCGGCGTAAAACAGATCACAGACTTAACCGGTGAGTACTGCTTTCATTCAGAGCATTCTTAAGTTTAGGCTTTTCTTGGCCTTTAGTATGACCAGAGAAGGATACAACTTACAAGGTCGCCAGATAAATTCAAGGGCCCCTAGCTTGTTTGAAAAAAAAGGGTGTGTGTGAGGGTCCCAAATCTCAATTGTTAGAGGCCCGATCTCATTACTTCCTCTGGAAGACCCTAGTTCCTGTTTCGTGAAGCCAAGATATGATTAGTCTGACCATTATCTTTGGTCACAGAAGTAAGTAGATGACCTTATTCGGCACTTGGTTACATATGGTGACTCACACTAACTGACCAAGTTCCAAGATGTGATTCAGAACATATGTATCATGGTAAAAGAATAGTTGAGCAGTTCCTTGTGGTATGACGTCTTTGTCATCAAGGTGTGCACCGACAGAATGTACCTGGCATAGGGCCAGCCTATAAAAAGAATCTGTTTCGGGGGGACCGACTAGCTTTTGAAAGATTGGTCAGGATTGGTTTCTTTTTTTCATATTTATTTTTTTGTTTGGTAGGAAAAGTACTAAAATTGTTGAGAAAAAAATAGAAAAAAGCCAGTCGGGCGGTCGACCAGAAACATAATTTATCTTAAGGGTGGCCCAGGGTTAGACGCTTCTTCATATCTTTATGCACTAACGCTGTGTACAAAAGAATACTACGTTGGAATCCAGTTAGCACTACAAGGCTTACATCATAATCCAAGGCCACGCTATGCATGAATTATTCATACAAGTTAATACTGTATGTTATACGTCTTGGTTGTCAATATTAGGGTTACCCGTTCTTAAGACACTTCCAGGTTAACTACATTTATCAGTGGTATTCAACCATATTTGATAACTTGACCGGTAATCAAAACGCAGGGAGAAAGTGAAGGTTTACATAAGAATAGATGTAATTAACGTCACAAAGAAAACTAAAGGGAAATTCTTCAGAATCCTTTATACAAATTGACCACCGGTTAGCCGCAGAGAAGTCGCTATTCAGAATCTTTTGCATTCTATATTTACGTAACGGCCCTCTGCAGATGTGTCACTTTTTAGTGTTAAATCACTGGTGATCATAATCACACAGATATGAAAACAGTGACGGTTGATTATAGTGATTTTGGCTATGATTCAGTGATTTTGTTTTCAGTAAATGTGGCATAAATATCAGTTGTAAATATTTCAGAACTGTTGTTTAAAATCCTGTTAAATTGATTTTTTTAAATTCAAATTATGTGCTCACCAACATGGCGGAGAGCCTTTTTTGGGGGGGAAATGTGATATCATTTGCACAGCGTCTATGGCATATGCAAGGCAATAATATGGCCCCTGTCCAACTCCCGTGTAGTGGTATTGTGTGGTTTATGTATATCAATAAGTAGCACACAGTAGGCGCGGGTATTACAGTGGTTTGAGGTCCAATCTAGGTAGTGTACACACGGTATGGGTCTATAGACGATGTGTACACAAGGCTTACTACCTGAGCTACTATTAACGTCAATAAAGTCGGTCTATATAAGAAAGCTGGAAAGTAGGTTCGCGGGAATAAGTTATTTTCAAAATATCATTTAAGATATCCATAAAAAAAGATCATATGCATCTGTTATAAAAAAATATTTGTAGGCTTTTGAATATTCCTAACTGGCGTCCTCAGGATTATTAGATGATAAGATCTAATCTCTTGACTAATGAATAATAATATTATGCCGGAACCTAGTCAAATTTCAGTGGGAGCTAGTTTGACATTTCTTATGTATAGTAAATCCCAAGATGTGAAATCAATATAAGACCCTTAAGACTATATTCTACATGCCAAATTTTAAAAAATGGGCTTTTGGAATTATGGTTAAATGTGAATATGTTGTACGTCCCACAAAAGGTTTTACATTTCTCCTTCAAATTGTATATAACATGCAAGGTTTTTTGTCACGTTGTCCGTGAAAATCAACAAATACAAAGTCGCCCGTGTCAAAATTGTTATGTGGAGACAAGCTTTGCTTGCCTATACACAGGTAGTACATGCGGTGATATATTGATATGAGGGAGGAAGTAGTAGTCAGGTGAGCAGTGGATCAATACAACTCAGGGCCGACCAGGTGTATAGTAGATCAGCCCCCCCCCCCCCCCCCCACCCACCCACCTCTCTCTCCCCTGGCCCACCTCCCTCCCTCTACAGACCACCTTTATTGTGGTCTCAGTACAATGTTAATACCTTAACCTGATCTCAGTGTATATTCTGCATCGAGCTAGCTCTGTGCCAGAAAACCGTGCTAAAAAAAAATACTTAAAAGTGTATGTCTTGTTTTCGTTGAATGACACGCCGTAGGTGGTATTCGGTAGATGAGAGGGACTTTTTTTCGGACAATTGATTTAAGTTTCGGTCAGTGCATACACCCCCCTGACGGTGCATCGACAGTTGATAAACAAGGTATACGCAAACAATAGACCTTGTTTCCAACCACCTATATGAAGAGGAATCTCATGGTTACACTTTGAGTCGATATATACAGTTGTACGGATACGGGACAAGAATTAAACATAGCTACATGTTTTGTTGGTATTGAATTATAGTCATAATTGAAGGAATAATGCATGTATACAAGTGTACTGTGGAGCCTTCCATTAAGTACGTACGCACATTTAAAATGCATGCACATTCAAAAAGAGAAATCCAGATTCCCACCACCCTCTTTGATGCATACATACCTAATGGAAGAACCCTGTAGTCAAATAAATAAACTTATTTACACTTATCACCAAACACTTATCAACATTTCAAATACAAACCCATGTTAAAATCTGAAATGTCGATTTATGCTGGTTGACCACTTGTTCTGTGTCCTCAGGCCCCAACACACCGGCCTCCCCGATCAGCTCTCCGGGCTTCGTACCCCTCACCACCCACATCGGCAGTGAAGAGACCCTCGTACCTGTCGAAGATGACGCCAATAGTAGCGGGGTAAGTTCATACACTTTTAAGTCTCTTAAGGCCCTATTACACTAAGTCTACACAACACGAGCTACGATATGACGATGCCGCAGAAATATCGCACATTTTATCAAGACAAAATTCTGTTATACTCCGAATTGCCAATTTCAAACAATCATATCACTCCTGAAAGCCAGGTGTTTGTGTTATCATCGTATTGAGGCATTGCCGCAGCTCAAAGTATTATTGAAGCAGACAAGCAGAAAGCATCTAATGAAGCAGTGATATACGATGTGTCAAAACGCATCTTTTCCTAAGATCGTTGATGTTCATGAGTTTGTCACATATTTATAGATATATTTGGGCAGTTTGCTTAAATATTCTGGAAAGTATGTGTTTCTGGTAGTTTTAGCAGAATATTTGACGGAGTAAATAATGAGGTTGTTTTCTATAAGCCAGGTGAGAGATCGAATGAGTATAGAACAAAATGTCATCTCGATTTATGCTAGTGCTATTTGTCTATGCAGGCTACACCTCGTATGATAACGACTTTATCGATCAACAGAATGTTAATAGTTCCACTTGGCATATCAGATCTATTAGTATACGAGTTATCAAGGTACTTCATAAAGTATGACGACACATGCAGTAGTACCTGACGTCTTAAAGATAGCACTCCTTCTACTCAAAGACTTCTTCCCGATATATAGTCACAACCTTAATCACAATGAAAGAAAAGATAGTAAAGATGATCACCAACACTTTGCGCCTTACTCATAACTTCCTCTTAACATTTTTATTATCCCAACTACCGGGGTCCTGACCCACTCGAATATTAAAGAGATCTCTTTCAAAATAGATATTTTATTATGTCATTCCTCCCTTCTTTAGGTATTGATAGAACGTATCATTCCAAGTTATTAATGATTGAGAATTGACATATTTTAGTCTTAAGCCTGCATTCCACATGCCGATTTTCCTTCTGATCTTAAAAAATTGGCAGTGGGAATTAAGGTTAAATATGGATGTGACCATTAAAAGGCTTTACAATTCTCTTTCAAATGATACATGGGATTTATAGTTCCATGGAGAAAATCTGTCCCACGCAAAATCGCAAAACCTCAAAATCAGTACGTGGAATACATGCATGCTTTAAGCCGTGCAATTGACACTAGCGATCCAGGCTTTAGAAAAGAGGGGGGGGGGTGCGCTATTGGAAAAATATTTCCTTAATTACTTTTTGGCCGAGTTTTACATAGGAAAAAATACAAAATTTTTCGGGAAAAGGGAGGGGCGTGCGCCCCCCCCCCTGGATCCGCCACTGATAGAAAACGTATACAGGAGACTGTAGACCAGAGCAGGTATCAGACCAGCCTTCTTGTGGTCTCCCCGTGCAGTGTTTACCTATCCAAGGTAACCACCACCACCACCATCACCGCCACACCTGTAGCTCCTGGAAGTGGTCCCCCTGAGGGGGGGGGGGTGCCGCCCACCTGACGTCATGGGGGGGTGGGGGGTGGGGGTGATCGCCCACACGTGATGAGCCCGCAGATCTATGAGGCGCCGAGTGATCGATGGTTACTAAATTTGAAACTAACGAGGGTGGCGTGAGACTTATGTTTTGTGTGATTAAATGAAGACTTGAAGGCAGGGGATGTTGTTGAATCAATGACGTTTATATATTCTCCACAGTCTCAGGAGAGTTGGCCTAAATGCCTGTTGCTGCTCAGTGGTTACACAGTGTGCTGCTGGACCTAGAGTGTCCTTACAGGCAATACAGCATACCTGCACCTACCCACCTGACCTCTGGTTAGTGACCTAATTACAACTGACCAATCACGGCAGGAGGAGTGCTAACTGTCTAATTACCAACAACTCTATAATGATTATGATTATCATAATTTGGACATATACAAATGTGTAAAATAAAGGAATTATGATATGATTTATATTTCACATAATAGATTTGTTAAATACTTGTAATTGTTAGAGGGAGGATATGCCATGCCTAAACTTAGGTATGACAGTGGCTAGCTCATTACATCCTGAATGTCTGTTAAACTGGCAATATAAGCGCATTTTGAGCCCAGTCTATGAAGGGCCAGTGCCTGCATTACATAAGAACGGTGTTGTAAGCATGATCTGATTTTTAGATTTTCACAATCCTTTATGAAGATATGTATATGAAAATCAACGTAATGTGAATTCAAAACATGAAAATCATGGAAATCCTAATGAAAAACCAAGATATCCACCAGAATTCTTCATTGGGATCGAACGCTCTCCATCTATAGAGAAAACAAGGTGATAATCTCAAAGTTAGGTTAAACTAAAATAAATTGACAATTGCTGACAAGAGCAGACAGGTAAAGCTGCCAGAAGATCACCCTTTTTCAGTTTGGCTTGCCCAGAAGAGGTAAAATCTGAAGGCTCAATTTGAAAGTTTGACACGGCAAAGGAGTTTTGTCTCCAGACAAAAACTCTCCTGGGCTTCTTTAAACACAGTAATTACCTAATTCAGAATTGATTGATGCATATTATATCAAGTTTGATATAGGTGCTACTGGCAGAGATGTATTTGCTCCTACTAAAATTGGGAAAAAATATTTTTCAATCTGAATTAGCTCAGAATGCAACAATCATCATATTTCAAGTTGACACTTGGCCTCGCCCGGTGATCGGCCGTTCATTGAGGCAGGGGCTGGCATACCCACAGACGTGTGGTGGTGGCATACCGGGTCATCATCATATATTTATACTGGTGGGCTGAGATCAGACAGAGTGCTGGCCATACGGGCGTACTTTACAAGGCTGTGTGCTGCGGCAGAGCAGCACAAGACAAGAACAGATTAGTATTATTTGCGTGGACAATAGTGGCATGTATGTAGTGGGGACCAGTAGGGAGCTTTTGCTTTTATTAAAGGCATTCAGTTGATTTTTGTGGGTGAGCCGGGGCATGAGCATGTGCATTTTGGTGACAGGTTTCTTGCCGAAGTATTATGAACGATTAAAGTTTGGCAGTGGGATATTGTATAACAAATAGATTGTTGCAATACCTACATAATAAAGTATATATTTGCCTAGCTTAATTATCTAATTCAATCATAAAGCATAAAGACAAAGCTTTTATTGTACAAATGCCATTACACTTTACTTTAAATGAATAGAGAAACAAAGGGTGACCAGGGCTTGACAAATCGTTTTTTCAACTGGTTGCCCACCGGGCAACTATGGTCTCTTGTATGGTTGCCCAGTAGATTTTAGTGGTGGCCCGGGATTTAAACATAATATCTGATATCATAATATAAAAAGGTGAATAATGCAAAACATGGGTAATAGTAAAGAAAAATTGACGTTGAAGCTAAAGGGTGATATTGCATTCAATAATCTTGACAGAAATGACTGGTTGAACTTAATTGTATGTGTCATACTTATTGAGGGGGAAAGGCTCTAAATTTAATATCCTTGACAGAGTTTGAAATTAAAGATGATCAGGGCTAACATTTATGAAAAAGTGTCAGCCCTGACAAAGAATTGTACGGATTTTGTTTGATGAAAAACTTGAAAATATGACCATTAGATTTACAACTAGGTACCTTCAGCAACAGGTTTAGGATAATAATCAGAGAAGTATCTAGTCACATAACATGGAAAAGATTGAAAAAATGCAGATTTTATTCCCCCAAAACCGGTCAGACATCTGGGCTGATAACTTGATATTTTTGCCCTGATGATAGCCCCTATTTTAGCCCTGATCAGCAAATACCAGCCTGGGGCTGACGGGCTGAAGTTAATTTCCAACACTGCTTGATGAAAGGGTCTTGGTTGCCCATCGGGCAACTAGGCCCTCTCGTCTGGCTGCCCAGCACCTTTTTCTGGTTGTCCCGATTTGTCAAGCCCTGGGTGACAAACTATATATCTGTCCCTTACGCAATAACCAATCGTTCCTACTTTGAGTTATCTGTGAATTCTAGGGGCCTTCCATTTAGTAAATACGCATCAATGGGGGAGGGGGGTCCGAGATTTTTGAAAATGTGTGTACATTCTGGTACATATTTCGTATTTTTGCCTTAGAAGGGGTGGGGGGGGGGGGGTCTGAGATTTTTTTGAAATGTGCGTACGTACTAAATGGAAGGCCCTTTATCAAAGCATCAGTTACATAAATGAGTAATACTGCTGACCTCCTTCCTTGAACTCAGTCCATTGATCCGTTGTGTAACACTCAGAGTAACTCCTCCTGCTTGCCTCCTAGCGGGAGCTGTCAGAACCAGGCCGTGAGCAGCTCGCTCGGTGGCCAGCAGGGGGCGCAGGAGACGGACGCCGGACGGACGCTGGTGGTCTTGTCCCGTCTGTCGGTTTTCAGTGCGTTTTTCCTGAGGCGCGCCTGCCCCCATTGATGATTCTTTTGCAAATTTTACATTTTTTATGTGAAATTCTGTCTTCTGAAGAAGACGCATGAAACTTTTATATTTTTGTTGTGCCCCCACCTGATTTCTTTCTCTTTTTTCCCAAATCTCTGGATCCGTCACTGGGTTTGACAAATATCTTTTATAGTTTACCATCAAACTCAAAAAAGCTGGTTAAACATGTATGTAGGGAAAGAATGACTGGAAGTGTGGTTTGTCAGAACAACTTCAAATCTTTAGATTATATAGGAAAAATTGTTTGGATTTCTTCCTGTTGCTCAAAGAGGTGTTTCATCACCCATAACCCCACGGGCCTATACTAATATTAGGCACAACCTAACGTGACCCTGACCATTATGACCCCTTTATATGGCCAACTGCCTTTTATGGTGGGTTGGTTGACCTGAGGATTGGATAGGTAACCCGTATTTTACCTTGACAATGGGCGTAGAGGGGATCTACTGTATAGCGTATTGTAAATTTATATGAGCCATAACCTATTGAATAGGCCTACTTCAATCAATATAGAGAGTACAGTGAGCGTTATATTGAATGACGCTAAATGAAATAATTCAAACACATCAAAACATCAGTATATTCTCTAAAATGATATAAAAAAAATGGATGAATCATATTCTCTCCAGTCTGGCCATTTATATATCTTTTATATATATATTTTTTAAACGAAACGTCTTTAATTAGAAATAACAACATACACGATTGAGTATATAGGCCTAAATGTGAGCCTCGCACTCCTTTACAGACTAGCCTCAAAATGCGCACTCATTGACAGTTCAATACAGGCATAAGGCACATTATGGGGTTAGTCGGTAAACTAAAAGGGTGTAAGAGTCAAAAGTGATTCCTTCTTCTGGTGAAATAACTAGAAACAAATCTGGAAATATCAAGTTGGAACCCACCCATCCAGGCGTGATAGATGGGACCCGTATGTCGTATTTTCCCGCTGACCCGGTTTTCGGCAGTCTTCAGGTGCATAGGCCTACACTAAATGGTGGGTGCTCAACTTCAAAATGTTTGAATCGCTGCCTGTCACTGCTTGGAATTTATCTACTTATGAATTAGGGATGTAAGTTTTCAGATTTTTGTCTGATTTCGGATTTTTTTTCAATTCGCCGTTTCCCAAAGTAACTTTAAAAAATAATTTTCTTAGATCACGTTTCATAGCATTTTAAGATGATTTCAGATTTTGTTTATGCTGTTTCAGATTTTTTCCTTAACCGTTAGTTACATCCTTGATGAATTCTCTACTGTTCACATCTTCTCACTTGGATTGCTTCTGTCTATTTACCAAAATAACATTTACAGACTGGGCTCAGAATTCGCATTATAATTATACAATGTATTGAAATGTCATTAAATGCGAGTTAATAAACTTTATACTTTTTACAGGCTCAAAATGCGTGTATAATAATAGATCAACACAGGCATATTAGGCATTTTGAGTCTAAGTCTATAGGCCTAAAGGGTTTAGGCTAGTAAAGGATATTACATTTGAGCTCCCTAAATTGGAGCATTCACGCCATCGTTAAAAATAAAATCCATGACTTTCCCACTTGGAGTGAACACTCTATAGCATATTTTCTTTTTTAAAAAAGAAAAAATAAGAGGGGACTTTGCGCTCCTCCTGATCCATAGTCATTTAGTATGATTTAGAAGGAACAACCTTTGCAGCAGTAAGTCGCAGACCCCTGGCGCCACCACCGCCCATCTCCCCAGTCACGGCGGCCATATGGAGGCGGCAGATAGCGACTCGCGGTTGTCATGGTAACGGAACACACCAATATGGCGGAAGGTGCTGCTGGTTCCCGCCCCACAGGCCTTATCTGAGTTTGTTCAGGCCGGGGACCATGGTCACCGGGCGTGGCTTATGACTTTGGCAGTCATTTACTGGTTATGGGACCGGTTATGGGAATGACCAGGCCGGAGTTAATACTGATTTCTGTTGGGTAACAGGTAAAGAAAATGGTTACCAACATAAACCTCTCTTCTGTACTTAGGACTACTAAGGAGAAAAAAAAGACTAAAATACATGGTATATGCTAACATAGGGCCTAATTATAGTAAGCCTACGCCTATGTGCGAAGCCAAGGACTTCTATATAGTAATACTAATTTTAGCTAAAATACAAGAAAATGAAAATGTGCGAAGCCAAGGACTTCTATATAGTACTGATAATTTTAGCTAAAATACAAGAAATGTAAATGGTTTGATTTGAAAGGCTGTAGTTATATGGACTGAGGGCAGCCCTATAGGCCCATCGTCCCATACTTTTTTCCTATTCTTAATAAATCCTTAATTCTATTTGTTGGCCACAATGCGAATGTCACAGAGAGATTAATGTATTCCATAGGATCCATATGCCCCTCACGATCAGTCCTGTCCCAGAATTGACCTGGGGCCCAACTCATCCCGCAGTCAACCGCCCTTAGGTGTTATCAGAGGCAAACATGGGTGTAGGACTCGAGTTTTATGGAGATGAGTGCGTCCACGGCTGGTGATCAGGTAAATAGTGGGTCGGCCGGCCGAGTGGGCCCGAGTACGGCCGAGTGAGCCCGAGTCACATGTCGTCGCATGTGGCAGGGGGATGAGTTGGGGAGAGATGTATCGGAAACGTTGCTCATTTCCAGAATGGCGAGAATTTATACACGTCCCACATTTTTTTTTTTTTTTTTTTTTTTTTTTTTTATTAACCACATTCATCATAGGAATAATGTTCTTCCATGTAGGTATCAACATACAAACAGGTGCAAGAATCAATCAATAAATATTGTAGAGGTATCTCTCAAATAAGAGACATAAGATATAGAGGCATAATATATAGGCACTTTTGACATGAAGATTAACACAACTTTGGCGGTTTTGGGTATTCCATTAGTACGCACGCGTCAAGGAGTGGGGGTGAGGCAGGGTACCAACAGCACAGGGAAAACAGGGAAAATGGCAAAAAAAAATCCCTGACAGGGAAAACACAGGGAATTTGCAAGTTTTGTCAAAACACAGGGAATTTCATTTGGCGTGGTTCTGAAATTCCTGATTCTCAAGATGTTAGGGATTCAACTTTTTGTTGATGGGTTGTCCAAAGTTTTTTCTGCACAAAGAGGCTTTTAAAATTGAACAACTTGCTGGATATGGAACAGGGAAAAATTGCCGTGGGACAGGGAAATATCAGGGAAAACACAGGGAATTTTAAAATGGAACTTTGGTTGGTACTCTGTTGAGGGGGCCAGATGTTGTTTTCTTTTAAATGTGTACATTCCTGTACAAACCCAATGCGAACTTTACCCCAAGGAAAATTGGAGATCTGAAATTATTGAAAAACGACCCTCCGCTTAATTGGGCATTGGAAGGCCCCTTGAGTGTTAGAAATACAATTTGTCCTTATTGTACGAAGCATAGGCTTAGTCGACTACATCACCAAGAAGAGTCATGGACCTGATGTCAGATTTAATGCAGTACCAGTGGGCTTCTCCTATTGGAAAGGGGTCTTCCTGTGGCAACAACAGGGATATAAAAGGCACCTAGTGTGCCACCGGCTGTTTTGTGTCTGGCCCTGTCTATGGGACCAGGCACATTAAAGAACACCTGCCTCGGTAAAAGTGTAGGGGTATGGTCTCTATCTTCTCATAGATTCATTCATTCCATAGATGCGATCCTCAAAGACAGAACTGTCAAATCCTGTTCTCGCCATAATATGACCTTAGATGTTGCTACGGCGTTAAACCCCAATAACCGACCAACCAACCTAGTGGGAAGGGAGGGGCGCATGGCCAATGCACGTGCACGGCCACAGGCAGGTGATCAAGGTGGGGCACTAATCAATACAATCCCCCTCCCCTCGGTTCCCCCCCCCCCCCCCCAACACACACACACTACCCCGACCCGTCCACGCCCTCTCCCCACCGTCCGTACAGGGTGTGTTCGTCTACCGCCTATGGTCTTATTATCACACAGCAATACCTAGCACTGGGGTTTGATTGACCTGTATCCCCCCAATCCTCTGGCTGTTTTGTGGTTCTGTTTTCTTTGGGTGTATATAATAGTCTTCTGATTTATTCTATCCGTCACACCATAATTATATCATTACTATTTTTCTTTTAATACCAATAACGCAAGGTTCTCGTTGTATATGCCTCTGTTTACAGGCCTATACTAACTAATTAGCGTGAGATCGACGTTAGGGAAAGAATGAAGTTTAAATTTTTATGTACGTGGATAATTATGCTGTTCGCTATTGGGAATATGTAAGGACATATATTATAAGTAGGCCTACATGCACCGCCTATGTAATAGATCCTGAAAACCAAGGAAAACCTTGAAGATTATTACTAATAAAAACCGCTAAAAAAACAACACTCAATTTTATTCTGATTGACTTCTGGCTGACTTCTCAAACGTGCCCCGGGGCCCCCATCCCCGACTGCAGGTGGTTGCGTGTTGCGTGCCGGCAGATGATCCCAGAGTTGCTCAGATTAACTCAAATCCACCAGGTTTCCTACAAACCGATACAGTTGTACAAACTTGGTGCAGCGGGCTGGTCGAGTCGTCTACAGCCTACACTGATTGACCTGAGCTATTGGTTCAAAGTTGGTTATTGGTTGGAGCATAGGATGTTTCACCTTGATCGTAAATGATCAAATCTATGAGAAGATAGAGAACATACCCTCATGCTTTTACCGAGGCAGGTGTTTTATATACAGCACCCCATAGGCAGGGCACCACATACAGCAACCATTGGCTCTAGGCCTTTGATAATCCTGGGAGGATGTCTCAGACCACAAAGCAGCAGGACTGAGACTTGAACTGCCAACCTTCTGATTTTCAAGCCAACCGTTGAGCTGCTCAGATTCATACTGAGAGCAGCTCGCCTTATATCGTCAGCCAACCGTGTCGGGCATCATGCGGAACGTGACGTCAGCGGCCACAGGAGGCGGGGTAGGTGGTGTGGAATGGGTGAGGGGGGGCTGACAGAATTCAGGATTTCAAGCTATTCTTTTTCTAAAATTGTATTTTCCTGGTTTTTGCTGCGGTGGCGTCTTGAATTATATCAGATTAAGAGCAACGCCAACGAAGCCTTACTGTCGGAGGTTTTTCATTGTATAAAATCACTGATCCCTGAAATAGGTCAGGGGTTTGTGAATAGAAACTAAATGATCCGTGAAATGGGCTCTTGAAGTAGATGGGGCAATTAGTAGCAGTTAGTGGTCGGGTCAGTTGACTGGTCTCACCAAGTGGTGTTCCCATTGGTCCAACCAGCCTGTCAATCACCCTCTTTAGCCACCCCCCCACCCCCTCACCTTCCACCACACCACTGCCCTGTCAGACCAGCCCCGAAACTCGTAGTGGAACCCATCACCCCGCGCGGTGACGGCGACAGGGTGGGGGTTTTGTAAGTGGGGGTCGGGTGGGCAATATGGAGTGTTCGCCAATAGTGGCTGGAAGTGGCTCAAGCTGGCCACCAGACTACCTATTTTGGTAATTACAGGTACAAGCAGTGGTCACTGGTGACATGCTTCACTGGACATCACAGCTCCCAGTGGCCACTGGTGACTGTGTGTTACCTGTAAACACCTGGCTGGTACCTGTGAGGCCCTTTTGCACCGCTATTTGGCTGTACATGCCCTATTGTCCCGTAGATGTGGGAGAGGACGTACGTGGTGGAGGGCGCTGGGGGATGGGGGTAGTCGGGCAAGCAGCAAGCTGGCCGGGGTCCACTGGTCTCTCTCTGTGTGTAGGGGGGGGGGGGGGGGGGGGTGAGCGGGGACAGGAAATAGAGTGCCACCGCAGATACCGGACCCTTGGGAAGGGGTCCGGACAGTCGGTGACTTCTTGTTATAAGTTAATTGATGGTTGTCCATTTATATATATATATATAAAAGTGTTTTAGAACGAAGGTGAACGAAACCACGGTTTATTCCCATCATTAATTTCCTTGGATTAAAAAATCATTTACAATATCTCACTTAATCAAGAAATCTTTATATTACATCAATCAGCCATAAACGGCACAAATACAGGTGCATTGTACATATCCATGTACATGTACTTTTAAAAAAAGAAATAATGTATAACTAATGTTACACAAAATTTGTGGGAGGACTTGTACTTGTACGGCACTGTTTTTATTTTTATGCTACGGAAGACCCCGAAAGATTTCTTTTTTAAGTTACACGTAGTAGTAAATTTAAGAAGCGATAACATGATCTCTCAGCAGGAAAGGCACCGAAAACGTTGCCCTGATGCCTTCATAACGTCCCGCCTTTCCCTCACCTGACACCCCACACCTGTCGGGCCGTTCCACCTCACTGCACACGTGCATTCACCAAACAGACCGTGACCGACTGACCTCAATTCAACTCACTCACGGCACCAATATGAAAACAGTAATATGACTCAGAACACGACGCTGGCCTGCTCGATAGTAGCTGTTTATTTTGATTAACCAACCAATACAAATGACAGACCAGAAGAAATTGTGATATAGATGGTCGACCAAAAGGAAACAAAAGACAGGGGCGTGACTGTGGGATTTGTTTGTTGTATTGAACCCCACTTTAATAATGCATCACACAGTTCATGATCAAGGTAAAGATAAATGTAGCATGCAAATTAAAAAAAGGACAGGTAATTTAACGCTTGGTCGATGAATCGAGCTTCTATAGATTAAACGATTTAGGCCTTTTGTGGTAGTATGCAATGTGAATGTACCTGTATTTACCAGTCTCACCTACTTAACTTGCCTACTTTCAGTTTCCTTTTAAACTGCTTTTTATGCTTTTAAAGGCCAACATGTTTATTGGTAGCGCACTATCTATTGGTAGGGTATTTTTATATGCATATCAGCGGTGGATCCAGTGGGGGGGGGGGAAGGCCCCCCCCCTAGACCAAGTGGATTTTTTTCTCCAAATAATCTACGTTTGTACAAATCTGATGTTATCTATTTTCACTTGTTTATAGGGGGGGTTGGGTTGTTTATAGGGGGGCAGGTGGCCACTAGGTTAGATCAGAAGAGATTAAAACATGTGCACTATTTTGGTTTAAGTACCGAATTAATAATGCACACGTAATGAGCACCGAGGAAAAAGAGTACATCCTTTGAAGTTGGATGCATTATCAAAAAGAGTACGTTATAGCTACTCCCACGTTTATTATTAATAAAACCATCAGGTTATACCAACATGGGTGTGTCCCTCCACACCTCAGATCTATACCTTAGAGGTCCGATCACCCCCTATTTATAGGGAAATATGGACGAATATAGAACCATTCCTTCTCATTTTCTGGTGTACTCTTCGTTTTGACCTCTGATTAGCCTAGTTCATAATATGGCTTATTATACGTAAAAACACATGAAGTACGCAATTTCTTTCTCATCTTTTTGCTTTAATATTTCCAATGGAGGCAAAAAGCCATGAGAAGGTACCTTTCATCCATCGGAATAGAGACCACACCCATTAAGTGCAAAGCGCGGTCGGCGTGGTAGAACGGGTTTGTAGGGGAGGGGCAGGCGGTAGGATAGTGAAAAGCGGGAAACGTATACTATCGCTGAAGTAAAGTCCAAATTCAATTTCAACAGGTTGGGGGCGGTGTGATAGTTCACAATTCAAAGTCACAGAGCATCTTTATAAAACACTGGTTCAAATGGTACCCTGAGGCTATATCCACAAGGCGCGATCCCCCTATCTTTAAACAATTATCATGTTTCAGTGTAATATTCTCGGACCCGGAGGTTCCTGCGCAAATATCTACAACAGCACTCCCCCCCCCCCCCCCCCCCCTTTGAAAATCTGTGCCCTCTTTTTGCGTTATTCTGCCCCCAACCCTTTACATGGCTTTGGTTCATCTCTGAGCTTCAGCCTTTATAGACTGTAGTTACGTCCAAGTCCACAAGGTGCTCAAACTATTATGCAAGAGCTATCTAGGTCATGAAAGGACTAAATCCTTTAGAGCAGCTCATTGCAGGCAAAGGTTAAAGATCATGACAAGGTCATCGGGCCATGTCCGACTTACCCCGATAATCCGATCTCAGGTAGATTAGGGAGGTGTAAAGCTGACCGTCTGCGGGGGGCGGCTTAACCCTCACACCTGGAGACCAGGGACAATCAGCGTAAGACCTAGGGCACCCCATACACATACTTTCTCCTTATTCAAGAGGAGGAAGGTATAGCCTCTTCCTCTTTTAGAGCCCTGTTATATCTCACATGAGGCTTATAAGGTGAGGTTTTCTCCTTGGACACATAGAGGTTTAGTATTGATGTATACCACCAAGGGGTGCATGTATGTCCTCTTTTACTTGAAGTGAAATCCTTCATCAAATGAGCCAAACATAGGTATAACAGGTATAACAAGGATAGAAAGGTATTCTTCAAGAAGATGAGGGAAACCTTCCTCTTCCTCTTAAATAAGAAGAAGGTAGGTGTATGGGGTGCATAGTTGTAAATCTGGGGCTCTGGATGGTGGGTCCCAATGTTGCATGTCAAATCTTAAGAAACGGCATTGTTCCATGTCTCTGTCGCTTATTTTTCTCAGTGCTGCTTGTCGAATTTAAGAAATGTCCATGTAGGATATCACTAAGGTTTTAAAGCTGTCTGTCGTCTCATTAAGGCTCCATGTCGCCTGTTGAATTTAAGAAACGGCCATGTCGCTGTGTCGAATTTAGTGGTCAACCCCCATATATGATATATGATATATTGTATCTCCAAGGTCAAACACATTGCCTCAAAAGAAAGTAGGGTAAAGGGCAAAAGAATTCCCTGTCAGGGATAAAACAGGGAATTTGTAAATTAGACCAAAACATAGGACATTGTGTGAAATGCTAAGGTTCTTCCATACTGAGGGATTAATAATACCACAAGGCCTACCTGGCCTTATTGTCGCTCAAGTCGTAGGCTCACCTGGTTTGATTATCGTAGTCAGATTACATCCAGGTATTTACAACAGACGTAACCTGGCCTAGCAATCAGTACCAAACCACACCTGAGTATGGGATATTAACTGCAGGTGGTTGGATTAAGTGTGGTATACGTCGGTCAATATAGCCAGTGTTTTGAGAAAAAGAGTTGTTGGCTTCATTATCGAGCCAACTAAGTCGTAACAACCTCAAAGTGGTCTGTTAATCAAAACTGAAACTTGACTTTTTTGTTTCAATAGGTGAACCACACCTCCTTTGACTTTGTAATCACCCCATGTAGTTGTGCTTTTGAGCTATATTACTGTATTAATACACGTTATTCCTATGGGGTCTCCTTGTGTATATAATGCATTCTACAAAATCAGTTGCAACATACAAAATGAAGTTTGAGTCCATACATTTGTAGACTTTCCAAGAAATAGTAAGATTACGATCCAGTGTTATAAGTTCTACCTCAGAATCAAAATCCGTAAAAACAAATTGCAATGAAACATCATTCTTACAATATACTCATATCAAGATTTTTTTCTCCCTTAAGGATAGACAACTGTTGATCTGGAGTATTTTGCTGATGCCGAGGTACTATGCTAATTTTATTGTGATCTTCTTAGCATTATACATATTTCATATACCATTGAATAGCAAATTAAAACCCCTACCTATTGATATGAATTATATAAAAATATGATGATCGACATTTATGTAAGAGGGCCGGGAACTTTAAAAACTCATTTTTACCAACTATTTTTTGAACAAGGATATCTCAGCTAATAGTCCACCTACATACTCAGAATTTTAAACATATGCAGTTTATGGCCATTGGGAGGGATCTGTGTCTCAGAATTTTGATTTAGGTCCTAGTTATCATTTTATAAAATCTAGAAATTTAAGTTGCAAAAATTACTAAAAAGTTACCCGTTTTTTGTAATAAAATAAAAACTAAAGCCCAATTTAAAAATCTGAGACACGGTTCCCTCTGAATGATCATTATTGACATCTGGATAAAATGTGATGATTGTATGTTTATTATTAAGTGAGATATCCTTGTTCAAAAAATAAAAGTTAAAAAAATCCGTTTTTATTGATAGGATCTTTATTTGGTACATTATCAAATTGGTATTGATAGCAACGGACAGAGAAAAATATTGCCTTTCATTTGATATATAACATGTGAGTGTACCTTGTGTGTGAGCCGAGTGATGAGAGATTATCTGAAATACGGTGTATCAACAGTTGTCTATCCTTAACTGTGACCAGTAGAACGCATTTTGAAAACAAATGTAATACAATTAAGGATTGAGAAGTTCATTTTGAATTCTGAGTTGCACAGCCAAAGGAAAATCTATACATACGGTCATTGATTTGTTTGCTTACCTCACATCACGCAGTATTATTGACCGTGTATCGTTATTTAACATGAGGTACATGGGCGGCGACATTATTGAACCAGGGATTTAGTAGATGGTTATAAGCATTTTACCTAGAACTGGAGCTGATATTGGGTAGATTTCAAATGATTTCGCTTTAGGCTTTAGTTATATAACCTTCCGTATCCCACTAGAAATAGAACATAAAAACGTCAACTATATCAGATTTTCTCTAGTTTGGTACAAGAGAAAACTGCTTAATGGAAAACCATTAGAAGCAATGTTCCATATTGGTTGGATGGGCCACGCCATTCTTTTTTTTTCGTATTCAGCAACGTTGGCCGCTGGTACAGCAGTTCCACCTACACATAATTGCCAGGATTATCGATTCAAAGACCAATGTAGCCAATCGACCTTTACTTTGTAGAACTAAAGGATTACACATACAACCTGACCGAACAAGAGAGCCAATATCTTATTGCTTATCGATCACTAACGTTAACCGTAGTTATATTATTACTCAATACAAGTGCCTTTGCATGTATGGTTTGATATGCCAGCATTAATCTCAACATATTGGTACTGGCTCACTCATTGTAGAACTAAAAAAGGTGGGGCAAAGATAAAGATTGTAAACAATGTTGTTTTAATATATAATATAACTGGTGCAATGAACCCACAGTAACTTTGTATTAACTTGGCCGGCCCGTTATGCGCCAACTCGTTGGGTTTCTCAGCATGTTGTAAATGCAACATGTGTTTCCACTGACCATTTATTTTGGGGACGGTTGATGTAGTTCTCGAGAACAGGTACTCCATCAACCAATAGCAAGCAGAATATATCTAACTGGAGAATGAGAGAGAGTAAAAAAAGGGGGAGGTCAAAATTGGAGGGCTTTGCAAAACAGCACAACAGAAATAAGAAATAGAAAGAGATCAAGCTGCAAGTAGCTTTTTTTTTTAAAGAAAACAAAACCTGGTGGCTATCACCAAAATTTGTTCAGTTTAGTTCAAGATTAGCAGTTTTTTCAAGGGGTCAAATATCAAAGTTTCAATTTAGAATATATTTACGTTCAGAACGCTTGAGTTTGAGTTCTCTCAATGTAAATTAGGCGTTGAATAGTCTTGTGTCTATCATGTAGTTTCTCGGCTGCCTGTCTCAGGCATAAGAAATATGGCCTACGTTGGCAGAAAGTCTTAAGAGAAACTCAGAATCATGTTAACCTGTTTGTTATCATATTTACCAAAGAGAAGTACATACCACGACGTTGTACCCAGTCCAGTCTGTGCAACAACAGCTGACGTGGGTGAAACAGTAGATCTGCACTGTGTGCTCCCGTGTGTTTGGTTAGGTCTTTTATATCATGTTTTAAGTAGGCAGTCTTCCATCAAATGAATGGAAAGAAGTAAATATATTTAACCCCTAGAAAGTTTTTGAAGGAGGAAAAACAATCATTATCCAGCTCTTTTCCCATATTGGTTAGGCCAGTGTGCTTGGACAAGATACATCACGAAGATATAGCCATTCTTTCAAACCAAACTTACTGGAATATAGGTTAAACTCACTGTGCATGCTGTTTAACCAAATACTGCTTAAACGAATAGGACGTGTAGGATTAGATTATTTTTATTGAATGATTCGGAAATCAATCAAAAAGTTGTGTTCAGGGAATTCGAGGTTAGGAGAACGTGAGTAAGGCTTCCAGTTTTGTTCAATCAAATTTGAAGTCAATTCCTATGGGCTATTGGAACTGAATTTCTTCAGGTTTTTCAAACGTAACGTGTGATTTTACCAAGAACATCACCTTGATTCGTATTGTTTAATGTTACTCTTTTTCGGGATACAAATGATAAATATTTGCGATAGTTTTTCAAACATAGTTTTCGATTTCAAAGTTGGAAGAAACATAGTTTCAGAGACTTTGGTAAGAACCATAAATAATTAACCAATGCTTACACATGTCAATGCCTACATACATGTATAATTATGTTCACCACAACATAGAGCAGCCCAGACACTGACAGGGTTGAATAAGTCGGTACTAGTACAAGTACTGAGGTCCCTAAGGTCCCTCCACATCCCTCTACTCCCACTTTTTGTCTGCGCTCTCCCAGCGGACCCTGGAGTCAGATTCCACCGCCAGGGGGCGGTAGTAGCCCACACTGTCACTCTCCAAACAGATGTTCACTACCTGCCAATGTTGCACAGCATAAATGGACGTATATGAGTTTTGAGAATATCTTTGAATTATATAAATGACCCGTTGGCATTATCCACTTATGAATTTAGAAGACAGCATAAGATATTTAACGATTTCTATGTCACTTATCTTAAACGTCAATGTGCCTTGTTACGATTTTAAGTAATTTTCACTCAAAATTAGGTTGAGGTACATGTACTAAAAGATCAAGGTAATATAACGTGTAGAATCTATGCCATTTTCATTAAGAAAATTGGCTTGATAGTCCTAGCCAGCCCATATGAAGATAGACCACTTGAACTAGGGTACAATATTCTCAGTACACCTATTTTTTCTAATCAAACTAAAGAACTAAAAAAAAAACAAGAAAATCATGTAGTCCTTTCCTCAGACACTGGCCAGGGAACTGGCCGAGGGCTTCGCTGATTTCGGCCTGCAGGGTGGAGGTCCCCAGGGCCCACGGTGAGTCCCTCGGGGTACCAGCGGCGGTGGTCTAAAGTGATCAGTATTGGTACTGCGCAGACTCGTAAAAAGGTGTATTGGTGGTGTCTACTCATCATGCCTGGCCGTATTATTATTAGACTCGGTGTATCTCAGCCTCCTCCTCCCACACCGGGACCCCACGTCCGGGATGTGTGGGACTGAGTGTATGCGGAACAGCTCTGGAGTACACCACAGGGATCTATTCACCTACATAGGACCATACCCATATACTCATAATGAGGATAGCATTTCTGTCAATCGAAGACAATCACATAGTGGACAATATTTTTTAACAATTAGGTCACTTTTTAAGAGGCAGTGTTGCACGGAGTGGCTTGTAGGTTCGGGGATATCACTTTGAAATCCCACTGATTCCTAGACCGAAATCTGGAGTAATCAGACATATCTGGAGTATTCTAGTTGTACGAGGACGTGATGTGATTCGTCTGATAAATCTGAGATACATGTATATCTATTAGATATCTGCACTGAGTAGGCCTATTAACTGATCGCCTTCATTTGATCAAACCTGTTGGGAATTAATACAAGGATTATTCTGGGAAACTTTGCTGGAACCTTGAGGATATCTGGAAGATATCTGGAGGATTTAGAGCCCTTGGAGGTGGTTTGTAACGTGGGACAAATCGGCGCGAGAAGCTGGATCTATTTACCCATGGTAGGAGGCTATCATGTGCACACAGTGTGTAGTGTGGTGTACATGAACCAGATGGTGGTCCGAGTCACTTCAGATAACTCTGTACTGCTTTTATTTGTTCTCATTTGACCAAACAAATAGTTTGGTTTTGGTATAAAATATGTATGTAGCCCACATGCAGTATGATGGCGAACATGCTTGTTAAATCTAATTATCTTGTACTTTTGGGAAGTACCGGCATTGTATTTGGTATCAATGGTATATTTGTATTAATCATATTTTGCATGGGTGCATTTATAAAAGGAATCAGTTGATGTATTGAGAGGCATTATAGAGCAGTGGGAGATTATAATAAGATATAGGAGAAGGAGAGGTCAAAGTGAGGAGCAAATGATATTGTTAAGGACAGGTAATAGCGAGGTATAGAATAGTAAGTAATAGTAAGATAGAGCTTTGAGAGGATATAGTAAGATATAGGGCATTGAGAAGCAATAGAAAGATAGGGCACTGTGAGGTTATAGTAAGAAAAGATGAGAGGAACAGCTAGAAGGTATGGAGTTATATAAATACGCACAGTGTAGCCTAAGGTATAGCGCATATCAAGAAGCTCACTGTCCTGTAACTCAATGGTAACTCATCGCAGATGTCGCTGTGAGCGATTCCAGTAACTCAGACTGTGTGTATTATTACCCGGGAGTATATATGCATGTGTGAGGGAATCTGTAACCTATCTCATAGAATGGGTCAAAATGAGGTCTCAAATGACCCTGTAGTAAAAGTTGGCTTTAATTCAGAAAAGAATAACGGACAATTAATTTTAACCCAGGAAATAGCGGTATAATATCAAAAATGTTATAGCTAGAAGCTCGTTGATAATGTGTATAATTGAACATTTAGATAAGAAATATACATGCATTTTTTTAAAGGAAAAAGATGAGAAAATGGTTATGTATATGTAAGTAGGCATAATGTCATCTTGTTGCATTGCACTATCTTGTCTATATTTTGAAGAGGGCCCACGCCTCCAATTCCCCGGCGTGTGTAACTCAGAAGTGCTTTAGAATAGCTCCCTAGTCTGAATACCTAGACAACAGCCGTGTTGCATCTTTATTACACGGTCCAGACGAATCATAATTTATACCTTCTAAGATTAAAAAAAAAAGAAGAAGATGGAAAGGATGGGACTTTATAAGAAATGTAATACTATCCATAGTGGTGCGGTATCTGTTACATCTTTTTATTTACGAGCATCACGTCCCCCTCCACCCCTCCCCCACCGAGCAGTGGAAGTTGTATTTATGTCACAGTGTGTGTAACTGAGTAGAGCTCGGGACTACCTCGGAGTTGCTCGGTTATAAACCCACTTCTTGGCTTGACTCCCCCTATAGTCAGTCAGGGGCCTACCATTAAGTATGTGCTCATCAAGGGAAGGGGGGGGAGGGGTGTATGACTTTTTTTGATGAAAATGTGCGTTCTTTATTAACTTTATTTTGTAAATGTTAGTACTTTATTGTACAAATCCAGTGCGTACTTTGGACCAAGCGGTTGTAGTGGGGTCTGAGAAATATGAAAACATGCAATGTTATGTGTCTGTACAAATAAAATGCATTCCTCAGCTCATGCAAGGGTGCTAGGGTTCTGAGATTTTAAATATTGTGCATACGACCCAAACACTCTATGCATACTTGAGCCCAAAGAGTGATGGTGTGTCTGAATTTTTTTTTATAAATGTGCGTACCCTCGTGTACAAATCAGTTTATACCTAAGCCCAAGGTGCAGTTGGGAATAAATGGGACTGGAATTATTGAAAATGTGCATGCCTAATGTAAGGCCCCTACCATCAGTCCGTACACAGAGGCCCTGGGGCCTGTGGTCGACGGGTCGTCCAAAGGTTGAGCGGGGGGTGTCCGGCTGATAACTGACAGGACCGACAGGCCCAGATCTAAAACATAGCTTGTGGTCACCTTGTGGTGTAACCTGCGAGCTGTCAGGGCTTTCTACTACTCCGCACTCCGAATTTAACTGGGCTGTGTAACTCAAGCCGAGTTCAACCTTGTTCGTAGAATACTTAGAATCTGTCATAGCTCTCAATAAAGGATGGCCCTTTCTGTGATGAGCGGTTCGGTATATAGGCCTATGTAGTTGCAAGTTTAGTAGATAGGCCTCAGTTATGATATTAGAGATGGAATATTTATTTCGATGGTTTCAAGAAAGTATCAGATACAGAAACTGTAGCAAGTCTAGGAGTTTAAGAAGGGGGCAGGGGCGCTCTTGGAAAATAATTTTTCTAGTGATATTTTCGTAGAATTAGCCGAAAAAAATGAATGGGCACGCCTCTGCCCTCCTCTTCATGCGTATCAGGTATATATCATTCGTAATAGTAATATGGGTAATTATGATTTATAACTGTTTTTATGCTGAGTGATTAGGATGGCTGATGGCGATAGAAATAATTTATTGATCCTCAATGAATGTATTATGATAATTTATATACAATTATTAAAATTCGACTAAAAAAACTAAGCAAAACATCTTTTCCACGTATTCGGACCTCTATAACTAAATGATAGCATGATTTATACATTTGTATGATATAATATCTGTCATGCTAAACTAGGTCCTTTGTTAATAGTGGCGCCATGCCAGATAGTGCCGTCAAGTACGGGATAGGGTGCCAGCGGGAGTAGATAAAATGGTCAAACATTGAATACAACCAATAGGCCAGAGGGAAATATGAGTAGGTTTGTATAGAGCACCCAGCCAACCTAACACAAACTTTATCATGTTGATATACACCTAGGTCCGAAGTTTATATATTGGCAGTTTACTAGACTTAAACTTCACTTCATATAACACCTTCTCATATTCATTCAGCATTGTGCGCTATAGGTCAGAGAGCCGCACGCCTGTAAGGCCTATGAGGCTTCCGATTCAGCCAATCGGAGAAACCGGAACTACATTGTGTATGACCGGAACTAGTCTGTGAAACCAGATTTAAAATCTTCCTATTTGAAACAACTAAAACTAAGTCAAATCTAATCTCTTTTTTTCCCTTTTTTTTGTAAATAATATATGTAATTAATAATATATATATGATAATCTAATATGTAATTCTTGGCCTTATCAACATATTAGCAATCAAAATAGCATTAAACCTGTCACATTTTGATTCAAATAAGTTTTTAAAAAAAACAAGATGGTGGCACCCGCTTGGTTGGTATAGGTCTGACCCAAGTGCTGTGTATGCTATTCGGATTAACTCATGGGAACCACCCAGACTGCTCATACAAAACTTCTTTTTTTGTAGTTTGGATATTTACAACCGAGAAAAAAATTATGCTTGGCCTTCTCTTTTTATCATCCAGTTTGCTTATTGTTCTTCATTCGGTTGACTGTAGAGGTGCTCTGTGCCTCGTAGTCTTTAGTCAGGTGTGTGAGTAAAGTAAGGCTCCGGGTCCATACAAATGTGCTCCACCAGCACAATAAGCCCATCCCAGTTTTCACCAAAGTAAAAGTTTACCATGATATGTTTTCAAAATTGCCTCCATGAAGACAGTTGCATTATACAATATTAACCATAGCAATTTGGTTGAGAAATATCTTCTCAAAAATGTAAATTGCAGCTTTATATATATTGGCTTTTTTCCCATAGGAACCAATGTTAAAGCCTGTCAGCCCAACCTACAGTGTCCGACCCTATTTTTCCCTGAATACAGCATTTTGATTGGCTGGTTAACTTGCAAATCTATCAATTGGTAACATTTTAGAAATTATGTTTTAGCATTACTTGGGGATATAGGAAAACATAATTCTTGCTTATTTCAAGAACCTTAACTGTAGAAGACAAAGACGCTTTATACATGAATTTTGTCCGACCCTTGTCCAACCCTGGAAATCCCATATATGGCATTGGCTCGTTTTATCAGATACGCAAGTTGGTTGTTAAAAGACCGCGACATAGTTTGTTATATAACTATGAATGATAATTGGTGAAATAGGTAGGAGAAGTCCTCATGGCCCTGTCTAACCCCAAGACGAAACCACCTCATTCGAACTTCAATAACTATACTGAGCCACTTGATCTTTTAATATTCCATTCAATATTTGAGTATTTTTCTGGTCTTTTGCCAGAAATGTATCAGCAGAAAAAAGATAGAAATATCATAAGCAGAAGATCATAGGACAGTACGTACAGATAGTCAGGTGCGTCATACCCACTCGAAGCTATTCATGTGACGTCGAGTTAAGATGAGCTTTTCCTCGCAGTAAATGAGAGATTAATACATGTTTCACAAAGGGGTATCCCCTATGAAGTAAAACTTTTGAATATAACACTAGTTTTTCAAAAAGGTCTGCATGAGCATTGTAAAATACTCATATTGCGTGCAGCAGGGGATACATTTCGCCCCGCCCTTACACCAGTTTTTCTTTATTGACCTCTGAACCCTTTCATATGAACTCACGCCAATTTACCTGAAGCAGTTTGCATTCAAAACGTCAGTTTTAATTCAATTTCTATAAGCATGTGTCATATCTAGGACATCGTCGGAGTGAAACGTAGATGTTGCAGAGATAGGTTTTGTGCATCGTGAATTATAACATTCAAATAAACTTCCATGTGTATATATGAGAAATTGTTACCGTTTATGACTCAAGAAAAACGTTGATCGTTTATGACCTGCCCGATCTTCCAGACGTTACCTAGTATTGAATCATGTACATCAATAAGTCTCGCATTAGAATATCAATGTCACATTCAAAGGACTTGCCTTCATGATGAAATTAGGTATTGATATAAATTAGTGAAAACATCATAAGCACATTTGTGGACTGAGAGTTGGTGTATGGGGAGTAACCTTGGAGATGTTTTGTTGAGTCTTTAATCGTTCAGGTGACGCTCCATGGGAAATCCAAGCTTATTGCAGGTATAGATAACATTGGTGGATTTAGAGGGGGGCGCATGGGGGGGGGCCGCCCCCCTACTTATGGTAAAATTTGATTTTTTAATGTAAAATTCTGGAAACTGGAGGGTCCGGTGGAAATCTTTACAATAGGGCGCCCCCCTTTTAAAGATCTCTGGATCCACCCCTGGATAAGCATGGATTTCCCATGGAGTGTCAAATTTAAAATTGGTATAAGTACGAGAAATGCCCAGAAAACTAAAAGATAACTCTAATAACGTATCCCCTCCTTCTTCTAGACGCACGAGACGTCCGAGCTCAGCACGTACAACGAGTATGATATGATGACCGATGAGGACAACGCTACGTCTGCCGCCTGTAGTGATTCTACGCCCGCCTCCCCGCCCCACCACCCCGCCGCCCCGCCCCCTGCCGGCACCCTGCTGCACTCCCCGGGGGCAGGCTACTACCCCACAGCGCTACAGCCCGAGGACGACGGAGATTCAGCCTTCAGCGGGAAATCGGGAGATCAGTTCAGGTGAGAAATTACGAAGAAAGAAAGAGTTAAACGAAGTCCATAGTACCCACGCAAGTCTTAAAATGTCTTAAATTGACTTGATCAATTTTAAGGCATTAAAATGTGTTAGATTTGACATTTTTGTTTGGAAAGAAATATTTTAAACGTTTTAAATTAAATATGTTTTAAACAGAGAAATGTAATTACCGTCAGGCACAAAATAACTCTCCCAGTCTGAATCTGCACGTCGTATTAAATGGTTCAATATTTTTTTTATTGGGTTACGTGGATGTCTTAAATTTTTCAAATATATGTCTCGAAAAAAAAAGAAGAGAAAATTTCCAAACTCATGGAAATAAAAGAGATAGATATCCTTAATCTATACTCACAATTTCCAATACAGGGATAAATTTAGAAAATTAGTCTGAAATAGGTCTTTAATTGGTTTTCGTGCCGCTGAATATACACTGGTCAGTAAAAGGGCCTGCACCTGGGGCCAAGGTAACTGTTAGCGTCGACTACATCTCTGGCCTAAATGAATTCATTTAGGATAAAGAGTGAAATGGGCATTTGCATGCCCGTGACCCCTACCCCCAGTAACAATTCCCCGTGTAAATAATCAATGACCGGCCCCCTCACCCCCCACCTGTCACGTGTCTCAGGTAATGCTCACGTGACCACGGGGCTCAGTGGTCACGTGACTAGAGCTAATTTATCTAACCTAACCCTGCACACCTCGGGCCTAATACAAGGTAGAGATGATTAAGGTAAACACGGCAGGGCATCGGCCGTGGGGAAGGGCTATTATAGCTGAAAAGGGCACCCAAAGAATATATTGTTTTTCGACGAAATGCCCCATCTGGTACCCAGCACAGGGCAACCAGTCTGAACTCAGCTTTTACGGTTGCTTTTTTTTTAATTCAACAAGATAATTATTGATAAGTTCTTCTATGATCATCTGTTTCACACTGAATGTACAATGAAAACCGGATAACCGATTGTGAAAGTCTTTAAACCAGTCTAAATAAAGTGAAATAGTAATAAAAATGAAACAATTCCAACAATCATCATCTGTATCCTTCAGGAGAGACCAGGAGATCTCGGAGGAGGAGGAGAGGTTTGAGGACTTCGGAGAGGCCGACGAGTTGTCGGAGACAGACAGTCACGGCGCCCCGAGCCACCATGGCCCCAGCAAACTCAACAACGGGTGAGTACGGGCCTCTAACAGGACGGGTTTTTTAAGACTTATTGTACAACTCTTATATATTCCCACATGTACCGTTTTAGCAGGGTAGACGTATATATTCCTTTCAAAGAGGCAGTCTACAAGTAGCTGAAATGTGTCGGTTCCATCTTTAGTTTTGATAAGAGTACAAACGACACTTTTTAGAAGGGAGGCCGATTTCTCGCGAAAACAAACATTTTTGCTATAAAACTCGAAGACTGGAGCACTTAAGTTAGATCTTTTTTTCATTAGTACCACCTCCAATTTGATAAAGATAATAAGTTTGGCAGCTGGCCATCTGTAGTCCTATGCTTTACTTAACCATATTTCAAAAAATTTAGTGTCCTTTTAGAATCTGAAATATATAAGTTCATGTGCTCTTCACATAGTGACATATTGTATATATTATATTTTTCATTAAGGTCAATATTGTTGGGTGCAATACTATGAAGAATTACGCAGTTTTAGATCTAGAATGTATTATGATTCTGTCGAATGGCTTCTGTAAACATCAAAAATGATTCATCAGATCTGTGACCTCCGCCCCGCATAAGGTCAAAGGTCAAGGACAATGCCGGCTGTACTCACGTGACCTCACGTTTGACCCTGTTATTGGTGACCTTGACCCTTTGACCAGTACTCCATGCCAATCGGTCTATTCAAAGCTGAATTAGGCAATCGACATTAAAACCATTGAAGTTATTCTTTGTTTTTAAACACAAAGTAGCTTTACAATAAGCTTGTTTTGACTACCTAGGCATATAAGTTACAGTTTTGGCCTTTGAATTAAACATAGAATTAGATGACAGTATCAAACATACCAGATTCATTATAACTCAGCTAACATTTAATTACTTTTAAAAATATGTGTTCTGCTAAATTTCCCAGGTTTGCACCATTCTGTGAACACAAACATTTTTGCTCACAGATATAACACAAACAGTACACAGAGAGTCGCCAAACAGCATCTCAGCTGCTCATTCTGAGCAGCCTGGTCCCCCATCTCACCCCCTGCTGGGTCCAGTGACGGTGGAAAGATTATATAAACACTCTGGCCTTGTGGGGCTCAATAATGAGGGACCCATTTTGTGGGGAAGCATTATTCTAGGTTTCCCCTGTCCCATGATATGTTCAGAGGACCCCAAACAGCTGATATCAATTAACACCCGACCATAATCTCCCTGTGGACCCCTGTCCCCTCTGTAATCTGAACTTTACAAACATACATCCCTTCACTAGGGATTGTTAATGTTTCTTTAGACCTGTTTGAAGGGGCCGTGATTGTTTTCCTATATAGTTGGGCCATTCTCTGGAAATCTCAAATGCAGCAAGGTTAAGTTAAGGCTATGTTCAGGGTTCGAAATCAACTGGTGGAACGAGGCTAGTGTACACTGTCTGGATGCTACCGCGGATTTAAACCTTAGGCAGGTGGGCAAAAAATAAATAAAAAAAGGGTTAGAAATTAACGTCAGCCCGTCAGCCCCAGGCTGATTGTTTTGAATCAGGGCTGACAAATTTTGAGAAAATTACCTTAAAATCAGCCCCGATTTTTCATACCTGTAATACATTGTAGTATGTCCGGGCTGACAGCCTGAAAAGTTAATTTCGAACCCTGAATTTATTATTCCATGATGAGTTCAGTGCCACTTGCGTTGCTTTAATCATGGAAACGCAAGTTTGCTTGCGGAAATTTACCAACATGTTGATAAATTTCCGCAAGCAAACATGCATTTCCATGATTAAAACAATGCAAGTGGAATGGAACGCATCGTTGAATATAGCCTTATACTTGCGCTAATACTTGCGTCCCATCAAATGATGAACACAAGTATGCGAACGCACTGTGGAATACAGGCTTTAAGCTAATTTGGTATGACTTATTGATTCCTCGCTGGTAATGTCTAATTCCACGTTTTAAAGACTTTTAAGATTTTAAGTTCTCTCTCTAGGGTTTCAGATTTATTCATTAACCCTGACTTACATCCCTGTTTACAAGTTTTATGTGCGTTACATAGAGAAAACAGTGGGTTTTTTTTTTCAAGAAAAACAATATACAAGTCACTTTTGGTGACTTTTTTTGTTTGTACATCTTCCTGATAATTTTTTGCAGATAACTTTTGAAATTAAATTTTGTTGGCCCTGATATAAATTAGATGGCCATCAATTGGAGTCTATCATAAGGTGCATTTCTTCATCTGTCAGGAATACTAAAGAAAATGTTTATGGTTCTTCTGTAAGATTTACGTTTCTATACAAATGGTAAAACTATTCATGAATATCAAATTTCATATATGGAAAGATTAAGGATAGATATTAGCACACCCCCACCTTTTCAAAATCCTGGATCCACCACTGGGGATTTCCTGTAAAAACACCTGAATTGACCAAATCTCATAACTTTGCCCCCACCTGGAATATCTTTAGCATTATCTGTTCTTGATACAATTGTCATGATGACAAAAATTCTCTTGAAAATATCCATCCTGTTGTTATGTGCAAGGTTTCCTTTAAGGGTAATTTGTCATATAATCTCTACTGGAGGTTTACCTAAGAAACCTCCTCAGAAACCACCCAAACTCTCGGTTATAACCACTGTATCCATAGCATTTTGCCATCACATATCAAATGTCATGGTGAACCCTCTGGTAGGGAGCCCCATTGCTTAGTGTTAGGTGTCTAATGTAAGCATCCCCTGTGTTATTAATTAGACGGGGGAAGCGGCATGGGTTTGGCCGGCCAGGGACCCATGTGGTTTGGGATAGGACTGTACATTGCTTGTTGTAGGATAAGGGAGTCTGTGTAGATCTGTATGGACTTTGACATCGTGAAATAATAGAAACACAAAAGGTCTCTTACTCTATGGAACATGTTGGTCATGACCTGTAGTGTATTCTGTTAAGTCGTAAATGTTACGATTTGTTTTTCATTGACCCATAAAAATCGGTGTTTAAACTAAGTGCGTTCGGACCCGATCTCGGAAAATGTTTGTAATCAGTGGAACCATTGGATAAAGTGTCACGTAAAACCACTGCCATATTCAATTTCAATTTTCATTAGAAAGATAAAATTTTAGCTTTTTTTTTAATTAATCTTTTTCCAAAATGATATCTTTGATAAACATTGTATTGACCTTTACTAACATGACACGAACAATCAATTCAATATCTCAAATATATATTATCAAATAAAATAAAAAAGGTTTCAGGTTTTACTGTTAAAAAAAAAGGGTCTTCATAATGATAAATTGATATACTTATAGCTCATAAAATCAGCATGGTCATAACATGAAATCTGGGAATAAAACTGTATGAACACAGGTAATTAAAACATTGTTTCTGTGAACACAATGTCCTGAGGGTTTTCACAGCCCTTGGTGCCGAGATCCGTGTACATAGGACCACCTAACACCCTACATAGTAGTGTTAACCTGTACAAGTCCACCTCTCCGGTAACATAGCACTTTGTCCTTGTTTTCCCCTTGTCGCTATGGAAACAGAGAGCCAGTAAGAAAGTCTCGACACCGTGAACGCCGCGACTGGCTGCGGCCGCGGAGGACTGCCGGGTATTTAGTGACAACCTGACTTACTACCTCACCCTCGTACACGTTGTTTTGGTACCGTTATGTTCTAGGCTTCAGTCCACGGTTTTAGGCTTGTGTTTTTGGGTGTCACCTATGTCTGTTTAGGTCCATATACGTATTTCCAGGCCAAGCAAGAGAAACTTTGTAGTAAGATCCACACGATCATTCATGTAATACTTTTTTGTAAAAAAAAAAAAAAAAAAAAAAAAGGGGGGGGGGGAATGTCTTCAAAATTTATTTTTTTGTAAATAGATTTCTGTGAATTGAAAGAAATAAGATTCATTTTTTTGTTTTGATCCTTTCCTTAAATTGGATTTCAAAGATTCTTTTGTTCACACCTACGTAAAAACTGTATTATGGTTTTTACACTGGTTCAATATAAAACTAATAGCTAGGGAATTTTCGTCTAATTTCCAGAAAATTAGTCAGGCAGGGATATAAGTTGTTAGATTTTTGTCTGAATTCCGATATTCTAGCTTTGTCTAATGATGTGGCCAAATTAACAATTAAGATTGTGGCCAACTGGTGACCAAAGGCCAGGGAAATACATCATAGTAACCAAATAAAAGTGTAATAGTCGAAATTGTCAATGAAACTTTAGAAATTTGGCTATATTTTATTCAGACAAAGTTCAGATTTTCACAAAAATCTGAAAGGGGTCAGGGAAGTGAATAAATGGCGATCGCTGATTGGCTGTTTCAGATTTTTCATTAAACTACCCCAACAAACAAACAAACAAACTGGTCAAGGCAATAAGCAGATGGGTGACAGCCAGCTCTATCCATAATACACTCCCCATACCGTGGACTGAGTGCCGTTCTGTACACTGACGCCGTATAGTCTACATACCACTGCCCAGGTACTACAGGTGTACCAACTCACACCTGACAAACAACACGCATTCCCCGTGCACCGCTGTCTAAATATTGACATCAAAAACCTCCTGCATCCCCAGGAATATGTGAATGTATTAGTACATGTATATATGTAAAATAAACGTTAAAGTAGATCCTCAGGACATTTCGCAGGGTTGCCATTTTTAAGGTAATTTCAGGTTTTCTTGCCTTTTTTCTAATAAAAAAATCTAAAGTTGTCATTCAATATTTAACTTATTATTATATTTATAAATGTATTTTTCTAATTGGAAATATTGGAAAGTAATTAAGATTTCTTCTCAGTCCCATCTAACAGCCCTGATTACGAAAACATCTCAACTACTTTTATTTATAAACATATGATTGTGATTGTTTGACTGTATGAACATAAACAAAAAATGATCCAGTCACGTGCATGATATATATTTTCATACCCGAAAATGATAACCAAAAAGAGACGATACTTCCCAAACAGAGTTTGAAAGACCTAGACCTGGCAGTGGTACTTAGACTATACTGAAGCATCACACGTTTTACACAAGTATATATGTTACACACATAGGCCTGCGCTCAGCATGACTCGCCGCCCCTCTCCTCTCTCAATGTCTCGGTGTTGTCACAGACCATCAGAATTAGTATCTGCTCCATAGTTTGTTCTCATTTTGTTTCAGATCTCTGTTGTGACTGCATTTGATTAAGATCCCTTGATTTTTAGGCTTGCATACTACTGTCTGTACTTTTAGTATATTTAAGTGCTCTTGTTTTTTTACCATTTTTCCATTCATATATTTCACCTTTTATTCATCTGTTTTCTTTAAATATTTTGTTTACTGAATGTTTTCAATGAAAGGCATATTAATTTTCATCCATAGCAAAAGAAATGTTTTCTATAATTATGTCTTTGATTATTTCAATGGTGAGATTAGAATATACGATATATTTTTAGTAGAAACTCTTAATTCCTGGAAATAATCAGGTAGATCCGATTTGGGTTGGAGATCGTGCATATTCAGTGAGCTCAGTTAGTAGAATAGCTCACCTCTATCGATTGGATAAGATGGCAGTATACAATTGATTTTTTCCTAAAAACTCTAAATTCCAGGAACTCCCTAGAAATAATAGGTTATTTACGTTTTGGGTAGTATATTTTCTATATTAAATTTTATTTACCTGTGTTAGTAGAACAGCTCACTTCTACCCATTGGATAAAATAGGATCATACAATATATTTTTTCCTTGAAACTTTGAGTTCCAGGAACTTCCTAGAAATAATCAGGTAGATCCGGTTTGAGAGCAAATCGTGCATATTCATTTAGCGCTATCAGTTGAGTGGCTCATAATCATTTCTGCCCATAGAGTAGTGTTTGCCCAGCCCACTAGGTGTCAGTGGCGGTCGGAGGCTATGTTTTAAAGGTATAAATTTTAGTCCTTCCATGACCTAGTTGTCTCTTGCATAATAGTTTGAGCGACTAGCAAACTTGGCTGGAACTACAGTCTAAAGAGGTATCGATCTGTGAGTGACAACGGTCGGTTTGTTGTTAGTGGCCGATCTGACCTAGATACCTGTATCAGTAGAGGGGGAGCCAGGTTACCACATTCTCATACAAATAAATAAGGGCACGTGGAATTAATTTTTTCACAATGATAATGAAAATTGACAGCCTGGTGATTATTCTAGGAAAGAACGCATCAGTGAGGGCGGGTGTCGTTAGCTGACCCTTAAGAATGGGTCCTTGTCTGCCTAATATTATAAAAAGAAATACAAATTAAAGGGAAAAAATCTATCAATAATGGCAGTTATATGTAGAGGGTGTAAACAAGCTTAATTTTAACAGATGTGGTTTTAACGACATTCGCATCATTTTTATTCTACAGAACTCTTTTGAATATAAAAAAAAAGGAAAAAAAAAAGAGTTGGAGTCCCTCCCTCTGAAAGCACGTATAGAATTCTCTAAGTGATGTGTATGCATATTGTAAGAATCTACTGACATCCTCCCCAGCATAAGTGAATACACAATTGACACAATGCCCCTCAATACAGAATTTACAAAGAAATCATTAAAACGAAGAGTATGAATCATTAAGCTGAACATTATCATTATTACATGCAGTGACAAGATAAATATCCTAGATTTTCCTTCTTTGTCACATTCTACCTTCTATAATACCTTCAATAATTACCATTCTCTGATGATGTATTCGATCAACCCTAGAAAGACTACAGTGCCTAAACAATCCAGACACAACTTTGCTTAAAACCTATAAATGGCAACTTTGCTGTCGATTTTTAAAACCCACAGAGGAAATAAAGTTTAAATATAGACATGTTGGATATCATTGGAAAGGTCCTAAAATTCTCTTAAGAATCTTATTTAGGATCTAAGATTGCATACAATATTTTCAGAACAAATCAGACATTTGAAAAATAGGCAGACTCAAAATTGGCCTGTAGAGTACATGCTTAACAAACAAACAAAAAACCACCAAAGCCCACTTTACTCTGTTTATGAGATCTGTGCGTTGTTTTGGTTACCGAGCGGCCAGTTCCATGCACTTATCGATTACCTCGGGAAACCCCTGGACCCTGTCACTATTGTGGATTTATGTTCAACGCGTGACTTGCCAAATAACCGTTTTAGAATCTCCATATTTCACGGCTTGTACGTGTTCACACGATCAGGGACGGCCAGGCATTTAACGTAGAAACAATTTAAACATGCAAAATAGCAGAAACATTCTCATCTAGTCAAGTTTTGATCCATGTCAAATTTAGCGGAGAATGCCATGCCACGGAATCCAATGTATATAGATAATAGAGAACTGCCTTTGAGACGATATGATGGACCTATTGTTACTATACCAAACCGTGTCAAAAGTAAATCACAATTACATATTGACTATAAAGGTGCTGTTACATGGAACAATTTACCAACTGAATTGCGCAACATCCAAACCTACACTAAGTTCAAAAATAAACAAAAATATCTGTTGAAAACTATGTTAAATCAAGCAATAGATGGGCCTGTCCCCTATTAAAATAGGGGCTTCCCAGGGTTATCCCTGTTGGTTCTAGCGTCAACCCTGTAATAATTTGTGCTTCTACATGTTCAATATCAGTGCTGTTTATGAATGTATAGACTTATTGAATTACGTGGTATGTATTAACATACCTTCATCAGTTATACTGATCTTTGCTTTCTTATTGTTGTAAAAGTGTTCTTCTTAGTGTCATCATGATGCTGTGTTCCGACGAAAACCATACATGTATGAAACGAATACAGGATAATAAAACGAATTTAAAAAAAAAAAAAAAAAAAAAAAATTTACGGGGAGTTTTTAGAAATCTGTAATTAGTTCTGTAAAATCCTATTTGGTGTGATTCTACATAATTAGAACTAATTAAATGACCCAAAACGAGGACGTAGTTGTTCATCTATGTTAGAAGTGGCATTCTCTATTGAAGCTATTTTTTTTGGTTATTTTCCGTTAAAAAGTCTGTGTTAGTAGAATTAATCAGACTAATGGACAAGTAATACCTTCACCACCGACCTGGTGATCAGTGTTACAGCCACTGGGCAAACTAAAGCAGTGAGGTGGGACAACCAATAATCTGTCAGACTAGAGTGGTGGGTTGACCTCAGGTGGCCCTATAGACCTTGTGCAGATGATGTTACAACTGCCCAAATTTCACTGGGTCGAGGGTCGAGGCTATTGGTGATCAATATAAAATTGTTATTCAAATTTCAAAACACCAAGACCACATGCTTACCACTCACAATGTCGCGAAGTCTTTTATGAATAACTATCACCCTTTAGATTGATCTTATATTAGGTTGACAGACATATGAGACATCGAAGTCTCTGAGAATCATGTCTACACTGTAGCCACCATTTGGTCCCCCCCCCCCCCACCCTGCAGCCCTGACTGTACCAGCAAAAAACAAGAAAATGCTCGACTACTTTTGAGCCACAGCGTGTAGTAATATTATAAGGCCGGTCTATAGTGTGCGCCCTACATAGCAGAGTTACCTAGTCCTCACAGATTGTCTTTTCTGGCGTAGAGGCTTAGTAATCTTATTCGGGGGGTTTTATATTTAGCACTGTACGGAGAGTCAGTTCTCACATGCGATCTTTTTCTGGCGTGGAGGGTGATTCGTTGCAGAGTAGGTGATCACTAAAGAATGGTCAGGTGACCGCATCTGCACATGGTGTATACCCCCCCCCCCCCTTACCTGTTTACAAGGCCTCAGGCCACACCTCGTTAGTATAGAGCCATTACCAGGATTACACCCTTTCTATACCCAGTGCACAAAATGGTCTGTCCTAATTCTGTTTTATTTCATATTCTAACCAATTTCCTTTTATTACCATACTGGCGTAAGAAAACATGCTTTGAACGCCTGAAGGTAAATTTTGCATTTTAAGGGACTGAAATTTCTTCTTTTTTTTTTTTCAGAGGATCTATCTTTTCTAAATTCATTATTTACTTTTTGTGTGCCCATGATAATTATAACACGTGCGCAGAATACTTATAGGGTAAACAGTTAATATGACATGACAGAAGTAAAATGTGTAAGATTTTGATTGAAAGGACATGAGATGCATTGAAAGCAAAAAATAAAACATCCCATGGGGTTATTAGGTTTTTCGCAGAATTGATTCATTACACTTTTTCCTTACAGTAAAAGTTGTCCAGTCCAGTACATGACACGTTCTGTAGCCTGCCTAAAAAGTGACACCTATAGCCTCAGGTGATAGATAACATACTCTAGTGTATTGGCCACCCCATTCCCTAATTAACCTCGGGAGAGCCGGGGTTCTGGACCGTATGCAATATGGTATAGAAATCAAAGAAAAAAAGGAAAATGGACTAGGGGCCTTCCAGGACATACGCTCCAATACGGCTCAACGTTTTTGAAATGTGTGTACGTTCCCGTGTTAATTCAATGCATATTTTGGCCCAAGGGGGATAGGGATTCTGAATCTTCTTATATTTATAAAACTGCGTACCTACTAAATGGAAGGCCCCCTACCCTAATTAAGTTATGTACCATAATATAAAATGCCCCTTTAGATACGCCTGTATAAGCTCATATAAAACACAATATAACCAATTTGCAACATGTAGGAATCCCAGGTGTTTTCGCTTTGAATTAAAGTTTTCCATGAATAATTAAAACTAACTCATTCATCATCCTAACACGAAGTAAAAACACAGACCTCAGGCCAAGTAAAAATGTTCATTTACATTCCGAACACTTGTTTGTGGTTGCCGGATTTCCGCATTCCAGTACAGACAAATCTGACTTCTGATTAAGGGCCATACCCATTAGGCGATTATACCGTCGGCCGACGTCTAGGGCCGTCGGCCGTCGGCATGGGCGTCGGCGTCGGTGCAAAATTATTAAACATGTTTGATAAGGATCGGCGATGCCGTCGGCGTAGGCGTCGGCGCCGACGGCCGACGCCGACGGCACCGCCGATCATGTGTGGGTATCCCTTGTCCAAACAGAATCGGCCGACGGCTGGGCCGACGGCTGGGCCGACGTCGGCGCCGACGGCCACGCCGATCAGCCCAAAGATCGCCCAGTGGGTATGGGGCTTTAATGTGGTGTGAATCAAGGCCTGAAAATGTAAGCAAATAAACCTGAAGGCGGGTGATTAAAGTCTCGGCCCTGCTGTTGTTTTAGTTGCCCTCCCGTGGTCAAGAACAGTGTTAGATAAGGCCTAGAACCAAGGCCTTTTATGTAGCGCTTTACCTATGTGACACTGCATTAAGAGAATGCTTGCCTTGGTAAAAGTGAAAGTGCAGGACTGTCGTACTAGATCCAATCATCCAGGAACTAGGGTGAAAAAACGGTGCTCCTGTCCAGAACTGTTCAGTCTGGTAATTTAAATAAACAAACAATAGCAACGTAACTTGATTGAATTAGGTAGGATGTACATTATACAAAAGAAGCTTCCAATTAGATTGGCAATAGGCTACCTTGTTTTCCCTTTCGAGGGTTAGGGGACTTGATCTCTTTTTACCTACTTGTACTGAAAAGGCAAATTGAATCATTGTTACTATTGTAATCGTAAGTTACACTAGATGCAGAGGCAGATACAGGATTTAATTCGAAAAAGGGAGGGGGGGCTGCATTTAGGCTAAGTACATTTTAAGTCTTCACCGAAAGAGGAGGGGCGGGACAGGACCCCCTTGACCCCCCCCCCCCCCCCCCCCCCAAACTAAGTGGATTCGTCCCTGAGATGTGTGTTATTATGTTAGTGGGGTGTTTTTATGTGGTTTGAGCCCACTACCTGCATGTATATCACCATGTACCCAGTGAGACTGCCAGCACGGCCTGTTTTCTCCTGGTACCGCTAGGGGGCGGGACGGTGACGGTCACGTGACCTGTACCTGACTCCCCCATATACCTCAAGGGATGGGGCTGTGACCAATAAAAGGTATTCTCACCTGTACTTACCTGTATCATGTTACTGTAGAACTTTGAAACTGGCAATTTAACGCCACGTCATACCATCTTATATATACTACGGTAGTCCAAAAGACATCACATAACTGCCCATTTTTGGAAATTATCTTTCCGCGAGGAGCTATCATATGAATTACTCTCAATTTCACATTAGGCTCCCTACTTCTAAAGTGTGGCTATTGCACTGGGACCATGACCAAGGAATTGCCTGTCAGAATAACTCTGGAGATCCTGCTCTGGATTTTGTAGACACTAGAATTAAGACTCTAACATTCATAAAGACTAGACCATTGAAAGGATAGGAAGAGCTCAGGAGAATCAATTTAGAGCAATGATTGGACAGAAAAAGAACTCAGAAGAATCTGAAAGTGAAATTAGAAAGGTGACCGTGCATCTAGAGCCCCACCCATCCATATACACTGACATCCAACCCACAGCCCACTGTCCCTCAGGACATTGACGATAAGGGGAGTAGGACTAATACAGCCAAGGACTGATAGGGCAGGAGGTATAGTTGATTGTTGCCAGGTGGGCAGAACACCTGTATAACATTACTCCGAGGGACAATCTACCTGCCTGGACCCTCGAGGTGGATTCAGTACTCCTCTTAAGGAAACAAAATACATCCCCACACATGTACAGTCTCCAAGCGGGATTTTCCCATGTACAGCCATAGTGAGACATAGGATAGAGAGGATACCTGTGCTTGGAGATTGCCTCCTCTGCAAACAAACGCAGACCTCTGGACTGGAACCATGCATGTCCGTCTTTTAGCACTGAGGTGTGTGGTATGGAGGAATACGGCGTGAAATGACAAAGACCGGATCGTTGCCTTGGAGAAATACACATGGAGCCTGGACAATGTATACAGCAACAGGGTAGTGGGACTGCATTCTGCAGCAAGACTCGTCACCATAAATGAGTCCGCGATACCACCCGGAGCAAAAAGCAGTGGAAAAACAGTGTACACTGAGTGGAGAATCAGGGACAGCTTGCAGTAGTATTTAAGTGTTGATTCAGTGGAAATCAGTGGAAATACAGTGGCTGAGCAGTGGTCAATCAGTATGTCCGAAATAATTAAATGAGCTGTCAGTGGAAATCAGTGTGCATTCAGTAGTATTTCAGTAGCCAATTTAAATATTTTGGACATACTGATTCAGGAAGTATGCACTGACTTTCAATCCGGGTAGTCTCTGCTCTTTAGGTGGAAAACTCCCCACCAGCAGGCTAAGATTACTACGCCCTGCAACACAAAAGTAGTCAGGCGATTTTCGCTGGTGTGGTCTGGGCTGCCAGGGCCCACCCAGTGACAGCTACAGTGCAGAGACGATTCTCATACCGAGAGAGAGTTGATGTGGCAGAGTGGTTGAGCAGAGGACACCCTACCCTGGGTGTACGATGAACGGGGTGACTGGACCCCCTAGACGGGTCTACAAACGACCGTAAGTGGTGCCCCTTCAATGAAAACATTTATAATGGGATAATTTAAATTTAAAAAGAGAGAGAGAGGAAATTTTTAACGAGTAATTGTATACGATATGGGCGGATCTGGGGGGGGGGGGGGATTTTAGAGGTCGCGACCCACCCCCAATTTTGGTGGAGACTAAATTTGACAAAGAAAAAACTTTGAGAGTGCATGCAAACGTGCAACTTTTTAGTACTTGCCCTCCCCATTCCCCCTTCCGAAATCCTGTACTCATTCCTGCGATTGAATATTTTGTATACAGTTGTCTAGTGACTACAATGTACTATAAGGTACTAGGCCTATAACTGTTTTGTTTTATAATGGATCTAGTATATTCCATAGCCTCATATGTCTCAGCTGTATAACAGGTCGTGGTATTTGGTTTAGTTCTCCGTTCCCTACTTTACATTTCTAGGATCACAAAAGTATATAACAAACACAAAAAGTACGTTCATCAAGCTAGTGGCCTCTGAGGCTAGGAAGTAATATATTCCCCTAGAACCCACGGGGACTGAATGTAAATCGGTACGGTATTAGCGTACACTGAAGGCCTACCAGCCAAATGGGAATCAAGGTTAGTCCGGGCTAATCGTCGCTAACATGAAAACCATGTCAACCGACATGATTAGCATGTCATTGCTTTCCACTGAAAAGAGCGGCGCGTTCAGCCATGCGGAACGGTTTCTTGGCACCGCCCTGGTTTTGAGTGACGCTTGGGAGATCTTATGTGGCTCTCGACTATATAAGTCGAGAGCATAGACATAAAAAATTATGTTTTTTCTTGTTTTATCTTATGTGATGCGGTGAGGCCTTGTGCAGTCAACATGGGAGACTAAATGTGAACCAAGAGTTCTTAATATACATTCATTTCTGGACCAAAGTGGAGAAGATAAGAGTAACAAAAGAAGGGAGAAAATAAGATTTTTACTTCGCCCAAAACCACAAAGTTTCAGATATTCCGGGTACGTGTTTTTTGCCTTTTTACCATCTTATCCTTGGCAAATACAAACTATTCTTAATTAGCCATAAATGAGGCCATACAGGCAAGATCTATGACCCCTATAAAAGCAAGAAAAGGACTTTTCTGGATCATTGGGTACCAGCCATAGGTTAACGGTGTATCCAACCAGGAACCCGTCTCAAAGAAAGTCCCCAGCTTGGCGCACTGGTAACTATATTATAATGGCTAATACCCAACGGCCCAGATGAGTAGTTCTCCTTATACATGTAGTATGCAGTAACGTACTGATTAACAATACATACAAAATAAACATGGCAATGTCTTTGCTGTTGACACCGAAATCCTGGAAGAATTTACTGTATATAATTCACTATATGTAAGAAGGAAACTTAATTAAAACATAGATAAAAAGCCGACCCCTGCAGTACAGGCCCCTTTCACTCCTCCTGTCCCCAGGCACCCACCACCACCTACCTTAAGCCCCATACCCACTAGGCGATTTTACCGGCGACTGGCGATGGGCAACAGCAGAATCACTGGTAAAATCATCACCCATTCAGATCACCTGTTAGCATGTAACATTTCAATATTACATCTAACTGGTGATCTGAATTGGTGATGATTTTACCAGTGATTCTGCTGTTGCCCATCGCCAGTCGCCGGTAAAATCGCCTAGTGGGTATGGGGCTTAAGACCTCCCACCTTAGGGCCGTGTGGACAAAGGGCTCAGACGTAAAGGGACCCGGGCCGGGGCCTAAAGACCGGCGGGTAGGTGGAGACACGTCCTAAGGTGTCGGGGGAGACGTCCACAGACGTGTTCTCTGTGTACTCAAGGTGTCTGACTAAACCTGCCTGAAGGATCGGCTCGCATGCCATTTCTAGGGACTAGGGGTCTGGGCAGCATCATTCATATTACTATGTACTGACGCGGGTGGCCAGTCCATGTTTGGGGCAGCATAACGTGAGCTTAGAAGCGCACGTGTAAGCCAATGTTTCACTTTGACAGATGTGAAATGGGGGAGGAGTTAAGGTGTGACGTACCACCATATAATCATATGTTCCGCTCTTAGCTAGCCAGAGTAGCTGCACGCACTGTGTGAGTAAACATCCTGCGAAGGTTGGACCTTTAATCTGCAGTCTAGGTTCTGGAGAGAGGCATATAGAAATTGTGTTAGAGCGCGGAGCGTTGACTGAATGTGTTTGAGGGAACTCTAACCTCGGGACTGATCATGGTCAATCGAGTTCTTGTCACGGAACGACTAGACATTGGACAATAAACAACAAATCCTTTCACAACGAGTGTTCACGTCTTACATGATGAGGGAACTATAATTATGTATTGGACGACAGCAGTCGACAAGGAGGAAGACTGCGAATGGAGCTAGTTATTATCTATATGGCGAAAACATCACCTCACATAAACACGCATTAACTTTAAGAAGATAATTAACCCTCTATAGTTCAACTAGATGACAGGCATTTGTATAGCGAAAGGAGAAACGCCCGAAGGAGACACAATGGATCCAGATATTTAATGATAATGTAAAAAAACTCAAGGAGTAAAAGAAAGTGTGGGGGGGGGGGGTTGCTTATGTAAAATTTGAGGCACACCCTTCGAAGTTCGAGGGCTGGGAATTTTCATTATATTTGTTTCTAATTTGACCCTTAAAATGGGGGGGTGGGGGGGGGGGGGGGCAGGCACCCACTTTAAATCCGTCCTAACATTCCGTATAACTTTAGATTAATCTATAACAGGTGTAACTTTGGAGGAATATGATAATATTCATACATTTAAGTCGATTGACCATACAAATAACAGGGGAAAATGAAATTTAAAAATCATGACTATGAGCTTAACTCTATTAACTTTAAGTTAATAATCTAGACTGTCCCATGGGGCAGGGGCGGGTGGTGCTTGCTGACTTCAATGGCCAGGAATTCAGACTAAAATAGGTCACATGGATAAAGAGTCTCTTTGTACGGTGACTTGGGACCTTTAAGGACGCCAAGAAAGGTCTTGAGTGTGGCCACTTTCCAAACTTAAATTGCAGCCTACCCTTATCATACTTGCCAGCAGGACCTCTCGGTTACCCTAACCTCACTCATAAAATGACACCAAATGGCCTCAACCCAACTTTTCTCTTCTGGCTACCTCTCAACCTCATTGTTCCCAGGGAGCTCCAACAGGAGCCCCCGCCCCAGTCCCCCATGGGGTTTTAAAAGGCACAGCTAGTCGACATTTACTCGGTCCCTACCCCTACCTGGCCGGTCTGACCGCAGTAACTAGGGCATGGAGAAGACTTCTAGGTGCTACTAGATGGGGGAGAAAAAACTATGGCTGCGTGGGTAGAAATTATAAGAATTGTATAGTTGCATTGGACTACTTGTCTAGACAGCTGGCTTCCTGGTTAAAAAGTAACGGAATTGATATACAGGTAGTTTGTTGTATATTCATGTAAGATCCATAATGATCCCTTTGTATTGGGCTGGAATATGATGAAACAGCAAAGTATTTGTCCGTTACTCAGCATTAATTAACTGTGGTCTTATGGATGCATGAATCTGTGATTGTGTACTGTACATGTATTTACTGGTCTTCGGTCAGATATGTCCCTGTATGTTGTCCATGTACTCATGTAGTATTTCAGAGTAAATGATGAATATATTTACTTATGTGTGTTTGGGATGCTACTAGTCTACATAATGCTAGTTCCCAATGAAGTATATGATTGTGCCCTTCTACACAAATCTCAAGATATCAACAGATGTTATAAAGTTAGTAGTTACCGGGATATAGAATGCTCGATGGAAATTGATATTACGTTTATAAACTTTTCAACTTTACGTCTTATTCCTATAGTCTAGTAAGCATTCTTATTCAGAGTTAGACTTGGGACTCCTATAAACTTTAGGTGGCTTTAAGTCATTCACAGTCGGTTGTTGAGTTAGGTTGTCTTATTGCCAAGAAAGCAAAATTGGCAAAGATCTGGGCCCATATGATGATATCTAATTATGTAAGAGGAAAGCGTTAGTTCTCTCTCATATTTTACTTATTTCGAAAGAAAGCATTGATGATTCCATCTATTTCTTATCATTTTATAGTACAACTTTGATATCATTTTCCTGATTACAAGTTCCATATCTTACCCCAGCATTAATCATTATTTCACGTGATACTTGGATACTTTCACGTCTCCACCTTCACGTGTTCATTCCGAGTGATGCACGTGAAGTTGTCACCTCACGTCCGTGCACATTCTGTGTTGAGTTGTGTGTTTTATTTTGTGCGCCGTTATTTTCGCTGCAGGTCGAGTCGCCGGGTCACGACCAGTGCCCTGGCCAGGTGAGTCACGCAGAAACCCCGACCGCACTCACACTAGACTTGCCCCTAGACTTGCCCCGACCTCAGTCCTCCACACATTTTTTTATTTATTTTTTTCTTTAGTTTTTTTTATATATATTTTTTTTTAACTTTTTACCTTTTTTTAATTGTTTTTCCCTTCCATTTTTCCATTTTAGCCTTAATATTGATCCTCGTTGGTTATGGGACTCCTTTTAAATGATGTTGAAGATTTCTGATGTATATTTTTTTCAATATAAAAGTACTCTTCTTTATCAAGGAGCTGAAATGTATTTTACTTTACCAAACCATTGCTCATGGGGACTAGTAATTCTTTCTGTAGAATTGGTAAGTAATGTCTAATGAGAACTCCCTGAATGAGGTTAAAAGGGGAAACTGTTAATGTAAGTCCAACAAGTTAAATGCCTAATTCTGATTAAGCCCAGAAATTATTAATTATGGTGACCTAATTCTTAGAACAGTAAATGTGAACTAGTTCATCTAAATCTCAGAAATGAGGATGTTTCAGTTCACACTTATGGAATATTATGATCATATAATTGGCTATTCGAGATCTTGGTATTATTGATGTAAAGAAAAGAAATATCCATTATCAGCTCCTTGTAGAAGTAGAACAAATATTTTTACAATAATGCTAAACTTTTGAAGTAGTAGAAAATAATGAGCTTGGATAGTTCTCGTATTACCCCTTTTCTAGTAGTGCTTTGCATGTCCCTTTACATTCTTAGCCCCACGGCAAGACTACCCTGCTTACCTGCTTTCAGTAACGCTATGTAGAACCAACTCGCCCCTGCCAATGGTGATGGCTTTCCAAGTAGACACTTCGAACATCCCAATACTTAAAGTCATAAATCAACATGAAAATGAGTTCTTCCTTACGCGGCTGTATAATTGGAAAATATAAATGTAGTTCGTTCTACCTTTAGAAAAGTAAAATAATCATTCAATGATTCATTCTGAATAAGAATCAAGCATTACTACTGAGGTCAATAATACATGTAATAAAACCCGATTTTTCAAACGTTCATAAATGACCCTAAGTTAACCTGAGTAATCCATACATTTCCTTTATCCAAATAGAATCATATAATGGGATGTTGATACAATTATCTATTGTTTTTGTAATAGCAAACTTGCGTACTAACGGTTTATCTTTTCGCTGGTACCTGCAGTCAGCTGTTTCGAGGTATCGGGTCGTCGGCTGGAACCAGCCGGCGGAGCAGCTGCTCAGACGAGGTGTTTGACGACATTGACGGAAACCTGATGGAGCTTAATGACAAGGTGAGCAACTCAAACATATTACCGCAAAACCCCTAACATAAGCCGCACCCTGACTATTGGTTGTACTTTTGGTCATTTTTTTCATAATGAAACCTGATGGAGCTTAACGACAAGGTGAGCAACTCAAACATATTACCGCAAAACCCCTATCTCAAGCCACACCCTGACTTTCGGTTTACTTTTGGTCATTTTTTTCATAATGAAACCTGATGGAGCTTAACGACAAGGTGAGCAACTCTTAAATATTACCGCAAAACCCCTAACATAAGCCACACCCTGACAATCGGGTGTACTTTTGGTCATTTTTTCATAATGAAGCCTGATGGAGCTTAAAGGGAGCCAAAACCAATAAAATTGACAAAATTTTCAAAACTCAGATAAGTATAGAAATATGTTCAATGAGTCCAGTTAAGGTCAGTGGTAAAGTATTAGCTGTGAAAACTAGCTCAAACTGAAGTAGAATGCCACAAGAGATGGTAATATTTACATTTATTTGTAAACAAACCCTATTTTTGCGGATCCACATTAATTGTTTGACCAAGAAAAACATGTTTTTAATGATTTTTTTTACCATATTTTATGGTTTAGATTTTATCATGAGCCAGAAATAGGCTCAAGGAATGGATTTCCATGATTATTTGAGTTTGGAAAATTTCAATGATTTTATTGGTTTTGGCTCCCTTTAGCGACAAAGTGAGCAGCTCTTTTGTACCAAGCCCCAAGTGACAGCAACCAGGGAGAGAGAACAGGGTACTCACGCAAGTCTTAAAAGATCTTGAATAGATTTATTCTAAATTTAGGGCCTTTAAAGGGTCTTTGATTTTATATTTTTCTTTCTGGAGGTCTTAGAAGTATCTTGAATTGGATCTCATTTTAAAATGAAAATCCAATTACATGGAGAACAAAATGCTATATTTAGTTGAATTTCGTTTCACTAAACCTTATGTGAAGAAATTGTTCTCTTCATGTGGTAAATTGGTCTTAAATTTGCCAAACTATAGTCTTAACTAGGTCATAAAAAGACCTAAGAATAGATTTCTTTTTTTTAAAGAAGCATGGACACCCTGGATGAAACCAGGGTTGGGAAGCGACTCAGTGTATTTCTAGATCACGAAAATTATGACCGCTTTTCCATGTTAGGATCGAGGCTTTGCTTTATGAAGAGAAAATCTGTATCAAACGCCTTACAATTCACACAGAGCCAATGACCAGAAAGTGAAAGGATTAGCAAAGGTCTTCTCTACTTTTCCTAATTTCTCCTCAGCCCTGAGTGACATCTCTGAGAATACGGATCAGATTTCAACTAAACTTTGTTTCCTACTTTTTCTAATTTTCTCTCCGGCCAAAGTACCAATAGTTGAGATTTCAGCTGGGCCTATATAGTTTAACAAGCCGCGGTCCGTACATATACATCTGACACAGTGATAGGCAGCTGTTGTCGTGTTGTGGGCTCGTACTGACACTCATCTGAGTCCACTCTATTATAACAAGGCACTTTTTATAAGGAACCTGAACATCAAACAATTCGTCACTTTTTCTGTACATTTCATGACATTGTTGGTTATATACACAAGAGACGCCAAAAAAAATTGGATTCTGTTTGAAGTTCGTGTGAACGTCAGTCTTAATGTCTTATTTATTCATTTTTAAATTTAAAAATTCGGGGGGGAAAAGTCAATTTAGGAAAATTCGAGTTCGTGTTAGCACCTTTATGTACAAAATAAATTTGTAGCTATAATAATTGCTAGGAGAGTAATCAGAATTTTTAGGGTTGGAATTTTTTTTTCATCGATATCAGCTGAACCTGCCAGGTGACAGCTCCTTCAAGACATGTATGTACTTGATAGATTTCCAGGCATTGAAGTCAATATATTAGTACATTATCCAGTAAGAAATTGGAACATGTGACGATCCCGGGATTGACATGTGTAAACATAATATGTGTTTGTAGGACTTATTAGTTATATAGTTATTATCACATATTCAGTAAGATGGTAGAACTTGTGTCGACCCAGGGATTGACGCTTGTGTACATAACCATGAAGTGTAATGTAGCTGCATCTCATTTTCCATGCTCTTTCCGGATTTTTGTCTGAATCATAATATTTTACATAAGTCAAAAATTTGTGTAAAGCCAACAGACAGTTTTTTCTAAAAGCCCTTTTTAATGTTTAATGGCATTATTGATGATTCTATTTCTTTTTTGCTTCCCTGCCTGAAATCCAGAAAGGCTGTGGCACTAGTTTCCGTAATTTTCAGGATTATAGATCTCTGTTAATAGGCATGAACTTGATAGATCTCCAGACACTGATGTCATTGAACTATTATAGTATTATATTATTCCGTAAGAGGGTGGAACATTTGTCGATCCAGGGATTGACGCATGTGTACATAACCATTATGTAGCCGCATATCTCCGAGGGACCATACGTTTACACAATAAACATGTATGTAAGGCTTAATAAGCAGGCAGGAAGGGTTGGTCCTGCCCCACCCTAGTCATTCTGACCCAGGTTAGGTATCGCATAATGTGTCCGTACACCCACAACAGTCCACGGCTTTTATTGGCCACTTCAAATCTGTTAAGAATTGTTTTATTCGCCATCTATAAATACCATGGGTAACCCCTTTGATGGTTTTTGGGCTGCTGGCTTATTTATGGTCCTACTTGCCATTAACCAGCGGCCTCAAAGCATGCTGGGATGCAGGGTGGAATTCCCATCAAAAATGGCTTCTGATGTACAGACCTCACTTTGGGAAACAGTGAGTCTGACTTGACAGACTAGCCCCACCCATCCTGATTACGTTACCTGATTACAGGTGTCATGATCTATACAGGCATTGGTCGTTTACTGATCGAAACTACAAGAAGATCTGTTCTGTGATCTGCCTATGTTAACGCCTTAGTTCTTAGGTTCTTTATGTACCCCTGTGCATTCATAATACTAGTTGAAGCATACTGTAAAAAGAATATAAATGTATAACATGTTGTATGTTTTCTGTCTCAATTTTATTACTATTCGCAAAATAGTGTTACAATATTTATGACAACGGTTATCATTGATTTAATGATTTGTATTGAAACTATTTGGAAAGAGAATTCCTGGTCAATTGTGTAATGAAACGAGACATTGACATTTTTAAAAATCCGTTGTTTTAAACGTACAATTAACGCTTTTTTTACAGAATATTTATTGACACTCACACATTGCATATTAATAAGTATCATTAGATATAAAGACACTTGATTTTTCTGCAAAATCCAATCACATGTGATGTCCCTTATGAAACCGCTATTAGCAAATACCCAATGTTACTTAGCCCCGACCTCACAGTGACACCATACCTTTGTACTAAGTGTCTACTTTCCCCATGTTGTAGGTAAAACGCCTTGAGGGTCAGATCGGTAACCTGTCGGACCACCAGAAAAAGACGGAGGGTATGATAACGCCCGACCTCACAGTGACACCATACCTTTGTACTAAGTGTCTACTTTCCCCATGTTGTAGGTAAAACGCCTTGAGGGTCAGATCGGTAACCTGTCGGACCACCAGAAAAAGACGGAGGGTATAATAACGCCCGACCTAACAGTGACACCATACCTTTGTACTAAGTGTCTACTTTCCCCATGTTGTAGGTAAAACGTCTTGAAGGTCAGATCGGTAACCTGTCGGACCACCAGAACAAGACGGAGGGTATAATAACGCCCGACCTCACGGTGACGCCATACCTTTGTACTAAGTGTCTACTTTCCCCATGTTGTAGGTAAAACGTCTTGAAGGTCAAATCGGTAACCTGTCGGACCACCAGAAAAAGACGGAGGGTATAATAACGCCCGACCTAACAGTGACACCATACCTTTGTACTAAGTGTCTACTTTCCCCATGTTGTAGGTAAAACGTCTTGAAGGTCAGATCGGTAACCTGTCGGACCACCAGAAAAAGACGGAGGGTATAATAACGCCCGACCTAACAGTGACACCATACCTTTGTACTAAGTGTCTACTTTCCCCATGTTGTAGGTAAAACGTCTTGAAGGTCAGATCGGTAACTTGTCGGACCACCAGAACAAGACGGAGGAGAAGCACGTCAGGATGAAGGAGGAGAACGGTCTACTCATAGAGCGGTAAGAGCAGCAAACATGTATACATTTGATAATTGTCAAAATAACTCCTAAATGCTATAAATTATCGAGCAGTAAGGAGACCAAATCTTAGGACATTTCATGTCACTTTTCCTTCTAAATACTGATTTCCATTCTTTTTTTTATTGTTATTAGGCCTATTAAACAGCAAATTTTCAGTATTCCGAAATGGTACGAAGAATATAAATATTGCATTTGATTTCAGGTAACAGAAACCATTCAAATACAGATACATAATGTTGTTTCAGTATCAGAGCTTTTATACCAGAATATGGACTACATTAGCCGTTTCCTTCCTAAAATACAGAAATGTGGTTTCATGGTGTTCTTTCTTGACTTGTTTGAAGAGTGGCTCTCCGCACAAGAATTTCTTAATTCAGACAGCTGCACTGGTACAAATCTAGTAAATGTATATTATTTATTGAGCCGTAAAGGGAATTATGTGTATCAGCAGCGACAATGTACAGAGGTCTCAGTAATAATCTCCACAAGTACCACTCTGTTCTGATCCACTGTAAAAAATATGATGATGTACCTATACTAGGATTATATCATGGGTCAAGGCTAGGTGTACACTGTATGGTGTACACCAGGATTATAGTAGTTCTAGTGGCCAAGGCGACTCAGCAGGGGCCCCTAGTGACAAAGACATGTCGTATAATATAACACTATGAACAGCAACGCCCCCTGGAGCTGTGTCACAGAAACACACCAGGATATCCTGTCCCACTTTAACCTTAGAGAATCTGAGAGACCCTTTGTTCACATCGTTAACTAAAAGACTGATCACCAGTGACCATTTCTACACCTAATAATTAGCATAGGTTAAGCCCAGCGGTCCTGGCCGTTACTTAGCCTAAAACTAAACCTCAGCTGGGAGAGTGTAGTAACTTTGAGACCATGCTCTCCCCCCGCAGGATCCACACGTTGGAGGAGCAGCTCCGAGACGTGGAGGTCAAGGCCAACAAGACTCTGGAGGAGGAGAGGAAGAAGCAGCGAGAGTACATGGTGAGTGGGGGAATAGTTTTATATACTTTTTTTTATAATTTTGTATTAATTATTTAGTAATTCCGAAAACCGATTCTTGAATGTTTTAGGGGGAAAGGTTGTACTTCAGACATTATTTTTCGACTATCAAAAAGACAGAAATTGTAGAGGTGCCCTCGTATTATCTACAAGAATGTAGAATGTAAGATTATACGGCAATATACCATTATAAATGGGAAATTATGTAGACTGACTTTTAGTCTGCTTCATTCTCATAAAGAATCTGCAATTGACCCATTCCTCTCTTTAGGACTGTATTCATGCGGACGATCTTCCTACTAATTATATCTGTTTGTTAAAAGCAAATTGACATTATTTCATTTTCAGACGCGATCAGATAAATCTGAAGAAATAGAACTCTTAACATTTAGGTAAGTACTCATCTTCTGATATTTAGTATATTTTGAAATTATCCATTGAATAAAAACAAACAAACGTACCGATATCTGACGAGGGGCTAGTGAATGGCTTTATGGTAGAAGCCTTCTGATAAAAAAAGTTTGTCAATTGTGAAACCAGATGTAGCGCATGGCCCTTTCCTACCTCTTCTGAACCTCCTCCAATGGTTCTGGATGCTCAGGGGCTTCATGCAGTTAGTTAACTTTTGGATGTGGAGAAAAAGGTCCGAGTCTGCAAGAGTAACTTCACCGTGGAATTCTTATTCTGAACATAATCAAAGAACCCACATTGCTGCAAGTCTGTTTGCAGTTTACCTTTTTTGAAAAAGGTAATATTTTCACTTATTATGAAGAAGATAATAAGACGTTGACTGTATCAAACTATTATGAAGAAATGCAAGTGTGAAACACAGAACCGACCCAAAATCAAAAATTATCAGAATATGAGTGAGGATGATGATGTGTTGGAGTTTAAATCTACTCAGCAATTTTTCAGCTCTATCATGACTCACTCTTTAGCTTTGTACAAAGTGATAATGGGCGAATCTTTAGGTGTGAAAAGGATGGCAAGCAAAGATGGTCCAATAGTAAATTTGGGGAATCGAACCCAGGCTCACCATGCAGAGGTCCTATATACTACTCACTAGACCACCCCTACCTCCAGCAAAATGAGTGTGCTCCGGATGTTCCTCAATGCTGCCCAAAGCATGGAATGATGTTCATATTGACCATTAAAACCAGCCCCTGTGTGCCCAGCAGCGCGCGCCGGACTGTGTTAATCGAACCACCCTCGGGTAACAGCTGCTTTGGGAGGTTTTTCCACCTGTAGCCGGCCTTAACGTGTCCCGCCACGCACCGATCGCCGGGACCCAGCTTCCCGATCAGACAGGTGTCTGCCGAACTCTGCGATGGGTGGAATATTGGCCCTCCTCCGATATACCCCTGAGGGTAGGAGAATATGGACGTAGAGCCAGGATGCTGGGTTTATTACGGTTACTGGAAGCATAGGGATGTATTATACACCTTTATACTAGGATGGACGGTACTTGAAAGTAGTTGCAGAAAAGTGAATTAATGGAATATGAAGATGATTGTTGGAGTTGAAGGTCCACTCAGCAATATTTGAGCTATATCAGGACCAGCTCACGTTTTTGACTTGCACAGAGAACTGTGATCAAATCTATGGGGACGAGAAAAACGACAAGGAAAGGTGGTCCAAGAGGCATCCCGGCGAATCAAACCCAGGGCGGCCAGATAGAATGAAGTCCCACATGATGCTGCCGCTAGACGACACCTCTCCACTCAATGGAATATGTGTGAAGTGAGAGATCAATTGTGATGTCGAAGTATATAGTAGATCCATCATAAGTGGATGGAAGGAAGTATACCATTACCTACGCCTTCCCTGACATGGGATATTCCTATATACTGTTAAAACAGTCGAATTTCGTTTAACACTGAAATTGGACATTCCTATATATATATTCATAAAACAGACGAGTTTCTTTGAACACAACCGGGGAAAATTTAGGAAACTACGATCTTGGCACGAGGCCTATATCAGCCTACTTTTGAAACATATATGACAAACTGCAACTTTGATTTCTACAAGAACCACTGTGTCTGGTGATATAATTACGCTGTTATAATAACTGTGCACTGGCAACAGGTGCCCTACGAAAGGTGCTGTGGAAAAGAAACAGAGGAGACTTTCTGTAGTGACAACATGTAGACCGGTCGGAACAATGTTTCCATGGCAACATGTCCAGGAGGGTTGTATTGATGTACTGGAGGAGGCGTGGAGCCTGGTGGGCTTGGTGTGGGAGTGGGCCGGGAGGATACTGGCCCTGGCTCTCCGCTGGGTAGGCCTGATACTGCTGGGTGGGAAGAGGAGCGCCGAAGGAGAATGGTGCTGCACCTGTTACAGTCCGGACCCATGGGTTATCAGCAACGCTCTCCTCGTATGGTTAGTATAGCACAGACACTGGTTTTAAATGGTCTGTGAAAAAGTGGCAAGTTCTCTCTGCTAAAAGGTCTTAAAGGGCCCTAAATTAATTTCTTTAATCTAATCTAAATCCTTAAAAGGGTCTTAATTTAAGGGTTTTCTAGCAAGAGGTCCTAAAAAGGCCTTAAATTGAATCCGATTTGGAAATCGAAATTGAATTATCTTGAGATATAAAACGCCGCTTGCAGCCATTTATTTTAATGTCGAGCTATAATGGCTGAGGATAGTTATCACAGATAGCTTAGAAATGCAGTCTGCAACGAGATCTCTCTCTGTGCCAATAAAAACGTCTGTGAGAAGAAACATTGCCGTGTACACCTTTGATTCTATACTGGCATTGTAGGATGAATATCCATTTGGTCTCAAAGTATAGTCCCCGCAGTTGTCGCTGGTTCAGTCTGGTTCGCTGGGGCTGACCGCGCGACAGCTACAGTGCAGAGATGATTCTTGGGTTGAGATGGGTGAAATGCCGGGGTGCCCAGAAATGTAGATAAAATTATTCCTTTTAGACTTGGAAATATAAAAGTATGCTTCTATGATATACCCAGGAATCATAAGCATACATTTATATTTCTAAATCTAAAATGATTAATGGGTAAAATTCGTATAAATATGTGGAGAATAAGAAATTTACCCATTCTTAAATCATGCAAAGACTAATTTTGAATCAAAGCCTATCCCGATTCGGTCCACAAGTGGCCATACATTTTTACCTGTTCGCATGTTTCTAGTCATTATAACTATACGTGTTTAGCGGCCACTGGTCAAGTGCTACCCTGCGGCACCCTACACTTAAAAGGATACCCTGCCAGCAATTATTACGAAAAGATGGAAAAGATTTTTAAAAATATTAAAAACGAAAATAATATTAAACTATAAACAAGGAAGAAAATCGATTGATCAGAATGTGTGCATTGCATATTGGTTTTTCACTAAAACCGTATGAGATACTACTTGTACTGAGATTGTTTAAGCAGGGCCTGTAATACGTATACTTTTCAAGATCATTGAAATTCTATGCTTAAATCTTCCACTTTAAAGTAACACATTTAACGTGTATTTTTGTTTTAGGAAATAATTACTGACATTATGTATCGATCCCATGTTGTAACATCAGCCTTAAGCCTGTATTCCACATGTCGATTTTGATGCTGCTGATTTAGTATTTGTTTAAATCATTCTGAAAATAATGCATGGAACCCCACACCCTAAAATACATTGAAACATTTAAACTGTAAAACCATCCTCAGATTCCTAATGATATATAACATGTCTATTCTTAACAATTATTTCCGCTGCCAATTATAGAATATTATACCGAATAAAAAGAAAAAAGAAAAAGAATAAGCAGCAGAATCAGATTGTGGAATATAGGCTGATGTCAGAGTTAGTTTGGTTTTTTTTTTCAGAGTTTTTGGTTACTTTTCCTCTAAGATTCTGTCCACCCAGAATGTGAAAAATAACCCTCAGAGGAGAAAAAATAATTGTCAAAATATTTAGTCATATTTAGTTTTTGCTACTTTTGGTTATCCATATATTTGTTGTTGTTTCAGCCTGCGACATATAGAGCGGGAGTACCAGGTGCTGAAGGAGGAGGCGCCGCGGCTACGGGCCGAGGTCGACAAACTCAAAAAGGTACTTTTACCACCTTCTCAGATAGTTAAGAAATGTCAATTTTTATCAGGTTATCCCAATTTTTGTTCATATAATGTTATGCTACCGAATGTCCCATTCTTAGTCGTTCTCTCAGTTACATTCCTTTACATTTCTGCTTTTGTACATAAGAAAGTGTCTCAGAAAATGTGCCTGTTAAGCAGTAAAGTTTGAGTGGGCTGGCATGGGTGGCTTCAGACAATCTTATTGGGTACCTGGCGCATTTCTCGAAAATATACACTGTATAGAGAAAAATTCCTCCACTTTTAAAATAATTAAAAACAATTGAGGGCCGCGTCAGAATGTCTGCTTGTACGCCACTGTGACGCCCATATAATAACCCATATATACTGGGGTGGGGCTTCTGCTCCTGGAAAAATATAGGCCCCCGGTAGCCCCTACTGATAGTAAAAGGCAACGATAGGGAGGGACCCAGCACTGATCAAGTGGTTCATTGGGTTTGATTCCTGGTTGGTGTCTGGATTCACAGAGAGATCAGCAAAAATAATTTCTAGGTTTTGATCCCTTGCTGTTTGCCCACCCTGCCACCCTCAATATATCATAGATACAATCAAAGACTGACCAAGTCAAAACACATGTGTGAAAAGGCAGAATTCATCCTAACCTGTTTTCGCTTTGAAAAATTACCCTGGCTGTCGGTATGCTGTAACATCAATTACTCTCTCACTCACTATATACGTAGCCGTGAAAATTACCCTGGCTGTCGGTATGGCGTAAAACATCCATCACTCACTCACTCACTCACAATATACTTCCCCCCCATAGGACAACACACACCTGGAGGAGAAGCTCGGGGAGACGCAGTACCAGCTGCTGGCCATGGCCGAAGAGCACCAGGAGCTGCAGGACCGCTCCCGGTCCACCCAGGACGACGTCAGCCAGGAGCGAGATGTACATGCCCAGGTAACGGACATAACTATTGTAATAAGTAGAATAATAAGTATTAGTTGGCCATGGCCGAGGAGCTGTAGGACTGTTCCCAGTCCATGCAGGACGACGTCAGTCAGGAGCGAAACGTACACGCCCAGGTAACTATCGTAATAAGTAGAATAATAAGTATCTAATTGGCCATGGCCAAGGAGCTGCAGGACCGCTTCTGGTCGATGCAGGACGACGTCAGCCAGGAGCGAGATGTACATGCCCAGGTAAGGGACATAACTATCATATATAAGTAGAATAATAAGTATTTAATTGGCCATGGGCGAGGAGCTGCTGGACCACTCCTGGTCCACGCAGGACGACGTCAGCCAGGAGCGAGATGTACATGCCCAGGTAACGGACATAACTATCATAATAAGTAGAATAATAAGTATCTAATTGGCCATGGCTGAGGCCAGAGCTGCAGGACCGCTCTCGGTCCACACAGGACGATGTCAGCCAGGAGCGAGACATACATGCTCAGGTAGGAGACAACTATCATAATAAGTAGAATAATAAGTATTTAATTGGCCATGGCTGAGGAGCTGCAGGACCGCTCCCGTCTATGCAGGATAATATCAGCCAGGAGAGAGATAGACGTTCCCAGGTAACAATCAGAACTAGTATAAAATATATAGACCTTGTGCAGATGCGGTCATATGACCCCAATTTCCTAGTGACCATGTCCTGAACAAAACCACTTGGAATTTAAAGAAAAGATCAATCTTTCAGTTCTGAATAGTGTAAATTATCAAATGTTATTTGGTGAGATTATGTAAGATTTTTGCATAAACATGGTTTGCATACTGAATAATAATGATTTCTAATCAATCAACCAATATGGCGCCCAATTTATAATGAGTATTGGCAATGAGGTCATTTCAAATTGATATATACCAGAGAGAATTATATAACACAAATGTCTATAAAATGATACATATCTACTATATAAAGAGAATAAATTCTGTACACCGCATCTGTTTTGGGCCTACACGTATCTCTAGGGGAGTTTCAGAAGAACCTTCCCAAAAGTCAGTAAATCTAATGTAAACTATAATCTGTGTATGTTTTCAGTTGTTGGACGAGTTGACAAAGGAGTTGGACGAGTTGCGGAGTTACAAGTTGGAGATGGAGGGCCGACACCGGTCCCACAGCCAGTCGCCGGCCGACCTCAAGATGGCGCACCGCCGGGAACTCGAGATGAAGGTCGTCCAACTCAAAGAGGTAAGGACGGCCTTTACATTATTTTTTTTTATACAGGCTGAGTTCACTTTATTAAATGTTCTTCCACTACAGTCCTGTGGACCATTTGGGCACAATTCCGTGCAGGGGTCATCCAAATGTCCTTTTTTTCCAAGCTGCACCCCATGGGACTCGATCCCATGAGGTGCCAATGCCAACGAGTGGTACCAACACCTCAATGACGTTGGTCACCCTGACCCCAATGAACAGTCAAACTGATTGTCAACTGATTTCCATTTCGGATCGACATTTAATTACGTACGCATTTTGACCTGTTTTCTAGACACCCTCCCCTTCGCTTTATCATGTAATACGCATTAAACGTGTTCTTATGCCCTTGACACCCCACTCCACCGCCCTTATGTATACTTTATCATTGGACAGTCTCTAAAATATCCTAACAGATCTAAAATTGTCGCTTTATTTTTTAGCCCTTTTCAAAAACTCAACAACTGAATTGTACGAAGTTCCAATCTGCCCTCCCGTCAAATTAGCAGCCGTTAGGGGCCTTCCATTAAGTACGTATATTATGCAACAATGGTGGTTGAGGGATCTAAAGTATTTGAAAATATGTGCATGTTTCTTTTCAGATCAAATACATATTTAAGTCCAAAGGAGAGGGTGGGGTCAAACAGTTTTAAAACTATGCATGCATACTAAACGGAAAACCCCTAAACTACAAAAGGGGCCTTCCATTTATTACATACGATCAAGGGGGGTGGGGGGTCCGAGATATTTAAAAATGTGCATATGTTTTAGTACATATCGAATGCGTATTTTTGCCCAAGGGTGGGTAGGGGGGTCTGAGATTTTTTGTAAATGTGCGTACGTACTAAATGGAAGCCCCAAAAAGAGAAAATGGCGCGCGCTAGCCCACACTGTTTTAGTGCCCTACATGTATCTTGTATCCACCCATGAATCACCCAAACATTACCTCTCTACAGGAGAACGCTCGTCTGAAGGAGCAGAACGACGACCTACACGCCCACCTGCTGAACAGCCGCCTGGAGGAGGGGCGTAACCTGCTGCAGAACGGCCACACCTCGCTGGCCGCCGAGCTCGAGACGCTGCCCCGCGACGAGGTGAGTCTTATACCCCTTATATCAGCCAGAGTGGCGTACATACAACGTTGTATTACCCATGGGTGGTAAAAGTATGCATTGTGTTATGCACGTGGCTATCACAGGGGAATAACCAATTTTCCTCACCACGGTTAGCTGATTCTGTCTATTTCAAAGCACCTGCAGGTTAAATCAAGGTGCATCATTGGAAATGTGTAGACAGTTTCATTGGAAATGTGTAGACAATTTCCTAATAAGGCTTCCATGCAGGTATTTTCATTCATTCCTGGCAATACCCTATGCTATTATCCAAAATTGGAACCTAGTGTTCAGTATTTTCTGTTCTTGAATTTCTATATAAGTATTATATTTTCAAAGTTGAATTGAATATTCAGTATTCATATATAAATCCATCAATATATCTGATATATATTTCATTATTTGCTAATTTCTATAGTATCCTTATGTTTTTTGTCGACAAAAATTGTCAGTGTTAACCTGTAGTTGTATAAGATACTGTAAATCAGCTATCTGTGGCAAGGAGAACTTGTTCATAGTGACCATTACTGTAAACGTGCTAAGGTCACTTCTGGTAATATTACCATGTTAAGCTGCTGTATCATTGCTTTGTAGCTTTACACGTGCACATTAGAGCTCTGCGTTTCATTTCATGGTCAATGTTTTTCTGTGTTAGTAAAGTGTGTACCAATTTGAATAAGATATAAGTAATACCCTCTTGGCAATCTCTTTTGCAGCTATTAATGTCAATATATATGCTTGTGACGCCATTGCATACGCGCAGCTTTCTGTCGTTATAACTGGAGTTTGCATAATTTTGAGATCAAATGCGGAAAGAAAATGTCTTAACCGTTTACAGCTGAATTTAGGAATTTAGGGATCTGAAATAAAGTTTGGAACACTACTCAATTTTGTAAAAGCATTATTGTTTGGTAACTTTTCAGTCAAATTACCATTCTAGTAGCCGTTGCAATAAATTATCACAATGTCCATTCTGGCATCAATAAGTTGCTCATAACATGTTGTATTCCAGTTCTGTGAAATGACAAGGAAAACTTGTGGCATGTTAAGTGTGTGCACCTGAATATTACTTTCGTTCCTGAGCAATGTTAAGTGGTTATTTGAGAATGAAAGTGTTGCTGTCCGTTTTCCTCCGTTGCAATATTATGCCTCTGCGCTACAGCTTGCCTGTCCATACGAATTACTTATAATATTGGAATAATTTTTGTTAGGTACAACTGAATCATCTCTATATGTTCAGTTGCAGTTAAACTTATCAAATTCGCTTTTTTGTCAAAATAAATAAAACCATTCAATTAGTGTGCACTGGTTTTCGGATTGACATTTAATTTTAGAATGATTTTCAGTATTTGATTAATGTCCTGTTTTGTTAATGTCACCCAAAGTTTGAAACCATTAAAAGATTCCCACCAACTAATGAAAAAGAAGGAAATCAAAATTTAACATTTTGATTTAAGGGCACATTTAAATCAGTGTTGGTGTAGATGTGTGCATGTGCTTGCCAAGTACGTTATTGGTATTTTGTCGTTTGCAGGATGACCAAGCACTACACCACAAACATGAGGTATTCATCCGCGCTTAGAGTGCTACGCTACATGCCAATACATGCCTCACACATAGCAAACCTACCACACGACAGTGACAGAAGAGCTCAGTCATATAGATCATACAGATTCAGTTAGCATTTATCAGGGTATTTTCCAAATGTATCCAGCATAGGACTTGATAAAAAACGATTTATCAATATTTGTAATAAAAATTAAAAGTTATGTAGAGATTTTTTTTGATTTTTCTTTTTTTTTTTGGGGGGGGGGGGGCTCAAAAGTTGTATTACTATCTCTTTTGACGCTTCTCATGATATTCAGAAATGTTTCATTTAGGTTTTTAGAATACTTTCAGACGTTCTTGTCTATGATTTAAATCAGAATTCAATGTTGGGATGACTGTATGAATTTGCTCTTGAGGATGAAAGCAGGGTGCCTATAGAAGTTTCGAAGTTCTCGTTTTCAAAAATAGAAATTCTTAAGTTACAAGTTATAAATGTAATGAATTAACGAGAAAGGTTTTATGGACAGCCTGCTTAAGTTGACCGGACGGCATAGGTATAACAAACATAGGTACCTGTTTCTAAAACACGAAGAATGCAACAACAGATCAAATTTAACCCTTCTGTATGCCTTTGGCAATCTTACCCTTTGCCTCCAAAACCTGAATGACTTACAATTGCAAATGACCCCGTAGCAAAAACTGAAATAATATCTGGTTCAAATGGTACTATACTACTGCTATTATAATTGACTTGTATATGTCCTCTAGCAAAACCAAAAATCATCGTGACATCTAAGCTTTAACTGCATGGTCAGATCGCATAAACGTATTACAGCAGCCTTCTATGCATTTTTAACTAGCTTCACTAAATTACTAAGAATGGGGAAATAAAGGAAATCATCGGATTGTTTTGTAAAAACTGCTGAATTGACAAAGCTAAAACGAATTATTTTCGCCTTGTCGATATATGATCATATTCAGGTTAAAGTGACTATTAACAAATATGGTGAAATATAAACCAATACCAATCGTATTACAAAGCCACGTAAGGAAATTTGAACACAGAAATTCGTAAGGTTTTCCCATAATGTTCAGTCAAATTTCCAGTTAGTTTAGGATTCGCCATAGAGTCAAATGTAAATATCCTTAAAATAACGATAAAAAGAATCCCTACCCAACAACGAGCACAATCCCTACACTTCAATATAAGTTAGAGACCTCACTATGCCCTTCCCTCTTGTAACATACAATACTAGGTTTAACTTATTCATTAGTTTTGTTATTCATTCAAATACTATAACTGACAAATAGTTGTCTACTAACAAATCATCTAAGCATTATCGTGTTGCTCTTACCTGAACGTCAAGTTGATGTATGTACATGTTTCCCTTAGACTATACAATCTGTTACAATCTCATGTCCTAATCTTAATCTCATATTTTTATTTCTTTCCCCATCATTCTTCAACATGTCTTACTCTTTGCAAAACCCTTTTCTTTCTACATGTATTCCCTTGTGTTCTTGTAACCCTTTGTTTCTTGACACATGCTCCTGGCCATGTTGAGTGGTTTCTAGTTCAATGCTTTCCCTGCATTCTAACAATATTTCTTTCTGATCTTCCTCAGCTGATGCAGGCGTTGAAGGAGCAGCAGGAGGCGAACACCAAGCTTCGCGAGTACATCGACCGCATCATGCTGCAGATCATTGAGAAGGACCCCTCCATCCTAGAGGTGAACAACCACAAGGCCAACAACAAGACATAGTCCACTCCTGGGTTAGCAGTTAACAACGGTCAATAGGGAGTGTTCGCCAATACCGCAGTCGGGAGTTTACGTCTGCGCATGCGTGGTCCTTTGGCGCCGCGAGCTGTCAGGGGTCAAGCGCGACTTTTCAGCCAATCAGGACCATCCCTTTTCCAACATGGCCGCGCCCAGGGACAAACTCCCGTCAGTGGTATAGCAGTTGCAAGTGGATCGAGGTGGTCACGGAACTGCTTATTGTGCTCATTACAGGTACTTTTAATGGTCACTGGTGACACACCTGACTAGGCAGATTACAGGTCACAGTGGCCACTGGTCGTGGTGTCCCACATTTATACGCCTGGATGGGACCAGTCAGGTCTCCTTGCACTGCTATTTGGCCACACATGCCCTATTGGCACATTCTCACCTTTTGTATTATAGTCGTTTGTACAGATATCGCACTGGGCTTGTTGCGAAGCCGCATCGCCAATTTGCAATTGGTCGCGATCAACTGAAGAGTAATGAACTTGTGGATTATTGTGCTGTAGATGATTGTACTAACAACAGCACATTGTTTTAATACTTGAATATCATTGCTTGCATTCCAGCTTCTATCTCAAAGAGATCTCACTTGAGGATTAAACTGAAAGGTTTTGCTGAAAGAGAAAAGGCAATGTATTAAAAAAAACATAATTGCCATTACTGAGATTTGTAGGACATGTCTCACCTAGTTCTGCCCACCAGCCTATCTTTGTGGTAAAGACCATGTGCAGAAGTGTGTTTATTCACAGAATTGTCAGTCAAAGCTCTCTGCTGTGGGTTTAGGTGAGGCTTAGGTTACTGTTCCATCTAATGAAGTGGTATCTCTCAAACTCTGCTGGCTGGTCAGTGAGGTTTAATCTAACTTGCCAAACCCAAGCTGCAAACCATCCAAGCTTTCCCATTGTTTTGGTTAAGGCTTACTGGGTGGTTAATTGCTTAAGATGACACATTAACTTGGCCAACGCTGAATAGTGAGCGCAAAGTTGAATGCAGAATTGTCGTTACTTTTCGGTTGGAACAAACTTAGTATTTTGTATCAGGTAGAGAAAGCCGTGATGGAAAGATCTTGAAACCACCTGTTGGAGGTTAAAACAACCTTTATTAGAAATCTTGCTGGATAAGATATGTACATAACTTGAAGCCGTCTTGTAAATTTGAACTACTTCACTTGCTTTCCTGCATGGTGTATAATGGATTTTACCGAGCACTTAATGAAACATTCCTGTGTGAATATGAGTGAAAGTTTTTACAATCAACTGAGAAATGAAGTGATTACGTGGATATCTGTGTTGAGTGTACAGCCATTTAGAAATTTCTAGGAGATGGCATGAATACATTGTAGTAGGAAGATAATATGCCCCATACCTGATAACCACCAAATGATACATTTCTGTATATTTCGCCTTGATTTTAACCTTTTAGAATTCACATGAATACTCTTGTCTATAATCCTTTCAAAGATGTTTTGGTAGGAAATCAAATTAATGTCTAATTAAACGCCCAGCCTTGAAATACTCAGCTGTTATTTCATCTGAATTCAGGTAAACATAGTCTACCCAACCTTTTAGAAATGCATGAGAATCAAATTATTATTTGTTGCCGTAAAGGTCTCAGAAATGCTGTGATTGTATTTATATCAAGACGAGATTGTGAATTAAAATAGTACAGAAGTTTCAGTAATTTGGTCAGTAAGGCATAGCTTTACGTCGCTATAAAAGTTGGCCTAATGTCTCTTGGCCTTCAGACATGTATAATCATAATTGAGCCATAAACGTAAATGTAAACGGTACCTACCTAATCATATCTCCCAAGTTATGTTTCAGTTTTTAAAAAGTTATCGCCAAATTATAAGAAAACTAAGTGATGAAAAGTCTAGCAGCGGTACTTAGAATGTCAGAATTCATGGCCAATTTGCATAATTTTTCGATGAGCAGTGCAGTGTTTATTCATAAAGATCTCAGCACGCTATGTGATTTGACACTTGGTACTAAAGAGGTGCCGCAACTTAACAATCGCGCAAAATGGCCCCTTTCTTTTAAACCCTCTAATCTATCCAAGCTAGGGCACAAAAAAAGAACATGCAGTGCAGTTTATGACTAATTAACATAAAGTATTATGAAAGATATGTTTAGAACATCAGTTTGAAAAATCAAATTACATATGAATGATTTAAGTATGTACCTCTTGCATGTTTTATTTCCAAATGCCATATTTCTTAAATTAATGCACAAATAACCATGGAATCCCTAGAAACTTAATTTACAATTAAATCGGTGCACCCAAAATGATGAGAAAATGGTGGTTCCTTGAGAAGCTTGCTTGAAAATAAAGACATGAGGTATTTTTAGAAAGGTTTTACGACTGTATGACCAACCTTTTCTTTCGATTTCTGTAAATACGCCATATTTTTATGTGTAGTATAGAGTGCATATTGTGTCATTGCTAAAAAGTGATCTATAAATCTTACCCGCACCAGCCTAGATATATCTGTATATCCACTCTCTTTCGTAAGTAATGATAAAACTGATATAGCATTATATATTATAAGGCTGGACACAACCTTTAGCGAAGTTCTTGTAACGTGCCGCTTCTGAGCCGCCTCACCCCTCACCCTGTGCCTTCTCACTCCTGTCCAAGATCGATCCCTCCGCCGTCCTTTACCTCGTAGTGATACAACACTTGAAAATAGCAGTCTTTGCAGCAGTCAAACCTTACATCAGCTAAGAATGACAAAACATTTCTGCCAACAGAGTTCTATATTCTAAATGCCTTCACCACTGTGGCTTTGGTCTCAACCAATGTATTCATACTTGGTCACAATTGCTTGGAGCTCAGGGGCAATTCCTTTCTGTTTCTGTACGTCAGTGGCTGGTTTTTAAATGGGTCTTTTAGTCTACCCCTGCTGACCCTATTTCACAAAACTGGACCAACCAAAAGCACTGCTTACTGTCCTTCCCTTTGCCTTTTAAAAATGAAGAAATCTGTTTCATCCACCCTGGCCTGAAAGATAAGTTTCCCGATAGCTTTGAATCCAATGTAATATTTTCCCCAAAACCACACTTCATTTCTTTCTCCGTGTAAGCCTTGTAAGGGAAAGTACAATTTTCTGTCTCTGAGTGATTGACAGGATGAATCATAATTCAAGGTACCCAAAGATCCATACGAATTATTGTTATGGAAAACTTTAATGTTCCTGCTGTCTCTGTAATAGTGTCTGATATGCTGAGTAACTTGCTCTAGTGTCTTTTATCTGTAGATAAGTAGGTCTCATGTAACACATAACCGTCCAAGGAAACTGAAAACCCTGATAGTTTATAGGTCTTTTGCACAGAATGCAAATATACACACTATTATATTTGTCTATGCTGGCCAACAGATTTGACGAGGGTGGTGATTATTGTAGATAGACGTCCATTTAGCAATTGCTTAGTAGTGCTCAGCCATATGACTGACATTTCTTTGATTTCTAGGAAAATGAAAAATAAATCAAAAGCGAGAGGGTTCATTTATTGATAAAAGGTTTGTGAATAGATCTTTTTTCTTGGGCTTCTGCAAATGTGATTAATGTGTGTGTGCTTGTAATGTAAACTGCGATCGGGTTCTTGTAGGTTGAAATGGTTATTGCTACGGTCATTTTTCTAATGAGTACAAGGGAAATAGACCAATTTAATTTGTAAAATAAGAACTATATCCCCTGATGAAGGTGCAGTGTTACATCATTTATATTACCAACTTCAGGATGTTAAACTCTGTGACTAAAGGTGAGCTAAGAAAATATCACAGCACTCTGGCCGAGTTCTTACTCTGGTTCATACACACCGTCAACTGACATTTTCTGAAATTGTATCCTCTACAGAGCTCCTCTGGCTTTTTCTGCAGAATGGCCTCTAACTTCATGTACTTCACCAAAAACCCTATCACTATGTTTCCTACAGATCACATGGAGGTTCCCTTTTTATATGGATAGACATCCAAACTACCAAGTTCTAGCATGTTCGGGAGTTGAAGCATACCCGACGCATCCCATAAACTCAAACGTAACGTATCACTCTTCTCAGCAACATGAATTCCTTTCCGAAATATGTCAGTAAGATTCTATACTTTGGTACGTGTTGTAAATATGGACGTACGTATGTATTGTATTTCTGGGGTTGTTTGTTTAGCAGACACCTTAGAGGTTTTGAGATAAGCTATACGTATCGAGATAGGTCGGGGTTGCTAAAACTCCCTCATATGTGAACTTGCTGTGTTCTCTATGCCTTCTTTTCTGGTAACTAGATATAACATGTTTTCGATTGCTATCAATTAATAACAAGGTATAGAAGATCACCCAGTGGTTAGCAAAACATAACGTTTACTTCTTGTACATATCACACATGTTCATGTTGGATGCATACTGCATCCTTGTGAGAGGGTTTGCAGAATTAAATTTAAAATGACCACACCTACATATCTAACGATGCCCAAGACCAGGGAACTATTGTACTTAGACCTGTGCTGTATTAATGCGATTTTTGCGTGTAATGGTGTATGCATCCCTCTGGGGATGAACATTTTAACATTGTGTCACATTACAAAGAAATTAACTCTTTTGGGGTTGGTTCTATAACAAAAAAGTGAATCTTAAAGCCTAGCATCATGACATGCTTTTGGCTATAGACCTATTATAAATTATTTCAGTGTGTGATACAGGATGGCAATCAGAAGATTGCTTAGTAAAAACAGAGAATTTCCTGTCAGAGAATTAATATGACTACCGACTTGAAAGATGGAGCCTGACAATGTTGCATTCCGCCAACCTTGATCTCAGGCCATTGGGTGTATGTATCAATTCTGTCTGCTCATCCAAGATCTCAAGAAGGCACACCTGAAAGGTGGTATAGAAAGGTGACCAAAGCATGCAGGTACCGATATGTTAAATACACATTCCCAAACTGTCCACCCATCAAGTGTATAGACATCTAAAGGTGAGAATCATAAAGATACCATGTGTAGTAGTTGCCATGAATAGTTTGTGAAATAAGAAATATGATGGGTGTCCATGTGCCTTCTGAACCTCTCCTGAAGCAATCACGAACTGTCTTGAAACCTTAAATACAAAACAAATATTTATTCATATTGCAAACTTTTCAAATAACAGTATCTGATCCTTGCACAAAAAGACAGAAAATTGTATTTTCTCAGACAAACCTATGGTATATCTTGAATTAAATCTGATTCGTAAGTACATTCACTCTGTAATAGATCTGTAAACCTGTGGTAGAATAGGTAGATAAAGATGGTAAACATTTGTTGGTACTTATGACATGTCTACTGATAGTGGCGTTTTTATTGCACATTGAAAGGTCGTTTTGCGTAACCCTGTTTAATGTATTTATAAGTATCCTAAGTCAATAGACAATATCTTCATTATTATGTTGATTTTAGAAACGGAATTCTGCAATCAATTTTATCATTTCTTTTAATATTTTAATTTAGTTTCGTCCAGTAATTTTAAGAATCAAAGTCGAGTGCTATGAACCTTCAAAATGATCCACTGACGTAAGATATTGAAGTACCAAAAATGTGAAAACGTGTAAAATTATTAGCACACCACTGAGAATGTTATCTTTTTAATAGGTAAGTTATTCGCTACCAAGCCGTGAATTTTAGATATCCTTTCGTGTAAAAAGACCTTTAAATAGCTGTCTTTTATTTAAACTAAATCTCTTTTCATAACCTCCGTGGTGTAGCGAGAATTTAGGGCTATTTAATCCTTTTTACTTTGTCAGGACGACACTATCGAAGAGGTTATTCGGACGTACTCTTGTACGCACATGAACCATTGCGATTTTTATACTCATCAAATGTATAGTTCTTCACATTTTTATATCTTCAAATATTCTACTTAGAGTTATAAGATTAGACCTCATATTTGTACAGGGAATGTACAAAGCAATGGCCTGTATACGAAATAAAACGCTGTTTGGCCATAGCCTGAATGTGGCCACAGAGCACTGTTAAGGCGTTATATGTACATTTCACATGGTCCCCTCCGTCCTCCATGTTAAATGATTGGATGCCATGCGAACCATTCTGATGATTGACAGGTCTGTGGGGTGAGATCACACCCCATCACATTTTGTATAATTGTATCTATACACATCCATGTCAAATCAACTGTGGTCCTCTGGACAATCTGAATAAATAGATTTGAAAAAAGAATCATCTTCGTTCTTCTGAATTCGTTGCGATGTGACAAAGATTACGTCACGTTATCTCAATAAGTAGATAATAAGAATAAGGCAATCGAAGAACGAATTTTGCTGCAGGTTGTTCATTTCTATAGAATTATATACAATTCAGTGCAATTGTATACTATTTATGTGAATGTATACATAAGCTATATGCCAAAGGGATATATATCTGCTTGGAATAACACATGTGACAGTGGTTAATAAAAAAAAATCGATATACTGAACGTAAGGTAGCTATTATGTTAAGCATGAAATTGCTTACATTAATGAATATTGCACTTTTTTGGAGTCAAGTTACCTGACGATATGGATGCCATTCTTGCAGTCCTTTTGCAACGGAACAATAGGCGACCATTGTTAATGCATTAGCAACATTTACTAAACTATTTTTGTTTTTGTTTTGGATACTTTATTTATCCTGGAACTATCATGTCATAGTTTTTGTTATAGTCCCACTCTATTTCATATGTGATGAATATTCATTTTGATCATTTTGATTTTGGGCTCCCGAAAGCATAATTCAACGGACAACGCTATTTGATGCCATAAGGTGGCAAATTGTAGACAACGGCATTAACGTATACAGTATAGCTGCAAGGCAATGAAGAAACATGACGGGAAAATCTGTTAATTGAGTTTGGTCAAAAACTGGTACATTCTGTAAAGCAGTTGAGTATACATCAACTGGAATATTAATGAAAGACAAATTCGTTTTGTAAAACTTTTAATTACAGAAAATCCATATGTACATAACAGTAGTATTAATATCACGGTGCCAAGAAATATATTCATTACAGAGTTTAAGATAACAAAACGCCAATTTGCAGTAACTGGAATCAACTGTATGCATTGGGATGCACGGAAGAGCTTTGGTTGATTCATTTGTGGCCAGGGCCAATGGTTTTATCCACAGATGCACTTATGTTTTGTATCTTAGTCTATCATCCATCACATAAAGTCTTACACTTCCTGCGTGTCGCTCACGATGACGGATATAGCCTTTGTCTAGTTGACTGTAAACATCTTAGCTGTGGTCCTAAAACAGACCTACATGGAGTTATTACTGTATTGTTGGCAGTTTACAATTACCCAGGTGTAAATATGAAGCATATTAAGCATCTGTGTAGATTTTCTCAGGGTTATAGACCGTTCAATTAGTGTGCCCCCCAAACCCCCGCTATAGCATATAGGTATGTCTGAACCCTAGTGTTTGGGTATGGGAGCCAAGCTTGAGGTGTTGGATCAAGGCGTCTATGGAATGGTCAACTGGGCAAACTCTGGGGGAAAGGTTTATCGATACAAAAAAAACCATGAAATGAGGAGCAGTACGTACGGCCTGTCAATACGCACCACCCTATGCAATTGCGATATGCACCGCTCGTCATGGGTGCAGGTGATAAAACCTCTGCCTTTTTACTGCACAAGCAAAGAGGAAAAGGTTGAGTGAGAATGGAAAGGATTAGGGGACATGAACCCTATAGCTAAATTCTGAGCCTTTTTGTTTGAAATAAACCCCCTCAATGCGTTCATGTGGCGTTCAGTTGGTAGGCAGGAGGGGGTTCAAACTGAACATCCACAGTTGCCTCAATAGCAGTTTCATCAGCATTTCCAGGGGGTGCTACAGCCTGCTCATAGGTAGGTGGCGCTGCAGGCAGATACGTCACCGTCCCACTGCGGCAGGTCTGAGGCATTGCCTGAGGGTCTAAACTCTCAATAATTAAAGTCGGTTCTCCAATGTCCTGCTCGTAAACCTCCTGGGTAGAGTTCGTGGACTGACTGTCTTGCTCGTAGCGGGTCGTCTCAAAGGCTACAACAGGGTACCGTAAATCCAGTATGACATCCAGAATGTTCCCCCTCCCTGTCCTGGGCTGGGAGCCCCTTACCCACACGCGGATGAACACCAAATCCAGCATGCCCACAACAAACTGGATGCAGCCCATGACCCCAAAGTATTGCAGGACCACAGAGTCTGACTGCACCGTGAAGCCAACAATCATGAAGAGGAACCCCAAGATGATCAGAAGGGCACCGGTGCACACAAAAACGTCAAAGAGCGCATCGCGCGTGCGCAGATACTGCGTGTCCCCTTCTGTGAGCTTGCGCACTCGTCCATTCACATAAAGGGCTCCAAAACTCGTGGGCACCCCCAATGCACATAGAAGCATTGCTGTGACCTTGAAGGCGTCAACGTCCTTGGCTTCGGCAAGGGCAGTAAAGCCGAAGATGCAGCAGATAATCCCCAGAGATATCATCCAGCCGCCCACATGGGCCATCACCGAGACCAGGTTGATGTTGCCATGGCAACAGCAACAGCAGCAGTTCTCACAGCACCTTGAGCCCGCCATGGCTGCTGGTTGCTATGGAGAGGTCAGGTAGGAGACCTACGTCACAGAAACAGCCAACTTGTTTCCATCCTTCCTGATTGCCAGGTTGTCTGTTTCAAATAAATAGGTTGGGAGGAAAAGCATTAGTCTTTCATTCACAAACAAACAGGCAATAGCTTATGCCTTTACATTATCATAAGGCTTATACATACTCACATGCCAAATTGGACAATGGACAAGGGGATTTAACGGTTAATTATAGACATGTTATAATTATATTATCATTATATCTTTTTTTAAAGGTTTAATTGGTAATACTCTTCAAGGTTTCTCTTGGTTTTTAGAGGTATTACAGTAACAGTAAATATATACATACAATCAATATAATGTTATGATAATCAAGCATTGCATGGAAGACATGTACACATTGGATTATCACCATGATAAGGGAGACTGGATAATAATAGTCTATTTGACAATTAACTGACAATTTAAAATATGGTCAATTCACATTTTGCAGCAAGTCAGGGTATTTCGAATACAAATGTTTTAGGTTAAGGACAGTAATATTGGCCTCATTTTTGCTATGCAAAAACAAACATAACAATTGAACTATTCGACGTTGCTCCAAACTTACAAGTTTCATTTTACTATGTAAAAGTTCTACTGGACAATGTTTGCCTCTATACACTTTTAAAACATATAAACGACAGGGGGGGATCCAGAGGGGGGGTCAAGGGAGTCCTGACCCCCTCCTTTTGGTGGACCCTTAAACTAGACAAAGAGGGGAAAATGTTACTACATGTGTGTGCAAATGCATGCATTTTTAGTACTTAGCCTATATACTGACCCCCTCCTTTTGGAAATCCTAAATCTGCCTCTGAACGATGCATTGTTTTGCAAAATTTGCAGCTCCCTTTTTTGGCCCAGTGAGCACAATAGTAGTACAAACCCTGTATAATCTCGATGAGGCAAAATGGTCTGTTTGTAAATCATGATTGCAGTTTTCTCGTCTACATACTTTCTTATTATCGACAACTGAAATATCTTATTGCCCACAATTTGCTTTGTCCTTTTATAGAACATTTTATAATTCAATATAATTAGAATATTAGAATAGTATATAATTAGAATTCTCTTTGACATGCATAGGATATGTATGGGTCCATGCAATATTTGTTTTGTTGTTGTTGTTTTGTTGTGTTTTTTTTTATTGGAGGGGGGGGGGGGGGAATCAGACGACCAAATGATCTCAGAATCATAATCAACCTGTGGAAAACTGGATTTAGTATGGTATCCATGGTAGGGATGACTGCTGATAGCAATGAGGTAAATACTTTTTAAGAACGAGGCCTATTAATAGTATTATGAAACTGCAAGAATTAAACAAGTTATATTTCCCCCCTGTTCTCGTTAATACGGGCAGTCAATGTAATACTTTTTAAGATTTATCTTATCAAAGAGGACTGTGTTCACTCGTGACTCATTTGATAAGAATAAAAGCTTAGGCCTAATAATGTTCTAGATATTGGCCCCTATTTTGTAATAACTGTTGAGATATAAAACTTATACTGAGTTGTAGCCTTATAAGCAAAAACACATAACCCGAACATCAAAGATCAAGAGTGTTCACTGTTGATTGGCGGCCGTGAGATATGGGAGATATGAACTTTTGAACTCAACGAGAAACTTACTTATGTTTTTAGTTAGATAGCCTCAATAACACATAACACAAGTTTACAACTAGGCAGTTGTTCTCTTTGACAAATATCCTAAAGCACAAGTCTGTATCAATCATGGACATGTCTTGTAACTACTGTGTGTTGTTGGGTAATTGACTCTTTAAGACAATGAAAAAAGAAATAATCTGGGACTGGAAAAATGCCAAGCCTCCATGTACCTGCATGGCGACCATGACAGTGAAATTACTCACCAATCTAAAGCATAGGACGACCTCGGGTAGATCATCTTCCAATGCCGCAGCCATCATTCCAATAACATCCTAATATCCCTTCTGTTCCTCAAAGTCCAGGTTTCGTGTAAAATTATCCAACTTTTCCTGTGTTTTCGGACGTATTTCTTGTCAGTCCCCCCGGCCTTGTTTTTGGTACCTGGTGCGACGATCACCACTCCGAGATAAACTCCTCTGACCTAAATAGACAAGCTGATTGGACGCCGGTCCATACGCCAGTCCGTACGTCCTCTTCCCCCTTATCAGGGATATTGATATGACGACATCGGGGCAGCCATGCCTATAGGTGTACACCGGCAGCCAAACATGTCTTTTTATTTATTTATCTATATTTTCTAATTAAATTTATTTCAGTTCAAAAGTGTACTACTTCATTAGGTCCAATCTGTGTGACATAATATCAAGAAGGAGGGAATAGAGAAAAAGTACATAACAGTCCTCAGGGAATATCTTTTTACTGTACTTCATGATTACCCCCACATTAGACTAAAACGAATGTAAGGGGGTAATTGGAAGACCGGCTATGCCGATATTACTTACCCAAATAAAAACAATTTAAAAAAAACGACAAAGGAATGTTTATATACTAAAATTTATACTCATTGTAATATCACCGAAATCCAGGGGCAATCCTGAAGTGAATTACTTAATAAACAATTAACAAAAAATACAGGGGATGATTGGGGGGGGGGGGGGGGAGAGGAGTCCAGGGGTCCTCTCTCCCCACTTGTGTTGTTGTGGGTGGTGGGCATTTAAACTTGACAAAGAGAAAAAAAGACACGCACATACGCGCAAATACTTTTTAGTTCTTACCCTATGCAGATCCCCTTTTTTTCACCTTAATTTCTAAATTTCTTTTGAAATCATGTATCCAGCCCTCTGAGATAATCCAACCATTAAGTACTATCAACTGTAGTGTACCATATAAATGTTGTGTTTTTTTGTGGTTTGAACAATGGTGCAATGGTCTAAAGCCCCTCCGTATGTCGTAATGTTATCGCAAGGTACAGGTGCCTCAGTAGTCTTCAGGCGGGGGGATGTAGCACGAGTAGGTCTTCATTATGATCCCTGATTAAGCATTCTAGAAAAAGTCGCCGACCCCCAGGACCCCATAATCTTCTCATGTATAGTGCATGACAATCAATGACCATGCATATGGTTTAAGAAGTGGATAGGTAGCTAGGAGCTGAGTGCAAAACAGACTGCAGGCGCGGATTTAGGGGGGGGGGGGGGGGCGTGCAGGGCGCACGCCCCCCCCCCCCTTATTTTGCCCAAATATTATTTTTTTAATGTAAAACTCCTGGGCCCGGAGGTCCCCGGGAAAAATTTTGCTAAATTCCTGGATCCGCCCCTGGACTGGAGTAAGCTAATACGTTTGGGGGCGATTTGTTGGGGCAGATCCAAGGGGGCCAAGGGGTCATGATACCCTCCCCCGCGCTTTTGGGTTGACCCCTAAACAAAAAGTGAAACGGTGCATGCATGTGTGATTCACGCTGCAATTTTGGTCGGTTCTGAACCGATTTCAATAATCAGTTTGCTGAATAATTGTTATTCTTATAAAAATTGATAAGTGAATCGGTTAATTGGCATTTGTCGAATAGTAGGGCACTTCTCGACCTGCACCATGACTTTTCTGTTTTGGGGCTATGGGTCCACGGACTAGTTCATAATTCCATCTTTCACTATGGCGGTTTGGGAGGGTTGGAGGAGGAGGCTAAGCAATCATTCAAAGGGATAACGGACTGTTTCAACGCAATTCTAAATCATTATAAGGTTTAAAATTCAAAATCTATCTACCTATTGCCTTTATTGTGCCGTTGAAACAACTATAATATTTATTAATTTTATTTCAAGTTCAACCCCTCCTCATGTCTAATGAGAGAGAGATATTTTGAGGCATTTCATTTTTGTCACTAGGTGGCGCTTGTGTCCCTGTTTCATTTTGAGGTACTTCATTTTTGTCACTAGGTGGCGCTTGTGTGCCTGTTTCATTTAGAATCAATTACCCCTTCAATTATTATAATAAAAAAATCAGATTTTCTCAATTTTTCATTTTAAGTCAACTGTCATCAATTCATAATGTGAAATTTTAAGATTTGAGGAATTTGAAATTTTGCCACCAGGGGGCACCGCTGTCAACAGTACGTTATCCCTTTACTCAAGAGTAAAGCCATGATAGAAGTACTTTATTGGTTTAAGTCTTCAAGCAGGTGGTTATGTGCCACTCTCAAAGACTATCAGAAAATGACTTCATAGAGCTATTTTTGTCAAGCGTTCTGTGGTGTCCCTACCTTGATGGAACTGGATAAAAAACGAATGTTTAAAGGGATTACCGACTCGTTACACTAGTGTCACCTGGTGAGTAAAAATGCAAAATTTTCAAAACCTAAAGGTTTCTTATTGAATATGTGTAAAAAGTGATTTATGAACAAAGACAATATTCAATACCCTTCCACCAAGCATTTAAGAGATTCTAAATGTTGCCCAGTGGCACCACCTGGTGAGAAAAATTAAATACCTCAAAATTCAAAAAAACTCTTGAACTTTGCCATTAATATACACCTTTCCCATGTACCTGCGTAGTGAACCCTCCCATAGAAGGCCTGTACCCAACAATTTCCATTGAAACCCATACCCCAATCGATTATTCAAGCCTATTCCGCTAGCAGGGCGCCACTCTATTGAAATTGGTCTAAAGGATAAATTCCAATTCAGACAACAAAAAATGTATTGGTCTAGACATTTCTGCTAAGGAAGAAAACACTTAAGAAATGTTCAGAAAACTCCACCTGTAAAGAGGGGGAATCACTGGTCAGAACCTCCTCACTTTTGCCTAGGACCCCCGTGCTTTATCTGGAACCCCCTCAGGGTATGCCACTGCAAAAAGGACACCATACCGCCACGTCTCTATTCGTGTCTACAGTGACCCAACTACTTTTCTCAACCACAGCCCAGGTGGCAGGCCTGTAGTGTGTAACAGGTTTTGCCCTGGGTTTCCCGTCTCTACATACATACAAGGTCTCTGCTATGGTGCTCGACTGTGCACTCTCTCAAAGTTGTATAATGTGGGGATCTGCATGGGGGGGGGGGGGGGGGGGGAAAGAGAGGGGATGTCGGTGTCGAATTTCAGAAATCCCCGTACGTTTTGTGCGACTATTCTATGACCAAAATCAATTTTTCAATGTCTATTCAAAGCTTTCGACCCCTTACTATATCAGTTGGTTGCATCAGAAGAGTCGTCCGTTGTTTTTCCGAATATATTTTATCGATGATTACTGGAAGCAAATAGTTACTGCACTTCCTGTTGGCTATTGAGTAGGGAATGTCAAGACCCTTTCAACCGTACTCTGAAGCATCTTTATCATGGTCCACTCTCATTTTTCCTTTTTGCAAGTCTGGTCTAAGTCTGACTGGGCGACTTAATCGCTAACCCCCCCACCCCAAATTTACTTGTCGTTGCTTGGAAAGCTAGTCACGTGCAAAACCAATACAAGAAATGTACCTATTCTCCATATGACATATAGCAAGAAGATTCGTTTGAAGTATCTTGCCATGAAACGGTTTCAAAGCATTCTCCTCGACACAAGAATCTCCGTGTATAAAAGCTTTACCAAGGGGGGCATCAAATCGCAAGATGTCTCCGCAACCAAAACCACACACAACAAAACATCACAAATTCACTTATTCCAGTTTGGTTTTATTAGAATAATTCCACTGGGGCATGACTTCGTGTTTTACTTCTTTTTTTGCGACTTCCTTTTTTTCCCGATTTTTTTTTTTACAACTTCCAACATGGCCTCACGCGCTTAATAATGTCCTATCATTTATCGCGTTACGGACACTTGCCAGACGCGGATAAGGTTGTCGGTGTATCCAGCGAAGAGGGTCTGTCCGTCGGCGGACCAGGCCAGGCAGATGCACTGCGGGGGCTCGGCCTTGGAGCTGTTGCTGATCACCTCCTGTCGGAGCTCGTCAACCACGACCTTGCCTTCGAGATCCTGTAAGGAGAAAAGGGGGCGTCAGTTAATTTGTTTCTTTCGAGATATTTTTCCGCAATTGCAAGATGCTATTTATAACCGTAACCTGCAATATGATGCATCCCCCATGCTTAGATATTCCTAGACTTTTTTTTTTTTACTACATTAGGACAAACGTTACTGTGGGACTGGCCCCTAAAAAGTTAACCTGGTGCGAGAATCAAATTCAAAATATATAGGAATTGCCCCCATTCTGCACGGCTAGGAACATCCCTGATAATGGCGTTCACTATGGACTGAACAGTTTTAAATGAAGATAATGGTACCATCTCTTACTAATACTTTTTTTCATTAGCTTACATCTATTAGATTGCATTTCGAATCCTCATGGCTTAAGTTGACTTCATGATTATTTCAGAAGCTAATACATTTTGCTGGTAATCATTGGATTCCCTTTTATGCATATTCAATGGCTGTACCAGAAATTGTTACAATGCACAATTTTGAGATTCAAGTTCTCTTTTTTTTTTTATTGAAGCTTACCCCAAAGGCGTGAAAACCTACCACTAACCCTACCAATGCATATTTATCTGATTTTACCATATTGTCTAAGTCATGGTAGTCTTATTTATGAAATTATGATATTAACATTGTTTAAACTTTATTCGGAATCCTCATGGCTGTGGTTGACTTCATGATTATTTCAGAAGCTAATACATTTTGCTGGTAATCACTGAATTCCTTTCATGCACGTTGAGAACAAATGAAGCAAAGTAATGTTAATGTTTGAATTAATTCACTGTTTGGTGCCGTTTTCCCACTCTTCAATTTGAGACTGCCGTAAAATGCTGTCATTAATTAGTTTCTTTCAGTTAAGATTTTGATGACTTACTGCCGAAACGTGCCATTTAGTTAACGTTTTTCCCGTATATTAACATATATCTATATTACTTTTAAAAGCATATGTTAAATGGTATACGAGATTTATAAGAGGAATACTGCTATTTCTAGCTCTTACCGCTTCTTTACGTATTTGGGATTTAAAACTCGCATACATTTTCTATCTAACAGTATGATAATATACATTAAACGCTACGTTGTTGAGTAGAATGCAGAATCCTCAGTTCAGTAGGATGGCTTCATGTTATTTTCAGAAGCTAATACATTCATTTGGTAATCACTGGATTCTGTTCACACAAATTTAGTCTAACTTTCAAGGCGTTCAAGTCCGAATTCCCATATTGGGCCACGGTACTTTCAATGTTCAAATAAATATAATTCACGCGCCCGCGTGTTCATTATTTTAAAGTATGCTCCCGGCAAACTGTCCGCACCTCCCCTCCCCCATGTACCTTATGTGAAAATACATGCATTTTTCGGGTGCACTCTTTCAGGAAATGTGCGCCCAGCACCCAAATATGCCAGTAGACGTGCGCAGAGTGCACTTTAAAATTTCGAACCTTGATATCTTTGTAACCATGTCTGTTTCCAGCTTTTTAATGCATGCCTGGTTAGTGTAACTTACCCAGATCTTGATGGAGGGGCCGGTGGCGGCGCAGAGCCAGTAGCGGTTGGGGGAGAAGCAGAGGGCGTTGATGATGTCTCCACCGTCCAGGGTGTACAGGTGCTTGCCCTCGTTCAGGTCCCACAGCATGGCTTGGCCGTCCTGAGCGAGGAAAGGAGTCATAAGTGATTGGTAAAATTGACGTACTCTCAAAGGAAAAATATTTCAGTCTCCAAGGAGGTAATGGTAAAAATATTTTGTAATTGACTGAAAAACAGAGGCAACTCTGATGTTAATTACTAAATAAAATATATGCATAAAAAATAATATATTTTTCAAAAAAAGCGAGCGGAGAAGGTAAAAGAAAGCCAACCTAAAGACTCCATCTTATAAATTACATCAGTAGACAAAATTATTTGAAACAACCCCAACTCATCCGATCATGCTAACATTTAGGGCTCAATGCAATTTTCTGTGCACCCCGACCCCCTTCCCAGTTTACAACGATAAGACCCCCGCATTGGCACTACATGTATTTACAGTTAGATATAGTTATGGTTGGCTTCATTATCTACATGAACTTTCTGAAATTAGATTATTCTTTTGGAAATCGATAGACAGGGTGCCCACGCTTTTTCGGAAACCAAAATAAGACCTTTATAAGACCTTTATAATACCTTCTCATGAGTAAAATTAAGACCTTTTCCATAACCGTTCCTTTAAAAGTATGATCTCTTTAAATTTGGAAAAGTTCTACACAAAAGGTAAATACAATTGGTTGTGTCTCTTTAGCGACCAAAGGTGCTTTTATGGAAGTATACATAGGTCTAAACTACCAAGTGAGGAAAATTCTGATATGTTGTTGGACAACAAACTAATTTCAGAATCTGAAAAATTCAACTGAACCTAAAAATAAGACCGTTATAAGACCATGGACTGCAAAATAAGACCTTTCTAATAGCCTTATATATGGCAAAACTAAAATAAGACCTTTTCAGACCTTATAAGACCTGCGTGGGCACCCTGGATAGAGGTACAGGGCCTACTCTCCCCCCCCTCCTTATTTTTTCCTTTTAAAAATAACAACGCCAAGACCTGTGTCAGGGATTTTCCTTTACATAGTTACTAGTACCGGGTACTAGTAAAACTTCTGTCGGGCTAGTTCAATTTGCTAGCAACTAGCCCGGTGGGCTAGTGAAAATGTTTAAAATTGCAAATATACTTTGATCCGGGCTAGTGTAAAAACAGGACCACTAGCCTGGTGGACTAGTGGAAAAAAATCTTAAGGAAAACCTCTGTGTGTATTGGGACACTCACCTTTCCGCCTGAGGCGCACAGGGAACCGTCGGGGGAAACGGTCACGCAGTTCAGGTAGCCGGTGTGTCCGATGTGGTTGGTCTTTAGCTTGCAGTTGGTCAGGTTCCACACCTTAAATAAAAAGTCATGATACATGTAGTAAATGTGTTTTCCCTCCAAGGTATTTCGTTTTGTATATGCAAATTGCGAATTATTTAACATATCTGACCTCATAATTGCAGGACAACTGTCTTCACTACTGTGTTCGGAATGTCTCTAATCACCGGTCAGATTTGAATGATGTTTAATATCAATTGAACTTGAATCAGAAGCGTTTCAGGTTATCACTGTAATGAACGTCAATTTCTCGCGTTGATGTACTAATTTTTGTTTTGTGAGTTATATATAATATGCCAATCTTAACAGGGCTACAATTTTCACGAACAAATTTTCCCGATATCATAATAAGTTCCCGGACCAATTTTTACATATGTTCAATCCCAGCCCTTCCTTGCACTATTTTTTGAATATTGCATAGTCACATGTCACTTTCTTGCCAGATCAAGAACATTTTGAAACATTTTGACCTCATAATTGCAGGACAACTGTCATCACAACTGTTTTCAGATTGTCTCTAATCATCGGCCGAATTTACCTAGATACAAACATCATTACATGACAATTTGCCAAGAATTTAATTAGTTCCCACGTAATAATTGGGAGGTTCTTTTTCATAAGAATCAAAAGTGAAGATTAACCAGATCTGAGATGTATCGTTGATCATAAGCTCTAAAAAACTAAATGTGTTAGCAGTTGACAGACATGACCACAATGGGATAAATTACTTAGTTTTAAAGATCAAAAGCCTATACCTGGGCTAATTGATATCAACAGGCATATTTGCTGAAATGCCGGTAGTAATACGCATTTGCCTCGAGACTTCCTAAGCACCCCGATTTATGAAAACATTTGCTCAAACTCTACAACATAATTTGACTTGCCACAGCGAGAAATTTTGAATATTTTGACCTCATAATTGCAGGACAACTGTCTTCACATAAATCAGACTGTCTCTAATCACTGGCCAAATCTAAAGGGATCCATCAATGCATATTTTCCGTGAAAAAGTAATGAAACAGGGGTATTTTTCTATTCATTGACACAATAGTGCAAATCCAAATTAACCAAAATGGCAATAGATGTATAATATTTAACCCCATGTTGACAAACAAATTGTGCCAGCAGTTGATTATCAATCACCCCAACAATAAATATCTGTAACAGGTAATGTAGACTTCAGACAATCACCGATCTTCGTAGTAGAATTCAAAATATACGTAATTATTTGATTATCAAATTTACAAATACTCTGGCCTCATAATTGCAGGACAACTGTCTTCAACAATGTTCAGAACGTCTTTAATCACTGGCCAGATACGTGTTCCATCTTTTTCTAGTTAAGAAATTAATTTGGTATTGGTTGCGCCATTTCCTTAAAGATTCCTTAAATGAACAAGTATACTGTACTATCCAGATGAAGATGGCGAAAAGTTAAAAGTGTTTCTTCGCCAAAAACACTTAAAATGAGCGCACACGTAGTTTGCTAAGTTTGGAGTAGATTTAAGATCATTTTACATAATTTAAAAAGTTCACGATTTTTACTAACCTTCACGAGTTTGTCCCAACCGGCAGAAACGATGATTGGGTTCTGTGTGTTAGGTGAGAAACGAACGCAGGAAACCCATTCAGAGTGTCCATCTTCCTGAAAACAAGCAGAAAACTCTTGGTTAACATGTTGCGGCGACATACAGAAATCTGAGATATTGTCCTATATCTTAAAGCGGGTGCATTTATTAATGGAAAAGTCTATCCCAGGAGTTCAGGGTTGGATTTTCTGCCATCCAGGCAAAGAATGCAAAGGAAATTGTCAGCCCTGGATATTATTCTATCAGCCCGGAATTTATTTATATTAGGGAAAATATTTTCATTCAGGCAAACAATATTTTACTAAATCTCTTAAATTTTAAGACCTACCTTAGTGCTATTTTCGAGAAAATAATGAAAATTACTGTAAGCTATGTGGAGTGACTGCAGTCACATTTTGCCAAAACGTCCAACCATGTAAACTACTATTATTTTGAAAAGAAAAAATCCTCACCTGGATTGTGTATTTGCAGACTCCAAGAGTGTTCCACAACTTGATGGTCTTGTCGCGGGATCCAGACACGATCTGACGGTTGTCGGCGGAGAAGGCAACACCGAGCACATCCTTGGTGTGTCCGATGAAGCGGCGTGTGGTGGTGCCACTAAAACAGGACGGATCAAAAACATGAAAAATGTTTACTCTTGTCGTCTAGTTTGTTTGTTGGGGTAGTTTAACGTCCGGCCAACCCTTATGGGTTCTTTCCAGACTGCACAAGGTAATACTTTTCAGGTTCAACATCAAAATAAACGTAAATATAGATTTGAAGGTTTCCACAATGACCTATACTTTCTGGATCCAAAACCAAAGTATGTTTTCTATCCTGCCTCAAATTCTTTCTCTCCTGAGTTATCCCTGCCCCATAATAAATTTATTGAGGATATCTAGAACATGTAAAAACAATTTGCTGTGTTCTCAGATACTCTGGCCTCATAATTGCAGGACATCTGTCTTCAACAATATTCAGAATGTCTCTAATCACTGGCCAGATACCCTTCTCTGAATCTTCCCAATGTTTACCAATGCCTTATCTAAAGCAGTTAACCCATAATTATTGGTTTCCCTTCATTAGGTTATTTCTATAGTGAAACTGTAGGCACAATGGAAACTTACGTGCTAAGATCCCACAGGCGGAGGGTACCGTCCCAGGATCCGGACAGGGCGAACTGGCCGTCAGAGGACATGACTACGTCGGAGACGAAGTGTCCGTGTCCGCGGAGAGCCTTCTGGGGGACGCCGTAGTTGGTCTCGTCACGGGTCAGCTTCCACATGATGAGTGTCTTGTCTAAAAGGAGTGAATAATTGACAATTATTATTGGTGATCTTGTTTATATTGATACAATGGAAATTGGTGGGATAATTTTTTTATTATTGTTCAACATTACCCTGAAAGGGGTCAAGCTTTATAATTGGCAATTATTTATTGGTGATCTTGTTTACACTAATAAATAAGTTACAATGGAAATTGGTGGAGTAAACATTCCGGATATTAAAAGCAGGAAAGGTTAATCTCATAATGATTTTCACAATATGACATCAATTTGAAGTATACCTTTTTGGGGCCATCCATAATAATGATGTCATGCACAAGGGGGTGGGTGGGTTGAACAGTGTGACACTGCCTGAAAACGGGCCTTATTTTCACGTTTGAATCTAATTTTGTGACAGGGGAGTGGGTGGGTCCTAAAGATACCCTGAAAAAGTATGACATCATTTATGGATGGCCCCTTAGATTCACTTGACTTATAATCTGTTGCTTGGGAACAAATGCAAAAATGGAACGGATTGACAAGATGTGAACCACTATCACTATGGCACAGCCATAAATCCGAAAAGGAGGGGAAAATGATAACTCTGCTCTTGACATTAGTTTGTTGTTTAGGGTTGAAACGTCTTAGACTTAGAAGTTAGACGAACTGTAGTCTGAACCTTGGAATGTAACCCACTTTGACAGGTGTCAATGTAATGTCAACATCAAAACTTCAATGTTTATCTGTTAGTAAAGCGATCGTAACAACAAGAAACTGGCTTCTTTTGGAAGATGTGGAAACGCCCTCAAACGCTGTCCATCAATAATCGATCATGCAATATATCTGCGTTTGATAGCATCCTATTTACGTGGTGACATTTTGGAAAGGTGACTGTCACACTGACAACAAACGTCAGGACCAAAACAAGACATTTGATGACGATTTACAGACAGATTTAAGTCGATGACATCAACGAAAAATGCGTCAGATACGCCATTTTCACGGCAATTATACGGCCTGCTTGACTTGTATTTCAATTGATCCCTGGCAATAAAAATAACGACATGACAGCAACATTTTAGCGGCAGTGACAGTGTGCCAACATGACGGACATGCTGGACATGGCATATACCTTACCTCTCGACGCTGACAAAATCATGTCTGGGCGCTGTGGGGTAGTCGCAATTTGGGTTACCCATCCAGCATGACCCTGGAGGGTACCACGAAGAGTCATTTGTTCCGACATCTTGGCCGATGGTTAAGATTCCCGTGGATTTTCTGGCCACTGGAAAAACAGCCGGCCTCGACGATGGCGGCCTGAGAAAAGAGGAAGTGCTTGACAGGTCACCGTAGTTCCCGGGGTCAACACCAGGCGGCGAGAGCAGAGTTCTTTCTGAAATTCCAGCAAAATACTCAATATTAACACATTTCGTTACTAGAAAATCATCTTTTCTTACAATTTACAACTATTTTAATATCAAAATTGTATTTTTTTGCGCGAAATTTGCAATTTTATGAAATCTCGCACCTCTGATAACAGACGTCTGTGACGTCATTCCCCTCGATGCGAAAAATTACGGAGCGGCCATTTTGGGGGAAAACAAGAGCGCCGAGGTGACATTGTCAAGGAATTCATCAATTTTACCCTGTTATTCTTTCTAGTTTAGTCTCCACCTTGCAACAGGACATAAGGGGGTGTTTTGTGGTAATTTTAAGCGTAATTTACCATGGATATGGTAGAGGATAGAACCTCCGCTAAGGAGTTGGATCAGTGGATTGAACAGTTGAATGAATGCAAGCAACTCACAGAAAATCAAGTGAAAACGCTATGTGAAAAGGTTGGTATTTCGCTGTTTTTCATAGAGTAAATAACGTATCATACTATCTAAATACCAAAATGGCATTATGCTTGTTATGGTTCTTCATAAGCATGCGAAGTTTAAGGTTTGTTGTTACTCCAAAGAACGCCGCTGTAATCACTTCCTCAGAGTGGTCTTAGCGACAAGCCGCCGAAAACCGCCGAGATGCATTCCATTCCAAACCGAGAGGTTTGTGGCACTGGAAAACCTCAATTTACACACAAAATGTACAGTTATATATTGGTTCCACTAAATCAGTAAATGTTAATTCCAAGGATTTAGCTAAAGAAGAAGCGTGACCTAATCAAAAATATCTGTCTGACAGAAACGTCATGTGTCAAAGTGACAGGCCGGCCCGGGCTGGTTCAGTTGTCGGGGATCGGGGGTGTTGTGTTTTGCATCCCGGAAACTTAATCCGGATTGATCCCTATTTCGTTCTCAGTGTGTGGCATTTAACCCCTTTTTGTAAACGACCAGCATCCATCCATTATTTGATGAAATTACAGTGTAAACAAAGAGTTCCCTTCCAACTTACGTAGCATGACATACCATTATGTCAGAAGCAATGTATTGGACATTTAAATATTTTAATCAGTGGCTTTCAATGCCACCGACACAACTCAAAATGAATTGAACTTGTTTAAACAAGAAACTCGTGAATCAGCATTAGGATTGAATGTTGTAAAGCCTAAAGGAACAGGGGTCCATGTAACGGTTATAGGCCTAATGGGGTAAGCTCGTTTATCAAAATATTGCTTAATTTCGTTTCAATTAATTTTAAAATTAAAACTATTTTCAAAAGCCAATTTTGGTTGAGAAGAGATCTTTTTTTGGTCCATGTGCACAATTCTGCACTAGGTGTAAACTGATTAAAGGCGTCAAATATATTTATACTACGTTGCTGCAGTAGTACCCAATTTAAACTTGTTTTCTTTCTTCCAGGCCAAAGAAATCCTCACTAAGGAGTCCAACGTACAAGAAGTAAAATGTCCGGTCACTGTATGTGGAGACGTCCACGGGCAGTTCCACGACTTGATGGAGCTCTTCCGCATTGGAGGAAAGTCCCCAGACACAAATTATCTCTTCATGGGTGACTACGTAGACCGAGGATACTACTCGGTAGAAACAGTATCTCTTCTAGTAGCTTTAAAGGTAAGTTCCTTATTTCATATCTTATTTCCAATTATTTAGCTACAGTATTTGATAAATGCGCATTCATGCCCTAGGACTGACTGATCCGTTTGAAGTTGAGCAGGGCTTACACTGCTTGTGTTACTCTCTAGTATCTTGCATTGTTTTATGAGCAAGTTTTGGTAGGCGAGCAAAAACCCCAGCCTACCTAAACTTCCCCTCCTTACCCCATTTTCTTTTTCGACCCATGTTACCTCAACATAAGTCATAACCATCTTCTTTCACCCTAGTGTAGAACTTACACCTTTCAACATTGTCAACAAACCCCCACCCCCAAAACAAAAGTTTAACATTTACAGGCTTGCTTATAACCAATGAAGAAGAAGTTACAGGCCCTGAGGCTCATTAAGGATAGACGCAGGGTCTTGAGGCCACATGCTGTATTCACTCGAATCACTGGCAAAATATACATTTCAAGAATCATACCTAAACTTCCGAAATATCATATTTTCGGCTGTTTGATGATGTATGTAAGCATGTATCAATCCATGTTTAAAAAGTAGTTGCGAAAATAATTTGGTTGATTTGTGGCTAATTGTGTTTCAATGAATTCCTATCTGTTACATATTACTAAGCTTTCACTTCATCTTATGTGAATTACACATTAATTGAATAATTGGATTAACGAACCATTAAACGGCGCTGGTTATGTAAATCGGACACTTTGCCCCCCTTGGTGCATGGAATAAGTAGCAGAACTTATCGCAACCGAAAATAACCTGGCTAGAGCCTAACGTGACCGTGTTGTTATCCACGCTGATAACAGAAAACGTCATTGATCGTTGGATGAAGTAAGGACTACTTTGGACCTTGCTATCTATAATACAAATTGAAATCAATGAATTCCGAGGATAAAACATTGCCATATCATATGTCTTGTTTGGAAACATTGTTTAGAGCAAAATCCCAGTATGATGTGGGCATATCCTTTCCTTGATTAAGTTTTGAAAGTCCTAGTTTCTAATTTGAATTTTAGATCTATGATTTCGTATGTAGCATCTGACCAGGAGACTGGGATATTAGATTGTCCGCCTTTGTCATTGTAATGTATCAGTCAGTGTCCGAAATTAAGGGTGCACCTGCACCCGGAGTGCATGATTTTACATTCTGGTCAGGTGAAAGTTTTTTTTGTGCTGTGCAGCTGGTTGTGCAGAGCTTTTTACACATATTTAACTAAGGCCGGACTGATGAAAAACTGCAGGATAATGCGATACTTAGCGGATGCACACTTCTGGGGCCCTGCACCCGGTATGTGCATCAAAATAATCCTTAAATAATTTTGGACATGGCAAACATAGAGATAAGCTCCATTTACATCATTAAGAGATAGGGTTGATTTGTATCGGCCCCCTATCACGACTACTTCATGATACAGTGCTTATTCGTCAGATATGAGTCATAGCTTTGTCACACGATGCACACCGATCACTATTTATATCGCTATCGACATTTAAAACTTATTTTATCAGGTTATGATTCAAGTACGTTTACTTTAAAAAAGATAAGGTATTTAAATCATTAATATCTGATGTAACTCCTTTTGTCAACGTGGTTTAATGCCAAAACTGACTAAGCTGGTTGATTGACAGACTGGAGAAAACATCGAAGTATAATCGAGATAGTGCCGCCAAACATGCCTTTCTACTGGAATAGAAATTCAGACCTGTAGGCAACGAGCAAATGAAAATGTTGGAGACGTCTAGATTGCATTACATTTCTGCAAAGTTACCTCTACTGGGCAAGCAAAAGCTTTGATAACCACGGTTTGTCAAGCCAAATAAAACTCATATTTTAGTGAGGGGGGGCTTTAACCGGTTGTGTCACTGTGTATTGTGTGGAATGTTTTGGTATGGCAGTTAAGATGGCAGTGTCCAAGATGTAGGACATAAAGTTCCATCATATTGTTTTTTTTAATGTGGCTTCTTCATGTCATTTCTGAGCAATGCGATCTGTTTATGGTATTCTTATACTTAAATAACAATCATACTCAATGTATTCAAGCTGACACTATTTATACAAACAAAAATATAGTCTTTATATAATATAGACTAAGAGTAGTAGCTTCCTCACGAAATCCCGTTTAAAGCATACAATTTCCGGTCTTTCTGGATGGCTGAATCGGGAACCATATTTGGCCGATACGTGTTTGTTTTTTATAGCGTAGATATCGTGTAAACTTCAATAATGGTAGTGTTACATGCTATGTTTACTATTTCTCCTAGGTGCGCTACAAGGACAGAATAACCATCTTGAGAGGAAATCATGAGAGTCGACAAATCACACAAGTTTACGGTTTCTACGATGAGTGTTTGAGAAAGTATGGTAACGCCAACGTGTGGAAATACTTCACAGACCTCTTCGATTATTTACCACTAACAGCCCTAGTAGATGGCCAGGTAGGTTGGACCTTTTAGCAGGGATTTTGACGATTTTTCAAAAAATAGAATCAGTAAATTAAAGATTCAAAGACTCTTAACAGTTTGAATTTTGATTGCACTTTATTGTAAAGCTAGGTTCAAAGGTTGTTTAACAGGTTTGTGACATTAACTTTAAGTATTTTTTAGCGTTAAACGGTTGATAAGAATATCAGTATCTTCTTTCCCATATATGTGGAATGTAGGTTACCGTATGCACGTTGAGTAACTCTCCGAGGCACAATTAAATGTTCGTATATTCCTTTTCTGTTTTACAGATATTCTGCTTACATGGTGGTCTTTCACCATCCATAGATACCTTAGATCACATTCGTGCTCTAGATCGTATTCAAGAGGTACCGCACGAGGTAAGCTCCCATCGATTTCTTTCCAAAATGTTTATTTATCAACAAGGGAGATTCCCGTAATATCCCGTAACACGAATTTCAACCCAACACTTCTGACACTGCTCACAATATGTCGGACGATTTTGAGGTAGCATACATCTATAAATCAGCACTAAATGATACATCTACAAAAGTTTTTTAAGATTATTGATATTGTTAACATTATTCTATATTATCCAGGCCTTTATAATTGTAGGAACGGACATTGCCGATGTTTGTATATAAATTTCTTAATCAATTCTTTTATTTTTCAAATATTTTTAACAGCGGTTCCATGCAAACACCAGCTTGAATTTATAACGTATTTAACGTTTTGTTTCTGTCTTGCAGGGTCCAATGTGTGACCTTTTGTGGTCAGATCCGGATGACCGTGGTGGTTGGGGCATCTCCCCCCGTGGTGCGGGCTACACCTTCGGTCAGGACATCTCCGAGACCTTCAATCACAGCAATGGCCTCACACTAGTCTCACGTGCACATCAACTGGTCATGGAGGTAGGCAAAGCTCTTTTTGAAAAAATAAAAAAACACAAGTTTTATAGCATGAGTTCTCGAAGTAGTCGGGGTCCAAATACTTGAAGGGCTTTTTTTTTTTGTGGTTTCTGTTTAAGTAATATGGATCTCTCTTTAATTAAAGAGTCCATGGCAATGTATGGCACTGTTCATACACATCTCTCGGTGGAATCTGGGGGCCATTGCCCTACCTTTGTTTGAGACTCAGAGGGTTAGAATATGTTGATCTGGGGGCCTTTGTGCTATTTTTAATTTAGGAGGTTATAATTTCTAGGGGCCAGCAGAGAACTAAAGTCTAAAGTTTTAGTGGCCCGGCATCTTTTTAGGGCCTTGGGGCCCCTAGTTATACTATAGGAATGTGGGCGAGATCTTGACTAGATTTAACAATACACTGCATACAAATTCTGCTGCAACAGGTCGTATTATGTACTTGAACCTGTTAAAAAGTCCCATGTAGTGGCAGATTGTTCACATAGTCCGAATCCCGCCCTGTTGTCAAAACGACGTCCCAGATGGTGGGGGCAGCATTGCAAGACTCGCAGACTGGTTCTAGACATGTCCAGTCTGGTAGCTTGGCCCCGTGCCAAATGCAGGGCTCTCCTGTGGCTCCTAACTCCCCATGTCCAGGGCAGGGGTTAGTTGAGTGTACGGCTACTCGATCTCATGGGAGGGGGGCTGGGATGATTCAGCATTGTAACCCTACCTCAATACATGTTTACTTCATGGTATTCATGACTTCATCAATGTTTTTAATTGAAATGCATGGTTGAATTTGAAAACGTAGGTCAGGGGATAGCGCTATAGATCATTGATTTCTGCCAGCGTTGTTTTTTGTCTCTCTCTTTTTTTTTTGGTTGGCACGGAGCAATTGGCATAGGTTGTTTGTTTATGCAACGGAGGCTAGTGTTGCATCGTGTTTTGTGTGTGTGAGTTCGTGAGTCTCGCGTGTAATTTGAATTTCTTTTATACTAAATATAAAACGCTGATAATAAAATTTTAAAGTTGTACCTAGTCAACTTTATAACTTCAGCTTAGTATGAATAAGAATAGATGTAGGATTCCGTGGTGTTTCCAACGAATTTTTATTCGTTCAAGATGAGTGAGCATGTATATTTCAACTGAGATTTCCTAAATAAAGGAAGAAACGCATTTAAACGTATTATTTTCTTGATTCATTTCAGGGTTACAACTGGTGCCACGATAGAAACGTAGTGACGATATTCAGCGCACCTAACTACTGCTACCGCTGCGGTAATCAGGCAGCCATAATGGAACTGGATGATGCTCTGAAATATTCATTGTAAGTATCGCCTCCCGCTATGCTTGTGGTTACATTTGTTAGCATATTTTCCCCCCATTTATTCAGAAAAAGGGCCTAGCCATAGAAAAGATAATGTTAACCGTAACCAATACTATTTGTTTCAAGTACTCTTAATCTACATTTTGGAATGACAAGTACAATAAATTGAAAATAAAAAGAAAGATTCAACATTGATATGGTCGGATTTATTTTACGTTTTCCTACAAATTTTGTGACACTCTTAAAGTAACGTATCCTACAAACTATATGTTAGACGGCTGCTTGAAAGACAAGTAGAACACATAGAGTATAAAAACATTCAATATTTGAACGCAATATTTCTTAAAAGGTTTTCACCTATTTCATTCCCTTTTATACCTTTAATGATATTTGCAAGTAAGATTGCATGCATTGTAGTTTGGGTGTATAATGAGTGATATGATTCCTAAATGAAATATTCACAAACTTTCTCTTTTGCAGCCTTCAGTTTGATCCGGCACCGCGCCGCGGCGAGCCACACGTAACAAGGCGCACCCCCGACTACTTCTTGTAAGGGCCGCATGCAGAGGGGCCTGGCACCATGTCTCCCAGCCGGGCGGAAAACAACAAATCGAAGAAGACATAGGCATGATGATAGAAAGAGACTGTCGTATGTCGTCACCAACATTGGTTGGCTACCGGGCTTGAATCAGCCAACACGGATCTGCTTATGGATAAAGAATAAGTGTTTGCAGCAGTGTAGAGACCAAGAAAAAAAGAGACTCTGATCAATGATGAGATAGTGATCGTAATAACAATTTCCAAAAAGAAAAAGGGGATCATTGTGTACAATGTGGGTGTGCTGTGTCACACAGTTGTATATCCAAGAACCCACCCTGCCATTTGTCCCTGCTTAGATTCTTGACTTGATAACTGACCTTAGCACTCAGACCAGAGGAGCACTGCTTCTTTTTAAAGGGACCACTGCGTGTCCAATCAAAACAAGAAGAAAATAAAAGAACTATTATTAATATAAGCTCAACCTAAGGAAGATTAGCGGGCGCAATGTTTTTTGTGCTCCGGTTGGAATGCCAATATGAGAAACCCATGCACGATCATTCGTTTCACATTCTGGCTTCCCTCTTTTCTACCCTTCTCCCTACTGTATCTATCTGTGTGAGCAACATTTCTTGTTCTTTTCTCACGTAACCCCTGATATATATTTTTTGGTATTTACGTATAGTATATAAGATATTTGATTTAAGTTGAAGCGCCCCCTGCCCAGCACTCTGCGAGTGGTCGTGGCGGGTGAGGCGGTAGATGTTACGAAGCAGCCGGTGTTTTATCTCCTTGTCCCTGCTCCTCATCCCACTCGACAACCAAAGATGATTATGATGAGACCGTTCTCTTCAGTACCCCTCCACATCCAACCACCGCGTCCTTGTACAACTGTTAAAAGTGTGCATTGCCACTCCACACTGTAGACTGCGCTGTATCATATCTGCTTTTTGTTGATGCAGCGCTCCAACACATTATTGTAACAAAGTTGAAGCCTCTATGAATTTTGTGAATGCACACCAAACTGGAATATGTTAGAGAAGTCCTGGGTATTGATTGTACCGGCATGGCAAGGTCTGTAGAGGCTTCATCTCATTTGTGAAATCTTCTCGAAAGAGCCAATAAAATATCCACTAGAATGAAAGTAATTTCATGTGAGAAAAAAAAATCTTGCTGCATCCTGTGTTTTCAGTCCTGAGGTAGCCCCTATGCTGTACACACTGTTTTACAAGAGTCAGAAACCCCCTGCAAAAGGCCAAACTGCAAACACGTCCAACAAAATGCGAGTCCACACTGTGAAATTGTTGCAGTCACCCGCGCGCTCCGCAAAGAACTTCCCCCAACTGGCTGATCCTTTTCGGACCATCAGGCGGATAACCGGTGACGCTTGCGAACATGAGGAATTCAACAATTAAAAAAAAGAGAAGAAAAATAGAAAAAAATAGGAAGAAATAAGAATTGACTCATGTTTTAGTTATTTGCAACATGTGGAAAAAGTTACGATTTCACAGAGTGGATCAGCATTAAACCAAAAGCAACTGATAAGATGGCTTAAAAGAGTGGTTGCCGAGCTGGTTATAGAAAAAGTATAATACCAGCTGGCTTAGTGAGTTGGGTCAACGAGTGTCTGTTGTGTTTTGAACAAAAAGAAAACAGGTATTGTATTCTTTGAGTTTTTTCCTCTCTAAAAAGGCAGGCTTTTGCTTTAGGCAATTGTCTTAGAAACTGTCAGCTGTTCAGGTTATTAGTATTTGGCATATCTTTGATTATAGTGGCGAGGAAAAACGAAAGGGAATAAATTAGGAATTTATAAGTACATTATAGGTTTTTTATGTTCTTTGATAATGTTAAGTTTAAAAAAATGTGCCTGCATTAAGAGAAAGGTATGAGATGTTTGGATATTGTCCATTCAGGGAGTAATCCCGTATGAGAACCGGTTATAAAAGCAAGCCAATTGTTAGTTGAGTCAGGTCTTAGTCAATTTCCCATAGTTACGTAGGTCTAAACTAGAGCCGTATCCTTTCGCCAAAACCGATCGATTAAATTTAGTGTTGAGATTTCCAACATGTATGACCCAACCAATCGGTTTTGTTTGGCCACTCACTATATGTAACTGGCTCTAGGACTGAGTGTCGATTTAAAGACTAGTGATGGAATGAAACCCGAAGTACCAACTATTTATGTATCATCAAAGCGTCCAATCATTATGTCTTTTGGGTTGGTTACACGTAAGCGACTGGCCTCTTCACATTGTGTTCGGAAGGTCTGTAATGTGAAGCGGCCTAGAAAGTAGTAGAAATGCTGGACCGATGTATTATCAGAGACTGACTCAGCCCTGGTTTCAAACTATGATTTCGCTCTGCGTAGCTGGTGTGAAAATAAGGTAATCAGAATCGATGATCAGACGGGTGCTTGGTGGGTCGCGATGTGCACGAACCAAGATGGCGCCGGCCATTGACAACATTAATCCCTCTCCAAATTGGCCACATGATTGATTAATTAAGGGACACAGAAATTATCATCTCCCACCTGTACAACTCATTTTATGTACTGTGAAAAACGCCAGGAAAACCACTCAAAAAGCATGTGGCACTTAACCTTTAGATATTACTCAAATGGACTGTCTCCTGGTAATTGTTTAGACTCTCACTGTTTTAGGGCAGCCAAGAGATATGGGCGTGATCCTGAAGCCCCCACATGGGCTGTCGTTTAAAGATTAAATTTACGAACGGCTGTCGTTTAAAGATTAAATTTACGAACGAGCCCCTCAGAAAGGGTCTCAGGCCTTGTGTGCTGTTAAGTCCCTGTGTCCGTCATAGTAGAAAAACGAGGGAAATGAACAAATTGAAACTTCTTTGATCAGAAATAAGATCGTTTCCTCATTATTTAGTAATTTAGCTGAATGCCATAGCAATGCGTGAGAGGCAACAGAGTTGGGCCGAGCTCCGGATCTTTTTCCTACCTATATTTCCACCTTTCTTTTTTTTAATTAACCAGAAAATTTACATTAATCTAAAACCAAAAGGATAACGGGTAGACCAGTTGGGGCTGGCCCCTGCAACCCCTAAAAACCTTGAAGAGCTGTTGTGATTAAAAGACTCTTTTCATCACAATTTGCTCACATTCAACCCTAGCCAAGTTTGATAAATTATATCTGAGACAATCTCGGTACCGAGTTCTGCCCAACCCTGCTGTTCCACCGCGTATGCTGTGCGACAAAAATGTGTTAAAATCTTTGTGAAGATTCAAACACTTTGTTTTTAACGGCCGAGTATGACCGACAAAAAGGTTTTGATGTTTCTGGTTGAGAGCCATGTAAGTAATCGTTTGACCCAAATAAATGGACTAATCGATATAGATGAGACTGCTCGTGTTCTTGTTTGTACTCAAACCATCCGAATGGTTGGATTAAGGGCCTTCCATTAAGTACGTACGCAAATTTTCAAAGATTCCAGATACCCCACCCCCTGGACAATAGTACACATTGGCTTTCTACATGATGAACGTACGCAAATTTTCAAAACTCCCAGACCCCCCCCCCTCCCCCCTTGGTGCGTGCGTACTTAATGAAAGTCCCCTTTTCGAAAGGTTCAGTGTAGAATGTATCCACCATCAGAGGTTACATTAATTTTCTAACTTGAAATTTAGTGAACTAAATGTGTGCTGTGTGGTAAAGCAGATTTACCAATTTTTAGTGTTCCTTAAGTTGGAAAACGTTCAGATTTAACTGAGAGTGCATTGGACAGAGTACCAACCACGCAGGGAAAAGAGGGAAAATGACCAAAAAAAACTTCCCTGACAGGGAAAACAGGGAATTTGCAATTTTAGCCAAAACACAGGGAATTTCATTTTGCCAGGTCTTGAAATTCCTGATTCTCAAGATATTAGGGATTCGACTTTTTGTCGATGGGTTGTCCAAAATTTTTCTACATGTAGAGGCTTTTAAATTTGAAAAACTTGCTGGATATGACACAGGGAAAAAATTGCTGTGGGACAGGGAAATCTCAGGGAAAACACAGGGAATTTGAAAATAAGGAGTTTTGGTTGGTACCTTGATTGGAATGTTTACTACACCAATTGCCTTGACATTCCAGAAGTGTTCAATTCTGCCTCTGTAGGTTCCCTTGTCTTAGTGGAGACCGCTCAATTCAGAGCACCCAGAAAACTTACCCTGGTCTGTGATTTCCCAGGGGTCGTGGATGGATGTAGACGCATACTTTTACAGGAGTCTAGAACGAACACAATTCTTTTTCATTTGATTTAGACTCTTGGGAGTCTTATTGACCTCTAATCATTCAGGTATCCCCATATCAAAAACAAAAGAAGCAAAAAATTGATAAGCAAAAAAAAAAAATAATAAAAAATAATCCTGCACTACACAAATTAGGAAAGCATGCTAGTTTGTATAGAATAAGAATCAAAATCTGAGATGGTTTATGACAAATACTTGTAAGCTTTAATGAATGATTCACCCATTGTGTTCTGTCGCATGAGTTGGGGGATCTAGAAAACGTCAAAATATGTAATAAATAAATAACCCAAGACTCCTTCCTGACTGAAGATCGAAGTAATTGACGACCCGTCTGCATACCCTCCCCCTACAGGCTAGGTAGATCTAGAAATGGCCCAACGCCCACCAGTCTATCGATTTCCCGTACAGCAGAGTACCAGCTGCCACAGGTACTCGTTTCTAGTGTTTTTTTTGTTTTTTTAGTTAGCCCCTTTACATTGTTAGATTGTATATACAGAAACAAATGTGGCAGTGATACTGAGGTGAATTATAAATAGGATTCGCCAAAAATTATCCAGTGTAGTCCTGTTGACTTAATTGTGTCCTTTTCTTAAGTAAAGAGCCGTTATCTGATACAAAATGTTAGATTTTCTAAACTAAGGAGCCGTTATTTTATGCAAACTGTTAGATATTACACAGTCACTGTTAGAATTCTAAGTATTTTTCATCCTCTTCTTATACAAAAATATTATATTAAAGAAACACGACTCCAACTTGTATGATTAAATACAGGTACATTTAGGTCGATAAAAAACATGTAGAAATGGACCCTCGACAGTCCGAGGCAAAGAGTTAACCAACAAAAAGTAATAGAGAAATTCATTGAAACTACGTTTCGAATGGCACATTGAGATACAACGATAAGCGTACTAATTTGTTAAGTCTCCTATATAATACTCGATCATTAGGCACCAGGCTTTACTAGAGCTAAGCCATTTTCAACAATATATTCCATAAACACTAATCAATATCTGTCACAATTTTGACAATGTGGCAAAGAGCTCAGTCATGCACCATAACTTTTAGATTTCAGTTTTTGTTACACTTAGAATCAAAGAAACCCCCCTAATATAACCCTTTATTACATAATGTTTATCAGAATAATAATTTGGACAAGAATAACGCAATAATAAGTCTTTCTTGTAAATATTTCAGTGACTTGAATAGGTTAAACTTGATGAAAAATTAAAATATCTGTGTTGACAATGCAAAGAAAACTCCTTATATGCCTACAAGCCGCACCTCCGACAGTATCGTCTGTAGAGCTTGAATTTAATTTTTTTAATTGTATTTTTATACAGGCTGAGTTCCCTTTATTAAATGCTCTTCCACTGCAGTCCTGTGGCTCGTACTAGAGGTTTTACGTTAGGTGCAGTTGGAAATAGGAGGAAACGCGCCTACCGGCACGGAGCTGTTGGTATTTAGACGTGTTCAAAGGGAGAGGGTGGCGAGTTGGGAGCCAAGATCGATCACTAAAACTCCGGGAGTGGTGGTCGTGCAGCAGACATAGGGGGTGACAGGTGTGTATTGGGAGGTGTCATATTACATGGCCTCGATAAAGGACGAACTCTACGTGCTAAATGTAACGGCACCATTTTATTTATTTATTTATTTTAATATTCATCTATTTTGTTTTACTAATTTATAAAGGACGAACTATACATGGTATATGAAACGGCATCATTTATTTTCTTTATTATCATTTATTTTTTGTTATACTTATTTGTGCTTTATTCTTATGCAATTTATTTAGCAAATTTGAGAAATAGTAACTGAAAACAATTCATTGACACAATCTTTGTACTGATGGTGACAAAATGCAGAATGGAATCCACTGAGAAAGTCCATTACAAAGTGTTTTTTAGTGACAGTAGCAAACTGTAGATTTGGTGACCATTTAAGAGCAAGAGCAAAATTCTAATTCATTAGCATTTGTGTCCGTTCAATTCAAAATGTCAGGCAATCCAATGATTCAATTAGCATACTCTCAATAGACTTGCTCAAATACGTAAACAGGTTTTCTTAAATAGCTTGTTTTGCATCGGTGTTCGTAGCCCGGTTAGCTCAGTCGGTAGAGCATGGGACTCTTAATCCCAGGGTCGTGGGTTCGAGCCCCACATTGGGCGTCGCGCTTTTGTGAAACATTAGGCTATAGGCCTAGGTGATAGGGATCTAAACGGTTGAGAGATAAAGTCTATAGTTAACTCTTATGTATTCGAGTTGCGTTGTCGACAATAATCTGTTATCCTTTATGTTTATATAACAACTATTTATTCTCATACAGTTTGTTGATAAATCATTTGCAATTTTATTATATTTTTACAAATTAGGATATAAAGAGTTTATGACTGATGATATTCTAGAGTGGCTTCTCAAACAATTCAAATTTATTGAGTGATGTAAGTATAACCCATTCCCAATCTTTCAAATTGGTTTGAACAATGTATGAACACACAACATGGTGGAACCTGGATAGTCTGTATAGAAAGGGATTGTTTTATTAAATTCACAATGGAATACAAGGCTCTCGAGTGCCATGACTTAAATAAAAAAAGAAATCAGAACAAAGGCTAGGAGCTTGGCTTGAAGAATTTTATTCTCACATTTACTCATAGAATGTGTTAACAAATGAAGATGTCTATCCTGTGGTCTCACGCAAGAGTTCGAGATGCCGAGCTGGCCAGCGGGTTGACCGACTGGCCGCTTGATTGTCTGACCGATCAAACTCTTGGCGAGTTATACTACCTACCCGTGCACCAAACAGAACACCCAGAAAAAGAGCTCAAAAACAGTTCACCATAACTGGTGTGTATCTCTGTGGTTTGAGTCGTACCCCTCAGTCATACTCTCATCTCTTGTTAGCTAGCATTCCCTGACTGGTTAATAATAATAATTTTATGATATTGAAACTTCGATCACGTTATGGCTGTACCCACGTGACTGTGGACAACAACATGCTTCACCGACGAACACTTGGATTGGCACTGCATTAATTATCATCAAGGAGTAAAAAGAAGAGAAACCCTCGTGGACATCTTCTGAAGAAGACGTGTTTGCATCCTTTTCTTTCTGTATAGTTTGTCGCGGAAAAATATATATATGTATGTATATTGGGAAATTTTCCAGACTCAGTTACATGATTCAGCCTATGTAATCAGTTAACAATGAATGGTAAAGCGGAATAATCACGTTCACTGCAATGCTTTTGTACAAGCGATACGACGACTCATTTTCCCCGAACACTATGCGGCTAACAATCTCAACTCACGAACAAGTTGTGTAGGTGCAGGCGAGGGGCACACCAAGAGTATTCAATATACTCAGTGAGATCTCCAACTTTTTCTCTACTCATTTCACAACTAAAACATTTGTTTTTCTGACACAGAAAAATAATCAATTTGTGCAGGCGAGTGTGGATAATATGTATATATATGTAGGAGGACTGTGTCCACAAGCCAAAATACAATCTCTTGTAACTCCTACAACAGAACCTAACACCAAAAAATAGGTGTGTTGGTTACAACTATTCTGTACAATCCGCATACACCAAAGCTCTAAAGCAATGAACATAAGATGGAAAAAATAAAAAATAGAGAAAAAGAACTGCTACAAGTGGAGACAATTAGGTCACTGTCCTCCGATTGATAAGTCCCCAGAGCTTTTTGTTATCAGCGGAGTACTATTACAATTCATGAAAGCAGTGCTTGAAAAAAGGCTAGACTTTTCCATTGCCTGAACAACGTATATATCATTAATGGGAGTCGTAGCCTATTGATAAAAATAACACAAAAACATTCATATGACTTCTTTATACTAGCGACGCAATGCTTGCTGACATAAAAAAAAAACTATATACAATTTGTTCAAATAGAGAGCACCCAGGATGCCCTCTATTCTATCTGCTTTCAGATTTAAGTAAGGTTCCGAACCCCCGGTTTAACTTTTACCATCAACACGTTTTATATAGTTGGTAAAAGTTACAAATATTTCACAATCCTGCAAAGTATTAACTCGAGTCCACACTTCTGGGTAGAATGGCACGTGGCAAAGGGCAGCCAGTGGGAGTGGACCTTATGATTTGCCGTTGACTTCTTTGGAATCGCTCCTAGTTTTAACACTGGGAGATGAGGGCTCCGTCTTGCACTTGCCCTCGGTCTTGGAGGTTGAGCTGCCGCTGTTGAGCGCCTTGTCCATGTCTGTCGTCACTCCGGAGAGAGTGGACCGCGCTTTGGTTAGCGTTTCCTGTGGGCGTAAAGATCAGAGAATAACGTGAGAGATGTTGATTGATGACAGGTAGCAGTGGTTGGCTACCGTTTAAGAAAAAGTTACATAGAAATATATTAGAGGCTTCCTAAAAATTCAATGTTCTTTGTAACCGATCACCTTTTTTTGTCTTATTATCTAAATATGTTAAGTTTTTGGGAAAAAAAAGAAAATAAAATCAGGCGTTTATTCCTTAAATCAATAGGTCGAAGACATTTTTTAAAGTAAATTCCCAACCTTCATTAAGGAAAGTTATGTCAAATCTTTACCTCGAGCTAGTGCTACCCAAAAGATCGAAAATCTGGAGAAAAGCACCTAAATTGATCTTTACCTCCCTTATTTTGGTTAGAATGTGATATCAAGCTATTTGACACTATTACAATATCTATTATCAACCCAGAGATGCCACTCCTGACTAATGAAAAAGTAGGAAAAGTAGGAGACACCTTTTCTACTTTTTTTCCTAGAATCAGTTAGGAGGGAAATAACTTCCTAGAAGAAATTAGGAGGGAAATAACCTTTAGGAATAGAGATCTGTCAACGAATTTGTATTTGAATATCTTGAAACTAATATAAAATACCCTAAAACAGATAATAAAGCAATGTAAGAAAAATCAGATGGGCAATAAAAAATCACCAAAAGTAGGAACAAGAAGTCGACGACTGTCCGGACCCCTTCCCTGGGGTCCGGTATCTGCGGTGGCACTCACTCTCCTGCTGCCAACCCCCTCCCCCCTCCCCACCCCACCCCACACACTTTTGATGACGGCCCCTGACCCACCGGGTCCCGGGACTATAATAGGGAGTGTTCGCCAATAGCGGCTGGAAGAGGGTCCAGCCGGCCACCAGACTTGCTATTGTACTAATTACAAGTACTATCAGTGGTCACTGGTGCTATGCCTCACTACACATATCTGCAGGTCCCAGTGACCGCTGGTCAAGGTGTGCTACCTGTATAAACCTGGCTGGTACCAAGCAGGCCCTTTTGCACCGCTATTTGGGCGTACATGCCCTATTAGAACCACCCGTCGCGTATCCGGCCCCCAATGACACGACACTTCTGTGGTCTATAGACCTTGTGCAGATGTGGTCACGTGATCACATTTTGGTGATCACCATGTGGTGATCATGACCATGTGGCTGTGGAATTAATTCCAAATTCCAAATTCTTAAATATTAGAATTGTTGATTTAATTGGTTTTATTCAAATATAGCAAAAATATTTTATCTAAATGTTCAAGAATAGATAATAGATTGATCACATTTTGAAGGGTGTGATGTCATCTGCACAACGTCTATACATTGTGTACTGTCCGTGCTGGGGGTGTGGCTATAGGGGTGATTGATAGGCAAGGGGGACCAATGAGAACACCACCCCTCCACTCCCTGCCTGGTATACATGGGGGGAGGGAGGGGGAGGGGGAGTGGAAGGGTCCAATTAGCACCAATTTCACGCCTCTTGGTCCTACACAATAGAAAAACCTCCGACAGTAAGGCTTCGCTGGCGTTGCTCTTAATCTGATATCATTAGAAACGCCACCGCAGCAAAAATGACATCTCTGTCAACCATTTCCACATTATTAATTAACCACTTTCACATTGATATTCTCTGTTCCCTCACCTGGTAACGTTTGGCGGCGCTCTCGGCAGTGTCCGTCTGTTTCTTTTGGTCACGCAGCTTCTTCTTCAGATCTTGCAACTCGAGCGCCACCTTCTGTGAGTTCTGTTCACTAGAGCTGAATGAGGTACGCAGTTCCTCTGGAAAACCAAACATCAACGAAACAATGAAGGGGTGCTATTGTACTCTGGAATAAATCCAGTCGTAACGACTACATTTTGAGACGGTTAGACGTTTAGCAAGATTTATGAAAAAAACGACGATGTTAGTTTTGGACCAAATACACACGACAAAGGCTTAACATTAAGGTTTTTCATATTTTCAATTTGCTGCCCACTGGCCAGGTGCAGATAAAATTTTACCTGCCTGATCCTAAAATTCACCTGCCCTCCCATACTGAACCATTATTATATGACAAAAGCTTTTAACTGCCCAAAAGGCAGGTAGGAGTCGAAATCTACCTGCCCCACTGAAGTTTTACCTGCCCCGGGTAGGCGGGCAATGCCTTGATGTCGTACGTTGCATGTAAGGAATGTACTGAAGCCATTGACCCCTCAGCACTCCTTTGTGCGTATGTAATTAATGGACGACGCCCTACCACTTAATATAAGCAATCTGGACGTAACTAACTCTAGACAGTAAACTAGCACATACCCAAATCCTCCTGGATATCCTTGAGCTTGGTCTCGGTGGCGGTGCGGGTCTTTTCGCTCTTCTCCAGTCGCTGCATGATGCTCTGGATGTCGACGAGCCCACCGTTGTACATCACAAAGCCGGCCGTTACCTCTTCTGACTCGCCCTTTTTGGCCTTGGCCCCGGCTGTACCGGCTGTCGGGGAGCTCGCCTCCAGCTCGGCCGGTCTCTTCGTAATCAGCACCCGGTTACCTGGAGGTAGAATTTGAGAAATTAAGCTATTGTGCATCAAGTGAAAGTTACGTATTCTTATATTCCCCCCACGAGGTGTGTCATGTAAGTTGAGAGAAATAATTGTCTGCAAAGTGGTTTCTCTGTTCCATAATATCCTTTGTTTTTAAAGTAAATAGTACCGGTAAATACCATGTGGATGAATTGGGGTTCAAAAACACCCTTGTGCTCAGGATCCAAACTAATCTATAGACGTTGTGCAGATGACGTCTCAATCCCCAGAAAAGGTCTGGGCGCCATATTGGTGATCATTTTGAAAGTATGATTTTTCACAACTTTAAAGTTTTTTGATCAAATATTTTTGTTGAATTTATCTGAATAAATGTATCTAAGTTAAAATCAGCAATGGTTATTATTTAGAATTAATGAATTTTCGATTCACCTGCTAGCCATGTGGATATGGTGAGCACATGGTGATCACCAAAATGTTGTCACGTCACCCTGTCTGCACAAGGTCTATAGATAAAACTCTGAATTTCTATGGCATAAGGACTATTGGGACCAAAGTTCGTTTATTTCATTCCCCCCACTCCCAGTTATCTTTCAGTTTTCTCTTCAGCCCTAGCCACTGGAAATTAAATGCATTATAAGCCATCTACTCACCCCGGGCAAGTTCCTCGTCACTTATTTTCTCCTCTCCCTTCTTCTCCTCCTTTTCTGTAGTCTCCACTTCCATCTCCTCCTCCTTCTCTTCCTTTTCCTTTTCTTTTTCCTCTTTCTCCTTCTCTTCTTTCTTCTCGTTGTCTTTCGTGTCCGCCTTGTCTGTCAACTTGCGGTAGTACAGCGTCTCGCGGTGAACAACCTTCTGAACAAGTTTCTTGACCTGTTAAATAAGAAGGTTTAGTTTCATTTATTGGTTTATAGAGGCAATTGACGGAAAAGCGGGTATGTATTAACTTTTTCAAGACTTTGGCTCGTTTCGACTATACATGTATTTCAGTTTTTCTATTGAAAGACAAATTTTAAAGTTCGTGCTTGCGTTCAGTATATCATAAAAATTATAATATAGTCTACCAAAAAGTCCGCAAATATAGGAATGGTTGGATAGACATTAAGATAGGAATGAATTTCTCTCTCGTTATCTCGGGGGTTCACATGACTTCGCCCACAGTAGAATGATTCCAGTGGTCAAAACTAACTTTTTAATGCATTTCCCCCCAACATTGTCGGCTCTCAGCCATAGGCCAATATGTTTAATAGATAACCTATATAAAATCATTTGCGGCGGTATTGTGTGACCCACTGCAAGTAACAACATAAGGAACAACGCAAGTAATTTCTATATTCTACCTTGTGGGGCCTGTTTTTACTTGCGGTGGTGAACACTGCTAGTAAAACGCCCAACGCGAGCAAAACACTGCACAGTGAAATATGGCCTTTACAGGGTGCCCACACATTTTTGAAAATCAATTTACGACCTTTTAAAGACTATTTTAAGACCAAGATTCAGAAAAATTAAGACCCATCGACCGCGTGGGAAGAAACATTTCAGAACATATTTCATGTTTTAAATTTGGAGTAAGTGTACTTGTTTGAAAGTGGGATTTCAAATTTTCATAGTTGCTTCATTCTGATTAAAAAATAATTCAATTTAAGAACTTTTTAAGACCTCTAGCTACAAAACTGTCAAATATAAGACTTTTTTATTTTAAGGCCTTAAATTTGAGAAATCCACATAAGACCTTATAGACCTTTTAAGACCTGTGTAGGAACCCTGCTTAAGTTTCGAACATTGAATCTGTAGTAGTCGTACCTGGGCCCTAGAGAGGTGGAGGCCGATAGTGTGGATGAGTTCCTCCACGTCCTTGTCGAGCAGGTACCCCGTGTGGGTCTGGTCGAAGTACACGTACGACAGCAGCAGGTCCGGGTCCATCGTGCGGTACTTGAGCTTCTCCCGCTTGCTCTTACCCGAATCACTCCCGCCCCGACGCTTCTCCTTCTTGTCGCCTGACTCATCCGCCTATATCACAAAACAGAAAAAAAAGATACAAGCTGAAAATATGTTTATTAACAAAAAACATTTTTACCCTACTACTAAAATGATGTCCTTTCACATGTTACAGTCTACACACTGAACTTACTTCAGGCCATACCAAGAACCAGTGAAATAGGCTGTTACAAGCCTGTCCATTAAACTGCTGATTTGTTAAACAGCTTTTTAAAGGACCTGTTGGAACCAGCAAAATAGGTCATGACCCCATCTTTTAGTTCCCCTCTCATCCTCTACGTGGCTTCATAGTGTAAGGTTTAGCAACACTGCCTCCAAACCCTTATTTTGTGGGTTCAAATCCTGGAGGGACTTGTTATGAATAATATCGCGCATGCAGTCTATGCAGTGACTCATACGAATTGAATCTATTTTGGGTATTGATTAACCTCACCTTTCAAAGCCAGATCTTTCCCTTAGACTAGCCTTACTTATGTTTATATAGTTTCTTTGGTTATTTCTCCCATTATCATAAAATTTCTATGCATACAAAATAGGAAACTACAATTGTTAACGATTAGCTGTGTATTTTCCAAGATCAGTATGCGCATCACAGCAAATTACTCCTTATTTACCAGTTAGCGGTTATATTATTCCGATAATCTTTTAGAAAAATGCCTTTGAAAATATTTATAGCTTGATCCACAAACCTCATCATCGTCATCTTCTTCCTCTTCATCTTCCTAAAAGATCACAAAATACAAATGGGAAATTGTCATTGATATGTTTGGTACATAATAAATATGCTGTAAATTTGAGTAACAAGCACTGAAAATATATGGCTTAGCTTAAGAGATCCATTCGAAATCATTATATGGCTGTGCATTTCATTTATATAAAGTGTGAGTAGTTACTAACGTAATAACAAATGCAAAGAGGTGAAATACTGACCTTTTCTTTGTCGACTTTCCGCTTTTTCGAAGTGGGCTCCTGGAAATGAATAGAACAAATTGTATCTGGGAAACATTTTATACTGTAACATTCTATGATGCTATCTTCCCTAAGATATACCTGTTTTCGTGCGTAATTCGCGCGCGGCCCGCGCGCAATGGATTCAAAAAGGCAGGAGGTGTGTTCAGTCCAAGTTTATTTGGTCTAATGACAAAGATGCGCGTACCACGCTCCTATTTATAGACTTTTGGGGCCTCCGGCGGCGGCGGCGGCGCGCCAGAGGCGGCGGCGCACGGCAGAGGCGCGGCGGCGGCGGCGCGCCAGAGGCGTAACATTGCCCCCTCCTTAGTTCTTAGCTTGTCCTCAAGCTAGTGTCCAATAGTGAATATCAGGATAATTTTGTTGTCAGATAATTGTAAACAGTAATGATTAACTGGATAACTATGCCAGTACAGGCTTATTAACATTTTAGTGAACAAGATGACTTACAGCCAAAGTGGCATAAGATGGTATTGAAATTTCCCAGTAGGGTTTACAAATTCTGGGTGTAGTGAGCCTAGTAAGACTTTAAAGATTTTACACCCTTTATACCCAGTTATACAACAAATTGCTTAAAGTTGATAATTATATACAGCTTGACGATCCAGGTAGGTTGGTAAGGTCCCGGCTTCGCTGCTCCCGTCTGTTCCCATGGTGACAGCCATGTGTTGCCCTGGTTTGGTGGTGGTCTGGGGGTTTTTATACGACCGGCCCCATCTCCATACTGGAGACCGCCGGCGTTGCAGCCACCCAGAGCAAGCTCACCATAGTGGAAGGTGCTTGGGTGGTCATGCAATCGCTGCATGACTTCTCAGAGGCAACCGCAATCTGAGGGTTCAACATGACCAGCCCCATCTCCATACTGGAAACCGCCGGCGTTGCTGCCACCCACAACAAGCTCACCATAGTGGGAGGTGCTTGGGTGGTCATGCAATCGTTGCATGACTTCTCAGATGCAACCGCAATCTGAGGGTCCACCAACACGACCGGCCCTATCTCCATGCTGGAGACTGCCGGTGTGCTGCCACCCACAGCAAGCTCACCATAGTGGGAGGTGCTTTGGTGGTCATGCAATCGTTGCATGACTTCTCAGATGCAACCGCAAACTGAGGGTTCATCAACAGGACCGGCCCCATCTCCATACTGGAGACCGTCGGCGTTGCTGGCACCCACAGCAGGCTCACCCTAGTGGGAGGTGCTTGGGTGGTCATGCAGTCGTTGCATGACTTCTCAGATGCAGCCGCAAGCTGAGGGTCTAGAATATAGGGGATGTGTCCCATCCTTATATTAGTTGATCCAGATGAAATATCCTAGTTTTGAAAATATGGGCTTGAGCCCAATGCTGGATCAATTCGTAGAACATGAATATAACAGCTTATTTACAAAGAACATCTTAAACTTTTAGGTTGAAACAGGTAGAATATTTCCTGTTCTGTAATACAAATTTGGTAGCGTGGTTAGATTATAACCTAAAAGTCAACCAATTCCTTTCCGAAGATGCAACCCATTACTCAAGCTGACTTGAGGACCAATGGGTTGACACCCTTTGCCGACATCTTGCAACACTCCTTCGTTTTGATTTTTCTTTTCTTCTGGGTCACTATCCTTTAGCCTGACCCATTGGTTCCTCTTCTGAAACTCATCTGTCCTGGGAGTATGGCCTTTGACATCACACAATGGGCTGTTCGCATCCATCACCCTCCTGGTGACATCCAGGATGTCCCTCCAACCACACTCTGACATCTCTCGCACCATCTCCCCAGGAGTATGGCCTTTGATGTCACGCAATGGACTGTTCTCATCCGTCACCCTCCTGTTGACATCCAGGATGTCCCTCCAGCCACACTCTGACATCTCTCGCACCATCTCCTTCCCCTTCCGAGTTTCTTCTATAGTAAAACCAGGGCCTTTCAGATCACCTGTTAAACTCTCCAAGTCTGCTTCTTTGTCTCTAACTTCTGGCAAGTCCTGTAAGCATCTGTCTAGCCTCTCCAAAACTTCGAAAGACTCATCCAATATGAGGTTATGGCCCTCTATGTCCTGCACCTGATCCCTCACATCCATCGCCCTCTCAGCGACTTCCAGGATGTCTCTCTGATCAGAGCCTGATATATCTGGCACCATCTCTCTCTCCCCTCTATTTGGATATCCTCTTTCTCTGCTACCCAGCCCATACAGATCCTCAGCACTCATCACAGCCAAACTATGGCTTTTCAAGTTATGTACTGTGTCCTTGGTGCCTACTGCTCTCCCTGCAGTGTTCCTGACTCCCTCAGGATGACAGCCTAACACTCTCTCAACCTTCCCTTCATTAATTTCTTTCTCCAGGTTCACCTGATTGACAGCAGTGTACACAGTCTCCACTCTGACTGATTGACTCTCCCTAGTCATTCCCCTCGTACTGTTCTCAGTCTCTTTACCCAGAACCTTATTCTCTACTTCCAACTCCATCTTCTTAAAGTTCACATGTACTCCCCAGGTAGACATAGCATCCATTCCCAGTGTGGCCTCTGGTTGCATTTCAACTACCATCACTCTCAATGGTAGGCAACATCCATTGAAATCAACCATTACCTCCACTGTTCCATGGGTAACCATCTCCTTTCCAGCTGCAGTCTTCAATCGGGATTCAGTAGGATCCAAGATTTTATCCCCATTCAAGGATCTCCAAACACCCAAGGATAGCAGTGAATTTGAAGCCCCAGTGTCAACCCTCCACTGGACTTTCCGGCCACAACAACTTCCTAACACATTCATGCCCAATGTGTTTGCATCCCTGACCACCGGAATCCTACGAATCACTCTAACTTCATCATATTTCTTGTCCTGGGCCCCTTCCTGCTGTGCTGAAGAAGCCCCTGTTAGTTTTCCTGCGACTTATTTTCCGAAAACCAAATTCCAGGACATTCTCGTGCAAAGTGTCCTGGTTCATTACAGGAATGACACCTAATCCCTGACTTGTCAAAGGAAGTCCTGGGAGGATTGTCCAATTCTGCTAGAGCCTTCCTTGTCAACTCTATAACTCTTTCTTCGGTGAGTCCACTACTGTTGCCTCTGTCTTCAGGAACTACTTTCTCCTCTGCAACTCTCCTATGACCCCTGACCATTGCTACACGTTGAACATCTGAGAATCCATATTCCTCATTCCCATACTCAGGCCACTCACATCGAGCCAGTTGATCCATCCCATGGTCAGCTCTGACCATTCTAGTCTTGTGAACTGCCCTTAAATCTTCTCCTTTGAAATACGCCTCAGCTTGTAAGGCAAGGGCTGCGGCATCTCGAAGGTTCCTAGGGCCCCGTAAGTGCACCCACTGTCTAACTCGCCGGTCCCAGACTGCACTCAGAAAGTGCTCGGTTGCCAGCTGCTCAACTGTATCTCTATCCGCATAGGGATATGCCTTCTCTACTGCTATTTCAACCTCCTCGGCCAATACCCTGAGAGACTCATCCTTCCTTTGCCGCCGATTCTTGAGGGTGGCCCGGTACAGTTCCTCTTGATGGCGAGGTGCATACCGCTCCTGCAGTGCTAACAACAGTTGGTTGTAACCTCCTGGGGCATATACATCTACCCTACTGAGTATCCGCTGGGCAGATCCAGACAAACTTGCGGCCAAGTATAGACCTTTTTCCATGTCGCCCCAGCGGTTCACGGACGCAACAACTCCAAAGTGGCTTAAGTACTCCATGAGTGGCTTACTGCCATCATATTGCTGGGGTTTTAGGTTTGGCCGATGGCCATCCCTTTCGAATTGACCCGATCTGGCATCAGAATCTCGACGGATACTTCCTGAATACCCATGGTCATTCCTGGGTACTTGACCCAAATAATCGCCAGTCTGTCTTGGAATCCCTGTACGTGCCCGATCCAATAATGGCCCAGTAAGGCCAAACAGCCTCTCCTCTACATGGGCTGAAGGCCCTGGGAAGTGGTCACGTCCAGAATGTTGACGTGCCATAGGCTCATGAGTTGGGTCACTTCGCATATTGCTGGCCCCTATAGGATGCCATTTGGCTTCCTGACAGTCTCCAGATCCCTTATAGATACTCTCTTCCAGGAGGGTGCCCCTTGGGGCTGGAGGTCTTTGTCCCAGATGGTCATAGAGGCCTTTGGGTTGTCCCCCACTAGCAGAAGCACCCATAGATTTTGTTTCCATGGGGCCTTTTGCCTCTGAGCGGGTCATGTCAACTTGGTACCCCTGTCGGTCCAACTTCTCCCATGCCGAATGGGAGAGTGTCACCTCTCCTGTTGGAGAGAAGGGGAGACCACGGTTCTCCTCTCCAGATGACATATCCATTTGCTCAGGCCTTGAAGTAGCCTTTGGCCGAGCACCATCTTGAGATGCATCCATCATCTTGGGCTAATTCTGAATTCTCAGAAAAATTACTCTTTTTTTTTTTTTATGTAAATCCTGTCCTACAGTAGACAAGCAGTTTCCTTCCTAATGTACTAGGAAACCAGTAGGTAGCGTGGTGAATTTCGAGTGTTGTAGTGAGGAAATGCAGTAATTACTAAGGAAGATAATTTTATCTCCCCAGTACTCTTCAGAAAGACTGCATGAATTCTATCAAATATCTATTGTCAGAGTGGTGAACCCAGTCCTACACTCTAAGATCCCAATAAACAGGCTTGAACCTTACATGCCAGAATGAATTCCCAGCAATGCACTCTCTACCTGAGTGTGACATTGAAACTGAGCAGTGCGCAGAATGTTCAGGACAACATGTCATGAAAAGTTTCCTTGGCGCAGAGTCCCTGGTGACGACTTGTTTCCATCCAAAACTTTACAAAATCCTATCAACATTTGGTAAATCTACTTCAGCGGAGTAAAGGAGGTGTCTGGACATCCAATCCTTGTGTTATTTCGTCATAATAGGGAGGTTGAGGGCTTTGAATTCAGGGAAATGCTGTTCGCGTATGACGTGCATTCTGCACCAAGTCAAAGTCCGAATTTTCCTATCTCCTTAGTGTGAGAGCATCCAAGCTGCAGAGTGGTCCGCGGAGCTGTGGCGGAAAGCTGCGAGGTGTTTTCTCTGACAGAAATCCATCCAAAAGTGATAAAATCTCGAATGCCATTCAACAGACTGTCAGGGTCTGATCCATGAAGGTCTGGGGCATTGGGTCATCATTTATTTTTACTCAGCTGTTACTGAGAAGAGTGAATAAAAGCCCCAAATTCCGTCAGAACTATTCGCACATCCCATGCATTCTGCAGCGAGTGCCGTTTTTGTACTTTCCTATCCCTTAACTGTGAGAATATCCAAGCTGCAGAGTGGCCCACGGAGCTTTTGCGGCCAACGGCGATGTGTTTTCCCTGCAGGAAATCCGTCCAAAAGCTAGGATATTCCTCGTGCCACTCAACCAAACCACTACCAGGATGTACATGAAGGCCTGGGGCATTGATTCATCGCGTGCTTTATTCAGAAAAGCGACTTTTGATGCAGTTTCTTCGGTTTGAAACATGAGTGGTTACACAGCACGACCTCGCCGGGTAGCCATTCCTCACACACAGCGGACATGCACAGTCTACTTTCGATTGGAAATGAGATAAAACTCATCAACTTTGACGAATTCTACCATTACCAGGTAGCGGATGGTTCCCGGCATACGGATTATTACTTTATTTCACAAGGATGGACAGATTATTCTTCGATTTCAACGAGAGAACTCGTCTGTCTTCGAACAGTCAACTCCCGTGATGCGTCCATGACGCTCTAAGCGAACATGGCGACTAGCGTCCGTCCGTTGCACCCAAGAGAAACAGGTTAGTTTTAGGGGGAAAAGGGTTCTTTATTGAATATTATTTGCATCCAATCCCACCGCTGCCACCAGTGTAACATTCTATGATGCTATCTTCCCTAAGATATACCTGTTTTCGCGCGTAATTCGCGCGCGGCCCGCGCGCAATGGATTCAAAAAGGCAGGAGGTGTGTTCAGTCCAAGTTTATTTGGTCTAATGACAAAGATGCGCGTACCACGCTCCTATTTATAGACTTTTGGGGCCTCCGGCGGCGGCGGCGGCGCGCCAGAGGCGGCGGCGCACGGCAGAGGCGCGGCGGCGGCGGCGCGCCAGAGGCGTAACAATACATTATCAAAATTATTTGAAAGGTTTAGCAATCATTTCTTGCAGATATAAAACAACTTACTAATGAGCTAATCTTTGAACAAAAGCAACGATCACTGACAGAACAACTAGACATTACTTAGGTTGAAAAAACTGAGGCTTACGTCTTTTTCTTTCTCCTTGTCATCCTTTGATTCCTTTTCCTCGTCCTTATCTTTTTCCTTCTTTTCCTTTTCTTTCTCTTTGTCTTCTTTGTCGCTCTTTTTCTCTTTCTCCTTATCATCTTTCTTTTCCTTCTCCTCTGTTTCCTTCTCTTTATCTTTGTCTTTTGAATCTTTCTCTTTGGAGTCCTTATCTTTAGAATCTTTCTCTTTGGAGTCCTTTTCCTTACTTTCTTTGTCCTTGTCTTTCTCTTTCTTTTCCTCCTTCTTTTCGGGAGCCTGAACGAGGGACTTGTAGATTCTGAAGGCGAAGTCTCTCATCAGCATCTCGTTGAAGAGCTCAGCAAACAATGAAACCTGTTATAGATAAATCATTTCAACATTAGATGACAAGTGAGTGGAGGAAACGTAATGAATGAGACAGTATCAAGGGAAATGGCAGACATATTTTTTTCTGATGAGTTTTCTTTTTACACGCGACTGGTATAAGTTAGTGTCCATTAGATAAGAAATCAACATGCTCAAGGTGTCATTTAGAGAGTCACTTTACTAAATACCTCGCAAGTTAGTTCTGCTATAAACCATTAACATGCAGGGCTCAATATTAAGCACTGCCCGCATGCCTGGGGCAGGTAAAACTTGAGGTGTAAAAATAATACATTGTAGTAATTAAGTAAAGATAGGCACGTAAATTTTAGGGTCAGGTAGCGAAAACTTGACTTAAATCTGCTTGACGGGCAGCAACATTTAAACTCTTTAGGTTGAACCCTGACAGGAATCCCAAACCTACCTCGAAGGAGTGCTCCTTGTTGTCTTCAGGTCGATAGTCCAGCAGAAGGCTAAGCGACATGACGGTGCAGTCAAACTTGCCGCTCTTGGCTGTCGCTGATGGGTGGACCAGGATCGACTGGTTCTCTGGCAGTGTGTAACGCCTCTCTCGGGCCGCCTTGTCGCGCTCCTCACGACGCTTCCTCTCCTCCTCCTTCGCTCATAGAACATAGAAAATACATAATATGTCATTTGAGTTTGAGGTCAGTGACCAACCATTCCTATGGCGGTGAGCTCGTTCTCAGGCCTATCAAAGTTCAGCATTGAGGGTACATACTCTCTCAGTGGTATTAGTAATGTCTGACTTGGGTTTTCATCATGAAACAAGCTCTAGTCTTACAGACAACATTAAGACGAGCACATTCAGATGATAAACAATCATGCAACGTCACACGCACACACACAATGCAAATCATAGTAATTAAGCTGGTTTAAAAGTTATGGGGAAAATTGCGAGGGCAATAGGAAACTATCACCACTGAATATTATCAAGAAACTAAACGGTTTCCTTTCCTGGGCAATTAACAAGCTATTTCATGCTAAATATAGGGATCAACAAGTTCCTTATTGTTATCTTGATATTTCACCGATCAAACTTGTCAAAACCTACCTACCTTATCTCTACCTAGGTTATCAGCTGGTTATATTCTTAATTAGATACTTGAAAAGCCAAGAACCAGCTAGCGTTACCCGTCCCCCAAAAAGCCACACTTAACTATGCTTAGTTCTCCAAACATTACTATGTACTAAGTCTCGACGAATACTGAATAGTGTTCTTTTCAAGTGAAGGGAATCGTACCAAAAGCCATCTTACATTATTTCGCTATTTTGAAAGTGATATGGTTGTTATTCTACATTCCCAAAATTCCCCAACTGTGCGGAAATAAATTAGTTAAATTCTTAAATCACCTCGCATAAAAGTATGAGGCCTCAGTCTGTTTAATGGTCAGATTTGTCTTCTATAGACAAAATGTACGCTTTAATCAACAACATGCAAACATGTATATGCCACAATAATCAACAAAGACACGACAACACACAACACACAATTTTTTCCTCTGAACGCACCTCTTTCCGTTTGCGTTCTTCCTCCTTCTCATCGACTTCAGGTTTCTCCTCCTCCTCAGGCTTTTGCTCCTCCTGCAACAGAATAAGACCGTTGATAATATAGTTTGAAATTCCAAGTTTGAAGTCCATTCCATTTTCCAAAGTATATCAGTACAGTGTATCCTCATATAGACCTTGTGCAGACATGGTCACGTGACCACTTTTTGGTGATCACCACGTGGTCATCACAACCATGTGACTATTAGTATTAGATAAGTCTAGAATTTATTACTTTTAAGAAATGAAAATGGGTAATTTTGACATAAAGAGTTAGTCCAAGATAAATATAGCATCAATTCTGTTCTACATGCCTTTTGATATTAAATAGCATTACTTTCAAATTGATCACCAACATGGCTATATACATGCTGCTTATTTCTCACACAGAGAGGTATTTTCACGTGCAAAAGGGTGAGGGAACGTTTTTTAATTTGATATCAAATCAATATATCAAATGGGGTAGCAGTTGGATCAATCATGAAAACCCATAATAAAAAGTCAAAAGAAAGAATATTTCATTTAGTCTCTCACCTCCTCCTTTTCCTGCTCGGCCTCCTGCTCCTCCTTCTCCAGCTCCGACTTGATGGCCTTCGTCAGCCGGGCGATCAGCTGCGACTTGAGGCCCTTTGAGCTCAGGTTTCGACATTCCAACTCACGGCGCAGGTCAGCAACCTAGCAAATATGTACGCAAGGTTTGAGTGCGTGCTGATAAATGCGGATATTTTTTTTTATCATTCCCCCCCATACTTTTATATGAATAAAATAAATTACGTTAAAACAAAGTATCATGCCTGTTATTGTTTTTAGGTACACTTTTTTGACTACTTTCAAATAGGTAAATTGGCAGGGTAATTAGTAAGATTGAGATTAGGATACATTCATTCAATCCTTACAATCCTAGTATTTTACTCTACTCTACAGCCATGTCATAGTAGCAGCAAACTATGAAAAGATGTGACAGTAACTTTAAATTAGTAATTTATGTTTCAGATTTGTTTCCATCTAATAAATTGTGGTTTATTTCCCTACAAATTGAGTACAATCTCGGAATGTAGGAAAAGAATGTATATATCAAAAAGTTCCCGATTTCTATTCAAGACAAAGTTCAAACTGACCTTCATGGTCCTCGGGTCGAGCTCCGAGTGGTGAGTGGGGTCCTTCTTCTCCGCAGAACCGTCTCCTTCCTCCTCCTCCTCCTGAAAATCATGAGAGGCCGTTATAGAGAAGCTCCCAAATTCCGAGGCACGTGGCCTGATAGGTATTTAGAGAGATAACAGAGAAAGTAGTGCATCCAAACCAAAATTAGTAGTAGAGTTCTAGGACGAACAGAACACAGACCCAAGTGTAGCACACCAATGTAGATCAACACTTTTAGTTTTTGACTTTTGTTGTTGTTGTTGTTCTCTCATTTTTTGGTCTTTACTGAACACATATTAATATCTTCTAATAGAGAGGTCCACTACTACAACATAAATCTTTAGCCATGGTGACTACTTTACACTGCCTGGTCTTCGATTTTCTTTTCTTTTTTGAGGGGAGGTTTAATAGTAAATGCACTTTTTTCATCCACGGAACGAACTAAAGCAGATCCATTAACTAAAGGAGCAAAAAATATAGTATACAAAAAATATATAGAGAGAGTGGTTGGCCCGTCCCTAGACTCGTCTTGCAGATCATACGTAGGAGGATACCCTGGCTCTCTCGGGTTGGTGACATGATTTATGTGTATACCACCTTGACTGTGCACTGAAAAGAAGAGGTTGGTTTTGTGTGGTGGAGGAGGGCGGCCTCGGGCACCGCCCACCCCCCAAGTAGTAGAGGTTGTAGTAGGAGAAGTGATTAAAGCTCCGTTACTCGTTAACACCTTCTGTCTGACGGTCAATTCTCCGCTCTCGAGTCATCATCTCTATCTGACCAGGTTTTTCTCTCGGTTCTCGCCCCTTTCCAAAGCCTGGACCACTACTTTGAGTGACTTTCTGACAGCGCGGTCAGGCAAGGCTAGATAAAAATAACCAAAAGTTTGAGAAATAAATCTGACCGCTGCCCGCTTGCGGTCGGCTTCCGGCCACCCCCGTGTGTGCGGCAGCAAAGCGGGCCGACCATCGTAGGATGGTGGCGGAGGGGCCAGGGGTGGCCGCAGACCGGGGCAGCTACAATCAACAGTATCAAATCACATAGCGAGTTGCTGAGAAATGGGACTTGCTCCATATATGGCCAAAGGGCGGTTGTGGATGAATGGAGAGAGTGGGGGGCACCTATGGTAATTTTTTCTCTCTCGGGGGGTAAGAGTGGTGCAAGGGATGTCTGTGATGTATGACATTACGAAAGAGAGGTAAAAAGTAGATGCCTGTTGCTCTTCTTTGGATTCCTCGGCAAGTTTATCCACGAGCTGTTTTTTGTAAGCAGCCTGCAGGCTCTCCCATTCAAGCCGGGTTGGATTGCAGCTCCAAACGTCTGGTAAGAAAATCACGACAGTTTCAACGCGGGCGGGCACCAGTCGCCCCTTGTGCATCTCCTCGGGGCGATGATATCGGATCTCTGCAAAGCGATACCTGCACAAAAAGGGGTGGAAAGTCATCGAATTAGCTTCAGTTTTTGCGAGCTGGCTGCTAGCCTAGGGCAGCCGTACAAGATGTAGGTACAGACAATGGTAATAAATCCTAAGTAAAATGGCACATGGATTTTCTCATGGAACAGCATATGATGACAAAGCATGCTTAAGCTAAACCTACAAGTTGTGGGAGGCAAGCAAGGTGTGTAGGGACGACTAGTAACACCATACTAGAATCCCACCAGTAGTAGTTATAGTAGTAGTCTTATGTGTTTTAATGCAATAAAAAAGGGACAGCGTATGTATACACAATCTCAGTCTACTCTGAGTCTTACAAAATTTTGTCTTATCATTGTATAATGTGTGGATAAATTTATATAATATATATAGTTTTATTTTTACTTATTTTTGGAACTACAAGGTACATTGTCTCGTCATTTGATTTCCGTTTGTAATGTATTTAGTTGTTATTCTAAAGTCGAGATGTTCGCTGAGATTATGCATACAACATTGTAAACTCTCACTACATCTGGACAATCCATACGATTGGCCAGATTTAGGACACATAGCAAGGGTGTAGATATAAAAGGAAAAAAAAGAGAAACATTGAAAGTACCGGTGACGTTGAAAAGAATACTACTTTAAGCCACATGGTATCCATGTCGTCTAGAATACTTGACCACCACCTTTATTTGATAGCAGTCTCAAAGCTAGGAAGTTTAGCCTCTCTGCATTTTGCATTCATGAATTTGTTGATCTTAGTTGCTCATTAAAATTCGCGTTTGAACAACAAAAACACAAACATACGCACGTACAATAAAAAAACAAGTAACAGAGAGATGAGTAGGACTGGGGTAATGACCCGAGAACCTCAAATGAAAATAAATAAAGGAAGAATTGACGTCTTGGTTCTAGATAAATGAAGTTTGGTAGTAAAATAGATGGTTTGGAGAGCTAAGCCAGCTTTTCTTTTAAGCTTCATCTATGTTGAAATGGAGGTTAACGATCAACATAAGGTTTCAAGAACAATCAAAAGCACTCGATCACCGACTCAGACCATTTTTCATTTCATTTTAGCCCCATTCAACAATGTAAGCGAACATTTTTGTCAAACATAAACCACAGTCCAGACAACACTTAACTACAAATTTATCCACCACCCAGGCTTATTTGACAACACACTTCGATGTGGTCCACTGCGCTTTGCTTGGTTTTGTTAATAGGCTCGAAATGATATTACTTTATATACATATATATCTGGCGTACTGAAGTTATCTGGTACCCCATTTCAAACTTACTGCTAATTCTATTAAAATTCACCAGGGATCTAACTAAATAAATTTGTTAATTGGGGTATGTCACATATGTTGAGGTTACGACGCGAAGTGAGTTACGAGTCATGCACAAAGGAATGTTGTTCTCATGTGTAAGATCACATTATTACTTACCCTGTACTTACAAGTATTAACAAACCTGTCTCAAATACAGATTAATCGTCAAAGCCTTCTTGAGAAGGCTTTAAGATTAGAAGATTGCCTCATTTTTGTTTACATCAGTAACTTGAACTGTCCCCATACGTTAAAGAAAATATCTACGGTAAAAATATCTACGTTAAAAAAATTAAAATCCCTGGTGATTTCTATTTCAATTTACAAATTAGATCCAAAAAGTTGAATGAAGCCTACCATTGGGTGCAACTACTCAGGTCGATACCCGTGAGAGCACGCGTCGTACGGATAGCCGTCTTGATGAGAACGCCTGGGTCGTCGGCCGGGTTCGGACCGTCCAAGGACGGAGACCATGGACCTCCGATAGCCATGGGTTCCGACTTCCCTTTGAGACCGACAAGAAACTGGATAAGGCGTGTGGAGTGTTGGAAGTTTTCCCTCATCTCAGTTGGGTCTTCGGCTAGGGCACACGCCTTGTGAAAGACCTCTTCCATAGGGAGGCACGATAAAAGCATCACCTGCAAATGCAATTGAGAAAAGGGAATTAAAATATGAACGAATAAGGAGTTGAAGCAAAGGAGATTAAAGTAATTGTCACTGGGTCCTGGTGTCAATCAGTTTCAACCCATGTTCTTCCTGCAAGTATGTCCAGCACCAGCGTAAAATATTACTTAAGTATAGAGCCTATGCCTCTCAATTTTTTATATTCTATTTTTTTCATTTTTAAGACTAGACATCCAATTGTTGTTATTCTGGACATGAAATATATACGACTGATGAAAAGCATGGTTAAAAAGAACAGTGTAATCTAGTTTTTAATATTTCATACAATGCTTTTTTGTGGGATAACTTGGTTTACTGATATAACGCAAACAGTGTGAATGACTACCTTAGCACTGTACAAGTGGTCAGCGTCTGAGGGTTCCAAGACTGTATCGTTGGACTCGCTGGGCTGCACCTCCTTGTTCATAATGTGGAAGGTGCACGCATGACCCAGTTGGAACGGTCGGTGCGTGGGGAAGGCGTCCGTCCAGGAGTATGTAGCGTTGAAGAAGTCGCTTGGGACGTAGAGGTTGGCGTAGCGTGACCGGAGCATGATCACATTTGATTCTTTTCTGTAATAGTAAAGCAAATATTATTAATCAGATTTCAAAGCATTTAGAGATCTTCATAAAGCTTCATAAAACATGCCTTACACATGGAAATACATATACATTACTCTTCCGTTTCTAACTATTGGTACATCATCGTTCACATATACCCAGTACTTAAAACATAGATAAATCCCTAGACATTTTCCCAATGAAAAGTCCAAGGTTCTGGGCGCTCCTTCAAAGTATGAACATAGGTTTAGTTAAATTGGTGCTACCATAAAACCCTTAATTTGAGCCACGCCTTGAGATTTGTACGGGATGAAAAAAGATACATCCCATGTAGATGCTTATGGACTACCTTATAATGCCAAGAATATGCGTTCTTTTTTCAGTCCGTATAATATTACTGTGAATCAGATCAATTTATGAAACGAGCAGTTTTCAAAATACCTTATTCTTTGGTCAACAGCAACATAATTTTCATGAATCATTTTTTTAAAGAGAATCCTTAGGAGAGATTCTAAGAATCACTGGAACAAGACTTATCCACTAGCAATTTGATAATAGAATCAAATCATTTTCAAGAATCTCAAAAATATTTTTTTTGGTCAAAAGTGTATTTTTTCCTTTCTAAATATAAAAGCAGTTTTTAGGAATTGAATGCAGAAGACTGTATCGAGTGCCACTCACGTGTCAAGGGAGATTTTGGGGACCTGGACCATGTAGCGAGGTAGGACAATTCTGGCTGGCCGGCGGCGGGGCGGGCTCCGCGTACGGGAGGAGGGTGAACGGGACCGCCGAGGGGACCGAGACCTCTTCCTCGGTGAGCGCCGCTCTCTTCGTTCATCCCTGTGGCGGTCCCGCTCCCGGCCCCGTTCCCGGCTGTCGGGCCCACGCTCTCTGTAGGTGGGGAGGTCAGGTCGCCGTGAGATCTGCATGCCAGGTCTTGGCGCTCCTTCAAAGTATGAACATCGGTTTAGTTAAATTGGTGCTACCATAAAACCCTTAATTTGAGCCACGCCTTGAGATTTGTACGGGATGAAAAAAGATACATCCCATGTAGATGCTTATGGACTACCTTATAATGCCAACATACAGTTTATATTGATTCTTACATCAATTTCCTGAAACTTTTTTGTACATTTTTTTATATTTTTTTTGCGATTCTGAGATCTTTGATACAAATAAAAAGTACTTGATTCCAAGAACTCTGATACAAAGAAAAAGTACCAAAAAGAGAGAAACAGCTACAACAATGAAACAGATGTTTCCATTACATACTTCAGTGGAAATATCAACATGTGTTTTCTTACCGTGCGAATGTCCTGAGGGCTGCGCGGGCTGGGCCATCAGTGGCGGGGGCGGTTGGCTCATGTTGGATGGAGCCATGTTGGGGTTCATACCCGGAGGTTTGAGGAGTCCGCCCCCCGGTGGACCAAACCCGCTCATGTTCTGAGATGGCCCCTAAAAACAACATTTATTTGAATAACTAATCAATGTTGTTCAATAGACAAAAAGGCGCCGCCTTACTGCTAGTGCCAGTTATTATCTTGAAAATCCAAAGACATTTTTTTTTTTTTTTTACAGTGCAATGAGGAATACATCGTACCAAAATATGTTTTAAGAGTGTATTGGTAATTGCCATGTGCTTCATAATTTTCATATACACGCTACGACATACTATTTTTTTATATCTATTTCAGAGTTGCTAATACCCTAATACCTATAAGGCTTTATTACCAGAAGAGATGACTATCAACTTTACAAACCTTGTGTTGTTGCTGTTGTTGTTGCTGCTGCTGCCAGTTTGGAGGCCCAGACTTAAAAATATATCAGAACAATAAAACAATGTTTTATTGGGAAAAAAACACACACACAAGAAAAACAACAAACTAATAGCACATTCAATATCGATTGTTATCAATCTGGAGGTTTATTGATCCATTTTAATATACAATGCTTGTGAACTTAATACGCTAGTTTTCATCTGGTAAAAAAATACATAGTTTCAATCATTTCATTAATATGAATTTATGGGAATAGACTCTTACATGCATTCTGTCTGGCATTCCAAAACGGTCCATGTTTGACTGGTTCTTTGAAACGAAACATAAATAAGCAGGCGTAAGGGAAGTGTGTCAACTGAAGGGGGCGCGTCTCAAAACTATCATGGACTACTTAAATCTATTTTCTTTCCTACGCATTTATTTTGAAACAGAATTTGTGCAATTATAGGATAAAACAAGAAAAGATAGCAATCTGTTAACATAATACTGCACTTTGGAATGACCTAAGTTATCTTAAATATTCGTAAACCATTGACTACCAAAATCAGTAAATTATAATTGGTAAACGTACAACATTAATCGAAAAATGGCAAAGCTATCGTAAAACAGCAATCAAACAAGCCATACAATGAACTGTGGCAATTAACAATGCTAATCAAACTGTCAACTGTCCTACCAATCAAACAATTATGGTTAAACTATCATACTCACATGCATCCTATCAGGCATGCCAAAGCGTTGGTCAAGGCCTGGCTGATTCTGTTGGAGAGAACATAAATTTGAAGCAAAAGCACGGGGTAAACACGCAAAAGAAAATATATGCAGCATGGCAGGGGATAAATGACAACTGAGGGATTTCAAATTAAGGCAGGCACGGCTGCATCTAGATTCTACACGATCTTGCTCGATTATTATGATGAGGATAGATTTTGTGTTGATGAGGTACAGTGTTAAGAAAACTTGTTGTTAGTTATTGGCATAATCAATGGAGTGTAATTACCTGATTTGGCAGGACTTGTATGCGTGTCGCGTTCCACTTAAACGGCATGTTGGCGTTATACGTTGCCTCGACTAAGACTCTATCGCCTACTTTGGGTTGAGCACCTTTTACGCAGCTAAAAGAGACAAAGAGAGGGTCTTAGCATTGTATATACGTTGTTAAACTTACTTTAATTGTATTTTCTGTTTTGTTTTTTGTCAAGACACCGCTATCTCAGTCTTTCTCATCTACGAGTGATTATCTTTCTTTAATAAACCAAAGAAGTAATGACTGTAACCCTGCACATACAGATGCACCTTCAATACAGGTTGACATTATTTCATGACCGTCAGCCCGGATGGCAGACTTCCATGAAAGTTAATTTCGTACAATGCCAAAATTGGCTCTAAAACAGATTAAGGGGGGAAACACCCACATTTTTAATGTTCATCTCAATGATATTGTAAGAAAGAATGTATATACCAACCTAGTTTGAAAGAACACGTCTTCGTCCACAAAGCCGAAGTTGTCATGGAGTTTTGTGACCGTCCCAGTGAAGACCCGTTGTTTCGGCTGCTGGGCTTGCTGCGCAGCACGCGGGGTGGGATAACTGACCGTGGCCACCTGGGTCGTGGCCAGTGTCGTGGGTATAGCGATGCCCGGCTGGAAGAGCAGAGCAAAATCCTTGATACCATACCGTGATCTATGGCACTAGAAGGGACATATTTGGACAACTATTTTGAAAAATGCTTTTCAGTCAGTGAACAACCTGACATGAGTCAATATTTGCAGGTTGATTTGGGATATTTTCTTATATTGGACAATGGGCCTTGAAGCATCGTCCAGCCCTGCTATATTTGGGCGACTATCCTGAGACAAATCTCTCATTAATTGTTTTCTAATTCTGTATTTTCCTATTAACTTCTAGCTCAGCCTATGATTTTTTAAAAAAAATTCCAATATATATTTAGTGGGATTTTTACAGGTGTGAAAGATGGTTTTTCAAATAAAATATTTGACCATTGCCTACCTGTGGAAGAACAGCATTCTGTTGTTGTGGTTGAAGTTGCTGCTACAATGATAAAAATAGATTTAATGATTATATGTTACAAAACCCGTACATTTCAATACTACATATATGGAAACTGAAAAAAAAGCAGTAAATATTGATTCTCATGTTTATACAGAGAAGTCACTCCCGACTGATGAAAATATAGTAAATACTTTCCGTACTTTTTTCACAGAAGTTACTAGGAGGGAAATCACCTTGAGGAATAGAGTCGGTCCTGACATTGTATTTGTTCTTAAATAGATTAAAATTAAAACAATAATACCCTGATATAGACATTAAAGTGATGTAGGGAAAAAAAGACTTCTTTGATTTATGAGTACTGGTAATATTAAAGTAACATGGCTGACTCACGGGGACGTTGGCGACCTGTATTTGCTGGGCGGCGTACTGGTGCTGCTGCAGTGACGGTGTGGACGTCTGCAGGCTGTAGACCGTGGGCTGTGCCACCCCCGGCTGACTGAGCAGAGCGCCCCCGACATTCACCTGCTGAGGGGCCAGGTTCGCCACCAAACCCTGCCCGGGCACTGTGGATGGCGAGTATCGAATAGTTGGTTATTTGTTTTAGGGATCATGAAATCAAGTTAAATACTTAAATATACTGGTTGAATCGTCTTTCATATATGATATCTATTTGTGAACTACTTCTTCCACAGTTGTGTGTACATCGATTTATGAACTAATTATTCCACAGTTTAGTCTATTTGAGATTCATGTACACATATATATCTATGAGAGCTCGGGCGCCTGGCTATTCTCTAAGACAGGTGTGTGTCATATCCTTATCTAGGTTAGGAAAGTCCTTAGTTACGGTCATGCATGGGTGACTTTAACTAGGGCCAGAGGGGGACAGATCAGGTTAGAGATAAGGACTGACCAATCAGATAGGGCAAAAATGTCCCCCTCTAGGTTGCTAAGCGACCTGAGCTGGGAATCCCCCATACCCTGTCTTTGAGAATCGATAGTATCTTGCAATTTGCTGTCGTCATATACACAACTTTTTCGCCATCTTTAATTCAGTGTTCCCAACCATGATTAGCATCTTTAACATTATTTTTCTGGGCCAACTAGAATCTATCAGGGCCAAGACACAGGCCTGATTTCTTCCAGACGGGCCGACACCGGGCCGAGATCTCCTAGCTCGAGTTCATCATCAACACGAGTTCTCCAGTTACCTTTAGCGTACGTGTTTAAATGTCAAAGTAATAATCATTTGACTTACTTTCATTTGCCCTTGCCCAGGGTGGGTTCTTGCCTGTTCCAAACTGAGCCATCTTTCTTTAGGGTCAGTCTGGCTAAGCACCTGGAACAATATCAATTCATACATCAATATAGTACATTGTGTTGCTTGTTCACACATTTCTAGATAATGCATATAACTGTGGGCTTATATGTACATACTTGTCAATTACTTAAGAGACCTTGAGATGGTCGATATTTATTCCTTTCAAGAATATTAGCTCACAAAATTATGATTTGGTGAGAGGTTTGAATGTGATATACATAGGATACTATGTTATTAATTTATCAGTTTTGTTATTATGGCAAACTTTTATTTCTTTAGAAACACGATCGGAAAGTACGAAGAACACTTCTTTTAAATTCTAAATATCATTTTAAACATCAGTTGGTGGGCGGATCCTATGCTGGGTGGGGACGTGTGCCCCTCCCTTTTTACCCGGAAAAGTTTTGTTCGCCAATGTAAAATTAGGCCAAAACTTGATTATTATATATCTGACTCACGTTACAAAAAACAAATTCCAATGGCGGCTAAGCGCCCCCACCCCCTTTTTAAATTCTCGAGTCCGCCACTGCAGTTAGTTGCATGCGACTTGCTGACTGTGGGGCTCTGGGGGCTATCCTGGTGCCAGTTGTTTGCAGTCTAAACAGAGGCCAGATGCCTGGGAGATAGTCGGTAAAACTTGACACCTGGCCAACGCGTTGCTTCTGGCTTCACGCGTCGGCGTCAACAACAATAGTCGGAATACATATCGCGTTGATTCTGACATCTACACTTTAGACACCACCTGGACAAATGCAATACCGCAGCTAAGCCTTGTATTATTCCTACTGAAATTTAACATCCCATGTGTCTGGAATGAAGCTATGTCCGATTTGTGGGCCAACAGAAATGTGGAGGCCTACATCTCAAAATGTTTGCACAGCCCATCGGTTGGTCCAGGCTCGTGCGTGGGTGCTCCTCTCCCGTCAAGTTACCAGATGGGGCAAAACAAAGCGTTGGGGCTGCGATTAGGCCTACTTTGCAGCATGCACGTAGGGTGATATTCCGCGGTGTGCTTACCTAGTGTAGATAGCCTTGGACTACCTAAGCGTGCTAATTAATCTCGTCTGATTTCTTGTGATCATTTGGAGTCAATCTTCATGAAGCTCGACCAAAATGGCTGGCACAACGAGCTGCCCACGTGACCTCCATGCAGGACGGAGAAGCCTTGTCTGATTGGACGAGGTGAACCAATGGGAACAGCGGTAACAGTTCACCCTCTGTGCGATATGAAAGCTTCCCGCGCCGTTTACATGTATGTGTGTTATCCGGTGTAAGTTTTATACTTATACTTTTTCTTTTATTTATACTTATTTTTATATATTATGTTATTACTCCCAGTTTCTGATCATTGATACCCTGCAGGGACGGATGGAGGGGGGTGGGGGCGCCCCCTAATTTTTGCCAAATTTAGTTTTTTTAAATGTGAAATTCTAGACCATGGATGGGGCGCCTCAAGTTTTACACAGGGGCGACCTCCCCACCGGGGTTCGAAATTAACGTCAACCCCAGGCTGATTGTTTTGAATCAGGGCTGACAAATTTTGATAGAATTACATTAAAATCAGCCCCGATTATTCACACCTGCAATATATTGTAGTATGTCCGGGCTGACAGCCAGAAAAGTTAATTTCGAACCCTGCCCCCCCCCCCCAACTTTTTTGTTGTTGAAATCCCTGGATCCGTAACCGCCCCTGCTTTGAAACTATAGATCTTATCATCTTTATTGGCTTTACCTGATTCATACCTTTGCCCAGTAGTCTAAGGGACCGGGAATAAAAGATTGTATTGTATTAGGCAAACGAAAAAAAACAAATGTGTTCAGGTTTCATTGGCCAAAAAAAAAAAAGGTTAGGTAGGTTATGTAGTATATCTTTTCACCATTGTTGTACATTTTCATCTGAAAGACCAGAGGGGGTTAGCTGGAGGATTCTGAGCAATAAGCCCATCCTACATTGGCTATTTCCAGGGTTGGACAATGTTCGGACAAAATTCACATATAAGGCATCTTTGTCTCATAGAGTTAGGGTTACTGAAATAAGTAAGAATTATATTTTCCTATATCCCCAAGTATTGATAAAACATGATCTTTTAAAGGGAGCCAAAACCAATAATTTCAATGACATTTTCCAAACTCAAACAATCATGGAAATCCATACCTTGGGCCTATTCCTGGCCTATGTTAAAATCTAAACCATGGAATATGGTGAAAAAAATCATTAAAAACATGTTTTTCTTGCTCAAATTAATTAATGTGGATCCGCAAAAATCGGGTTTGTTTACAAACAAATGCAAATATTACCATCTCTTACAGCATTCTACTTTAGTTGGAGCTAGTTTTCACAGCCAATACTTTACCACTGAGCTTAACTGGACTCATCTAACATATTTCTATACTTATCTCAGTTTTGAATATTTTGTCAATTATATTGATTTTGGCTCCCTTTAAATTTTACAAATTGATAAGATTTGCAGGTTTGCTACCTAATTAAAATGCTGTATTTCAGCACAAAATAGGGTCTAACATTGTAGGCTGGACTGACAGGCTTTACAGCCAGGGTATTGTCTCTCTATTTTGGGAAGGTTAAAGCTCACGCGAAAAGAAATGTTTCAAACTTCAGACAATCTTTTAGACAGCTCAATTAATGTCTGTTATAAGGCATGAGAGTAAAATTCGCGCCCTGTACAATGAATAACAGGTTTTAGGCCTCCTGTCCTAACTGTGAAGCCAGTCTCACACCTCATGTGCGAATCTGCACGAGGCAAGCCTGGACAGGCTCCCATGACGTCATCTGAGCTACTGAATTACCACTATTACCAATGGACAAAATAAAAATGTCCATATCTCAAAATAAAAACTTCAGAGGCTCAGGAAACTTACACAACACAAAGTTAAACATATATGTTACTTCTATGATTTCTTACTTAATTTTATAAGCAGTTTTGTGGATGCTATGAATTTTTAAGCATGACTATGAGCCAAGCACTGGTTAAGCCCATTGGCTCCCGTGACGTCATGAACTATTGTTTACATAAAAAGGCTTGGTGTGTACAGCTCCACAATGTCGGCAGGGAGTCCAACTTGAATTTACTTTATTTCAATAGATATATTTGAATGGATGATTCTATCTTCTTGTAAACTGATAACTTTACATAATTAACGTATTATGAGGCTTAAAATCGCCTTTTCGCGTGAACTTTAAGGTCTCCACCGGCCCTTAAGCCTATCAAAGCCTAGCAACATCGTGGCCGGTGATCTGTTTTGCAACGTTAGAACGCGACGTGATTGGTCATGGTGCGAATTTGGGGCGGCCGTAAGGGGGTTACAACATAGCTGATAGCAAATTACGTCCATCACATGGATGATTACACTGGCTTTAACATTGGTTTCTATGGGGAAAAAAGCAAATATAAAGCTGCACTTTACAAACTTATTTTAGGAAGCAACTTCTCAACCAAATTGCTTTGAAGTTTGTATTATAATTATACAACTGTCTTCATGGAAAAAGCATGGTGGCAGTTTTGAAAATATTTATGGTAAACTTTAACTTTGGTGTAAAGTGGGATGGCTTATTAATAAGTGAACCAAGGTTCAAGTGAAAAATCTAAAATCAGACCAAAATGCTGATGCCAGTGAGGGCTGGGCTGACTTCGTTTTCGTCATGGACGCTGTCCAACATTCACATTGTGATAATTTCAATACTCACTTATCCAAGGCAAGTGACGTGTTGCTACACTGATCTAAAACGAAGGTGCTTCTCGATTGACCTTGAGATATTTCGTATACAGTATGTAAACCAGAATGAAGTAGCTGGAGGAAATATTTCAGAATCGTGAAAAAGGGCACCTCCGTCAAGGACAAAAATGTCTGGTCACGTGACTTTTTACGATCAACTCATGTCATGTGACATACTATGACGTCATCAGTTTCCTGCAATCTGATTGGCTGCTGAGACAACCGGAACTGGTTGCTAAGGTGGTTGCTACCGACAACCGCCATATTGCGCCTTTCTCTTGTTGACAGCAGAGATCGTCCGATCCAGTCCTGTCATTTTGAGGAAATTTCGCAGTGTACACGTGCATCATAAGGTCTTAGCTCTTACTCAGAAGGTAAGAACTGCCTTGTGATGGATCCTGATAAGATTGTTGGCCAGCCTTTCGAGGTTGAAACGCTGAACGGGTTCAAGGTCCACCTGACCCGTCTGCAGCGGCAGGAGCCTCCCGCCCCGAAGACGAGCCCCGCCCCTCCCCCGCGCCCCAAGGACAAACCCCTTGGGTTGTTGAATCGCTTCGGCAAGTTGGTCGCCATTTGTTTCCCTTTCGTGGGACGTAGCAACAAGGGCGACAAAAAGAAAAAGGGTAAGCTGGAACTTAAATTACTTTACTTGAAATAGAGCTGCCTTTGGCTTTGCGTTAGGTCTTACTCTTAGTCCCGGGGGGGGGGCACTCAGTCTATGAAGGTAGATACCAACTGCGAAACTACAGCCCCCCCTTTTTGGGGATGGGAAAACTCTGACAGCCCCCCCTTTTCAGGGGAAATTTCTGACAGCCCCCCCTTTTCAGGGGAAAACTCTGACAGCCCCCCCTTTTCAGAGTATAGGCCTATCAAGGACAAAGTTTGCAGTCATTATTTGATTTCTAAACTCAATAATTTGTTTAGAAGCATTATGAAGTAAATGAATTGCATACAATAATACTCTTAATATAGTATAAAATATAATACATATTTGACAGCCCCCCCCAAAAGATGGTCTGATTATTTGACAGCCCCTCTTTTTTTGCCAAGTTGGCGATTCACAGCCACAGCCCCCATAGCTTCCGACTGCAGTTGGTACCCATTTTCGGACCGAGTGCCCCCCCCGGGCTCTTAGTAACTCTTAGCCTTAGGCTTAGGACAGCCCCCCCCCCCACCCACAATCAAGCCTTCAAGGGCCTTCAAAGAAGGGGGGGGGGGATCTCAGATTTGTACAAATCAACAAGCTTAGATTATTCGAAAACATTTCCACTTGGTCTAGGGAGGGCAATTGCCCCTTTTGCCCCCCCCCTCCCCGCCCCCCTTGAATCCGCCACTGCTAATCATGATTCATGGACCATGCTCCAATCTGAATTTGAAACTGAATGAATCAAATCCTCCCTGGCCCTGTCACTGTGTGATCTCGTCTCGATAGGATTTATGTACTATAGGTTTTAATGTAGTTGAGTTTTCCAAGCCTACAGTTTTGCAACTTGGTTATGTCACTTAAGGGTAACGTTAAAATACAAACATACATACATAGAACAACAGAACAACAGAAACAAGTAAACTTGAAGCCATTGGTCCGTCTCACATTTCAGCACTGCATTTTATCCCTTCTTTCTAGCTGGCACATAACCATTATATATGTTTTAATGATCCAGGCCGCAGAAGCAACAAGGTTGCTCCTGCTCCCTTGAACGCCACCCCCGTGGTGGAGTCGCCAAATCCCAAAGTGACCTCAACGGCTCTGCTCCAGTCGCTGGCTAAAGCTCAGGTAGCCCCGCCGCGCAAGTTGAAAAAAGCCAGGCTCAAAGTGGCTGCTGAGACCAGGGCCACCAAGTCTGGCATCACTTGGGACTTGGAGGATAAATCCCGCCCGGTCACCCCGATGAGGGGCCGCCCTGCCTCCCGGACAGGAGCTGCTCGCCCGCCCCGCCGCCTTGCCAGCCTGGATGTGGAAGAGGAGCGCCGCGCCCTGCGCCAGAAGGATGAGCGAGCCAAGAAGGCCCGCCAGGCCGCCATCCAGGCCAAGGTGGCCAAGGCCCACGCCGTCTCCGAGCGCCTGGAGAAGGTGGGCTACTTTGATTAACAAGATTATTTGTGTTCATTAATAAATTCATGTTACTCTTAGCAGAAGGATTTTAATTTTATTTGGCCGGTCGTCTCAAAAGTATTTTGAATTATTTGCTGGTGGTATAGGAAGTCTTTTTTTAGATACGATATAGATCTATGAATTTGTCTCTCTGTAAAGTAGAAAGGTAATACTGAGTCCCCTTTCAAAAAATTGTTTAGTTATCAATGTAGGCTATTTAATTGATTTCAGATAATACAAATCATATATAGTATACATAACGCGCGTTTTCCATATCAAAGCTTTATTCCTTTCTTTTGCAGAAATATGTTTGAACAAAATTCTCACAACAATTTTCACAGGAGTGGCATCTCAGATTACCTTTCGTTAGACAACATATTATTAAAAAAAACGCACAAATCTGTGTATAAAAAAAATCATACTAATCCATTACAGACGCAGGAGCGCAAGGTTAAGATTGACCTTGACAAGGCCAACCTGTCTGTGAGTGAGATGAAGTCTCAGACAGATGGCATGGCCTGGTCCCTGGAGGACATGCGCCCAGCCACCGCCACCCCTGCCTCCCTCCGCCCGCAGTCCCGCGCTGCCCAGCACTACAAGGCCGCTCGCCTTTCCCCAATGAGCATGGAGGAAGACCAGGCTGCTCTCCGCCAGCAGATCCGTGAGAGGGAAGCTCGCGTAGAGGCCGCTCGCCGCAAGGCCTCAGAGGAAAAGCTTGCCAAGGCCCGTGCACGGGAGGAGCGCCGTGAGAAGGTAAGGGTTAAGGATCGAGGTCACCTAAGGTGATAAATGTAATAATTGAAAAACAAAAAAAATAGGCTTATTGAAATTGTGAGTGGCAAATTTCCATCTGATGGATATACACACTGCGGGCGATGGATTTCATTTATTGTATACAATCCCATATTTACCCCTGATGTACTATCTAACTTGTAAACGGATGCTTGACTATTCTTTTTTCTATCTCATGAGTTAGATATATTACTTAAGATACAAAAATAAAAGCAAAATTTAATGTCGTTTTTGATAGTAACTTGTAAATGGATGGTTGACCATTTTTATTTTATTCCATGAGTTACATGTAGATGCATTAGTACTGAAGATGAAGAATTAAAGCAAAATTTGACGTCGTTTTTTATCATTTTGACTCAACTTATATTTTTTGTGATTTTTAATACAGAACCAACAGCGTCGGGATGCTCTTGAGGCTGAGGTGAAGGAGCGTGCTGCGGCCGAGGGCAATGAGCGCCAGGAGCGCGCCGAGTCCCGCCACCAGGGCATCATCCGCCACAAACAGAGCCGAGCCCAGTACCACGTCCAGAAGGCTCGTGAAATGGCAGTAAGTAGTCTGCTCAATCCACTTAGACAACTATTTGAAATGAAAATCATAGATTGTTTTCAGAAGAAATTTCTCTAAGATATTTCTAGTATCAAAGAGCCTCCTTAGCCAGATTTCTATGAGAACGACCCCTTTAAATTCAACCCAGTGTGGGTATTAAATTCCTGATGCGCGCGGAAATGGCCCATCCTGCATGTCTTAGACGATCCCTTGTTTTTATATTGCTACTCATCACTGATAGGTAGAAGTTACCCTCATACACTTGATTGGATTGACAGGGAGATAATTAAATTGTGTAATAGGTGAGGAAGCGTGAGAGAGACGCGTACCTGCGCCAGCGTCACCAGGACAACCTCATCGCCCACCCCGAGGTGAGTATTCCGCAAAGATTTACATTCCTTTACTTTGAGTTGCTCCATTATTTGAGTAGGCTTTTAAAAGGGATGTCTTTTCAGATTGGCGCATGTCTTTTTTATCATAAAAAAATTCATTGTTGATTCATGACACGTCATGCTGAAAGGGTTTTGTGTTTGTTGCATACTATGACCAACCACTCCCATTCAAACCTGATACATTCATAACAATATCACTTACTGTAAACGTAAATATTTTTGTGCTGCTAAATTTGTGCACTATCAGGACAAAGAGCAATTTTCATGCTATCATTATTTGCGCACTTTGTGGCTATCTTTACTTTTTCACTCCACGCATCATATTTTCACACATGTACTTCAGTGGCTAAATGGGTGAAAATATGGACAGCGTGAAAATTAATACGTTAACAGTATTCAATATCACTCCCTCACTCAACCTTCTCCTTTCCACCATGGCAGTCCACCCCTCGGGAGTTTGTGGCTCCAGAGGAGGTAGTGCAGAACTTGGTTGACGCTGCTGATTTCTGGGACGAGGCCGCGTAAACAGTTGCGGTCCTCGAGAGGCATGAGACATAATACCTTCCCTCTGCCTGCTCTACTATCAACATCATCACCATCATCACCTCACCTATTAACACCATCATTTGGAAGTTTCTCGTTTGCAACATCATTATCGAGAAGTTTATACTACCATAAGCATCATTATTCGGATACCACCTTGCCCACTCGCCATCATCACTATCTCACCTACTAACATCATTATTGGGAAGTGTATTGTTTGTCAACATCATTATCGTGAAGTTTCTCATTTGTCAACATCATTATTGAGAACCTTCTCATTTGTCAACATCATACTCAAAAAGTTTCTATGTCATCATTATCAAGATTCTTGCTTGTCAACAACATCATTGAGAACTTTCTCATTTGTCTACATCATTATCAGAAAGTTTCACTTTGGTCAACATCATTATTGAGAAGTTTCTCATTTGTCAACATCATTGAGAAGTTTCTCATCCGTCAACATCATTGTTGAGAAGTTTCTTATCTGTCCACATCAGGGTGAGAAAGTTCAAATTTTTCAATATCATTTTGAGAGCTTTTTCATTTGTCAACATACTTATTGTGACATAGTTAAACTATTTGTATCATCATCATTTCAATTTTCAACATTATCATTGAAAGCTATTGTCAGCATAAGTATTGAAAAGTTTCTCATTTGTAAAAATCATTGACATGATTCACCTATTCATATATCATCACGGTGAACCTTCAAATTTTCCATCATCATCCCTGTTAACTTTTCAACATCATCATTGTCAACATCATTGTGGGGAAGTTATCTATCATCACGAAAAGTGGTTTTATATACTCATTGAAATAGATGCATTATCTCAAACAGCAACACAACCACTCCTAAAAATTATAACCATCTTGTTTCAGTGGTGTCAAAATGTATCTGTGCTTAAAAGTATTGTTTGCATCTCAGTTATATTACATTTCGGAAATTTTTGAAAAGGTAAAACAAAATTCTCAAATCATTTGCTACAAATATTGAATTAAATCCCAAATTAATATCAACAGTCTTGATTATCGACATAATAAAAACACATACTATTTATTCATTAACATGGAATCATTTCACTTGTCATCCCCATCGGAAAACTGACTCCCCTTTATTACAGGGTGCCCAAGCAAGTCTTAAAATGTCTTGATATGTCATATCAGAGTGAAGGCCTTGAAAAATTCTACCAAAAGGCTTTAGAAAGGTGTCTTTTATTGAATCTGATTGGAAAACATATTTATTTATCTTAAGATAGAAAACGCTGCTTTTATGTATCAAATATATCTGAAATTATTCTGGATGTGCAGCAGGAAAGAGTTCTAGGTTTGAATAAGTCTTTAAAACATCTTAAGTTGATTTTCAAAAAAGTGTGGGCACCCCGTATTAACGTAAATTGGGAGCTTTAAAACATCTTAAGTTGATTTTCAAAAAAAGTGTGGGCACCCTGTATTAACATCAAATGGGAGCTTTAAAACATATTTAGTTGATTTTCAAAAAAGTGTGGGCACCCTGTATTAACATCATCAATTGGGAGCTGTCATTTGTTAATATCAATGTAACTTTTTAGTATGCTGTCATTTTAAACATTCTCATTTGTCAATCATTATTGAAAACTCATTTGTTAACATCTTTCAGCCATTTGTATATCTCACTGCAATGAGGGAGGCAGGAGGCCGTTCTGGGCCGCCAACCAGTGATACCTGTATACCGCGTTCCGGAGTAGAGGTTTGCACATGCGTCATGCATGTGTCACCTTTCGCGCCACTAGCTGTGGGTGGTCAAGTGTGATCTCCCAGCCAATGAGGAGTGTCCCTTTGTCCACCTATACCACAACATGGCCACGCCCAGTGCGAATCTCCCGTATGCGGTATACAGAGGTAACGCCGGGCACATTGGGGGAACTAGTACCCGGTAGTTGTGATAGCCTGCTGGTCGGTGGCCCAGATAGGCCCCTGACTTCCTCAATTTGGGTCGACCAGAATAGGTAAAGTCCGCTGGTCCACCCAAATAGTTGGCTGATCAGAAATGGCAGTTGGACAAAAATATACAATGGCAGGGGTTCACCGAAATGGGAAAAAGCCCACCAGTCCAGTCAAATGGTTGGAGGGGTGCGCTAAAATAGGAAAGGTCAGCCGACTGGGTCCACCAGAATAGGAGAAGTCCGCTGGTCAAATGGGTTCATTTGAATAGTCGGCTGTCAAGGGGGCGCCCGGACCCTTTTTAATATGGGTGCCCACCCTTTCTACAGGCATGTAGGAGTTCTGTGGAAACGCGGAATTTTCTTCTTCTTTTAATTCATCCAAATAGGAAAAAATAGTACTAATATTTTTTCTTTAGGGCTAGAGGTGCCCATCTTTTGCAAAAAGGTAGTAAAATATGTTTTTCTGCTTTCTGAAAATATTTGTCTGATATTTTGCCCCAATAAGGAGGTAATATGAATTCCTCTAGAAATGAGATTGATATCTGATTATTTTTCCGTGGAAATGATTTTCCCTGACTTGCATGCCTGTTCTTGAACCCATGTATCCGCCCCTGCCATTAGTCTGGAGAATTGCCCACAACTATATACCACCCAATGTAATATTATATCTTGATGTCAACTTAAGTGAATCTGTTTTCCTGTATATGTTTATTAATAAACAATAGAAAATTACTGACGGTTTCCTTGTTTTATTTCAATGGTTCTTATATTCATCCCATGGAATTCGAAACTTTGATTTCTAATTAGTAAGAAAGTCCTTTCCCAAGAAGTATACTAATATATTCCTTTACATTACGCCCCTGATTGTTTTGTCAGCTTCACATTAGACTGGTCTAGACATTGAGTTTAGATGGAAATCTACTCAACCTTTTTTGCGTAGATAATAAAATCGAAATCTAGAATGGATTTTCTTTTCCTTTTCATTACCAACGGCGAAATATACGGACATATTATTCAAGATAAATCAACAGGTAATGACCATTTTTTCTCTTGTTTATTTTTCCTTATCATAAGTTATACTTTTTCTTTTTTTCAAATATTAGTATAAACATTCATGAGATATAGCAGTGTAAGTGACAATAAAATGTTTCTGGAAAATTGCATACCAACACCCAAGATTTCATTATAATTGTGTATTATACCATCAATTAACAAACTATTTGCTTAAGTATATCAAGATGTAAGTCAGGGTTGATGAAAAAAATCTGAAATCCCAGATAAAAGTCTGAAATTAGCTTAAAATGCTTTAAAATGTCATGTCAGAAATTAATTTTGAAATCATTACTTGAGGAAAAAAAATCTGAAATCAGACAAAAAATCTGAAAACTTACGTCCCTGGCATATATACATATTAATATGTGGCAGGTAAAAGTTGACATGACTGCCCATTGAGCAGCCATTTCGAAATATTTTAGGCAACACCTTTCAACGGATTATCATATAAACTTATATGTATAGTGAAGACACGACACTCGTGATAAAATTTAAATACATTTCAAGTTCGATGAATGGGTTAGTAAGATCATTTGTGTGACATATAACCAATTCTAAAAACTTATCACTTCAAAACAAACTTCACTATTGGCGATGGACATCAGGACAAACATCGTCCATTCAACGGAGATTCTCGGACAATGTTCCGATACAAACATTTCCTACATTATATGGCTAAAAGTAACGACGGTAATAAGATATTTTTAGCATGAATCACAACAACAAACTCTAAATTAAAGATGAGTGACGATATGACTTTCATAAAACATGATGTATATGTAATTAGTTGAGAAAATGTAATTTATTGAACAATCCATTTAAGTGTAGTCTCTTATAACAAAAATATGGCAAGTTTCTTTCCTACTTCAACGTAAATTCTCTGGCTGACTACAGATCCAACTTCGTGTAAATGATTTTAAATACATAAATAGATTACTAGATTCCAGCAACAGACATTAGTGACTCTGAACTCTTGTATGTATGTAAATACGGATAAAATGTAAAAAATACTCTGGAGCTCTAAACTAAGATAGGATGCGCTTGGTCCTCTTTTACACGGAATCGTATTTCATCATGGGTGGGACCAACTATACAGGATTCACACACTTTCTTTTAAAAAATGATTTAAGACCCTTATCAAGACCTATTTAACACCAAAATCAGCCACTCAGTAACTATAGGACACACATGATTTTATTTGAATAACAGATCACCTATAAAAGGCATTTTCTATCTCATGATAAATACATTTTTATTTTCAAATCGGATTCAAAGTAAGACCCTTTTGAGGCCAAAATATTCAGATTTTTTTTTATAATCTGATAAAACCAATTTGATATCTTTTAAGACCTGTGTGGGAACCCTGATATACCAATGTCTGCCGACCCATACTCATTCAATTCACAATTGATCTTCCATGTGGGTGTTCTGCGATGTTTAATTTCGTGTATGTACAAACAAACATTTCGGAATAGACTTTGATAGGCCTGCATAAGTTTATGATGCATAAACATAATCACTATTCGTCAGTTTTTCACCATCATGAGGTGGAGTCCGTAGGGTAGAGTATTTTCCTATTCACCAGAGATGCCACTTTTCCGTATAAATACGGATTTCCGTATTTCTTGCTTTAACAACTAGTTTTAGTGCCAAAATTATAGAAAGAAAAGATTTTTGTGTTCAGTTTCAGGTAATAAGTATTAAACTTATATCAGATTACATGTACATATTATTTGTTTCAGTATCAGAGCTTTGATACAGAAGAATAGACTACCTTAATTGTTTCCGTATTAAAATACGGAAATGCGGTTCCGTATTTTTTATGATTGAAGAGTGGCATCTCTGAATTCACTCATTTTACACAACATATGTAGTTACATGAAGTTATGCATATACCATACAACAGACATAATTTTACAGTTCCTTAAACTATATCTTCCACGCGAGCGATACCCACCTGTTCCCTTAGATTGGTTGGTTGGTTATTGGTCTTTAACGACATATCAACATCTATGGTTATATCACGGTGAGAAGGTTTTTGACAGTTCTGTCTTTTTGATGATCGTATTTATGAGAAGGTAGAGACTGTGCCCCTACACCGAGGCAGATGTTCTTTAATGTTCCTGGTCCCATAGACAGGGCCAGACACACAACAGGCGGTGGCCTTCTAGGGACCTTTGATAATCCTGTCGTTGGCATCCTTAGATCATTAGATGTGTTTCCTTTGCCCTAAAACTGGGACAAACTCAGTACTATTCACCAATATCTATCACCCTTCGCTGGTCATTTTATTGCACATTATGAAAATCGCAGAAGTTAGATTGATTCTGATTCAATGAAATATCTTTCTTGACATTAAAGTGGTTCTTTTAAGTTTGACATTATCAAAAAGTCTTACTCCACCATCTGGGATCTTCCCGCAGTGACTTGCACATTTCACAGACAGTGGTTAACTGAGTATGTTTTCATTCAGCCCAATACCTGAGGTCAAGGAAAAACTTAATGTGAAAAGTAATCGTTTTTCGCGTCCATTCAGCACCACTAGACCATGTAAAGATGTTATCCGAATAATCACGACCCCCCGTCCCCTAAAAAGATAAAAAGTCAAAACAAAACAAAAACTGGTACAGGGAAGTATTTTTCCAAGTAATGTACATGTATACATTCAATCATTCCAGTCTAGTTTGTTCATGTGCACCAATTTCCCCCCTTTAATTCGCCTTTGGGCCTTCCATTTAGTACGTACGCAAAATTCAAACAATTCTAGACCCCTCCCACCCCCCTAAGGCTAAAATACGCATTGGATTTGTACAGGAATGTACGCTCATTTTGAAAAATCTCAGACCCCCTCACCCCTCTTAGTGCGTACATACTTAATGGAAGGTCCCTTTACAACATATCATTTTTATCTAGTTACTATGTGTAATAGCAATTTCAAATTGCCAGACCCGGTAAACAGTATCAACTCGCGTACAAATAAATTACTTACTTGGTGATACGATTTTGTGAAGTAAAAATACACTGTTGATATAACAAATACTGACGACCACTTTTCATTAATTCAATAACAAATTTGAGACTACGTAAAATATCCCAACTACACTGTGTAATATGATAGGATCATTTCTATAATAAAAAATAGAAAAATGTATTAAAAAAGCATATAATTTCTTATGTTGAGGTAAGTAGCACTGGTCGTCAATTTCTTTGTGATGAGAGCCACTGCCACTGTAATGCCAGGAAATTGGGCAAGACTTGGGCCTCATCCCTCCATATCTTTTTTTAAAGTTTATCGTTTTAAAGGTTAAGCGATATGAAAGCAAGTGTCTTGATTACGGGAAAACGGCCTAAATACAACCATAATTTGCCATTTCAAAATATGCAATCATAGTTCTAAGGATGCTATGAGATTCTTTAAATGAATTGTTGGTGCTGAAAAAGTCATTTAAAACTTTAACTAGTTCTGAGATCTACTTTTTATCAAATGCTAGGATGCTTAAATCACTGGTAAAAAACTTGTACGAATGAAAAACGAAACATTCTAAATTTTATGATACTACAACTTGAATCCCTTATTTTGAACACAAGATGATATTTACCATAAACCGTGACACCACTCCATAGCACCTGATTCCCAATTTTCCATAAAAAGTATTTCATTCAGAGATGCCACTCCCGACTTGAGAAAAAGTGGGTAAGGTAGGAAATAACAGATAATTACTGATCATTATCAGATTTGAGGATCTCAAAAAAGAGTAGTGATATCACCCCCCCCCCCCCACCTACCCATTTTTTCCCCTAGTCAGAGATGCGATTTTCCTATTTTTGCAAGATTTTCTAATTGTTGGTGATTTTGGATTCCACAACCAATTTTTCCTACAACACTTTAATAAATGTTTTAGAGTGTTGTGTTGGTTTCAAGCTATTCAAATACAAATAAAATATCAGGAATCCCTTTGGTTACTTTTCTCTCAGTGGCTTCTGGAAAACAAAAGTAGGGAAAGTGAAAGTGTTTCCTACTTTTCCATGAGTGGGGAGTGGCATCCCTCGGTAATCTATCGAGGTGCTGCCTCTGTATAAAAATTCACGTTTATCGTTGGGTCAAGAATTGGCATAGCCTGAGTATGTGGCAAAGGACGGGTTTCATGTTGGTTTGAACTACCGGACTCTGGAGCACTTGTTTCACCTTGCTCTAGGATGATCAAATCTATGAGAGGGTAGAGAACGTACCCCTACACTTTTACCGAGGCAGGTGTTCTTCAATATGCAGTGGTAGGCAGAGCACCACCTACAACAGCTGTTATTGCTAGGACGGGCTTCATTTGTGTCTCGTAACAATATAATAGATATATATCTAACTACTCTGACATTTAATCAGGTTAATCGACAACATGATGACAATTCAATAATAGATAAAGGTATACTTTAAAAACAGTACACAATGAGATTCCAATGTTATAAATAGTAACAGTGTAAACCTGAGGATCACTGTATAACACATGCTATATCAAAGATCATCTTAGATAATAATTAGACAGCCGCACTTTTGCATGCTAATCACTCTTCCCATTTGCCGTCCCGTTCATGTACACATCAGGTTTCGGTTTCCGTGTCTTTTTCAAAATATAAGCCTGTACGTAGAAATTAGTAAACAGTACAATCATAACAAACCCATACATAAACCCATACACACAAAACCCATGACTCACATAACCTTTGTATGCATACACCAAATCAATCCAAAATTGAATGATCTGTAACTCAGTTAGCCGCTGTTTCCAAGCCGGGGTTTGGGATGGGTTGTATGCGGTGAGGCCGTAGTAGAAGTACAGGAATACGTGGACCAGCGAGTTGAGGGCGAGGATCGGGGCGATCGCGGGCCAGGCGGCGAGTCGGTACGAGTAGTCCGAGAGCAGCAGCATCGACGCGTGGTGATACACATGTAGGAAGGTGAGTTGACGACGACGGTGGCGCAAGATCATGAACACCTGCAAACAGAATTGTATTTCTTTATATAATTTTTTTTCCCCAGCTGTTAATTGGACCTTCAGTGAAATCTCCAGAATTGTAAGAGAATTGGGGGAGGTAGATTTTGATAGAAATTGAATATTTTGCACTTTCCTAGGTGCCTCATTCTTACGACAGGTATTTTTCTTGTGAATACTGATTTCCGTATTTGTTGCTTTAAAAAAAACTAAAAAAAATCCCTAATACATCTATTAATTCTTTGAAATGGATGGTAGAATTTTCAATACAAAACCACTTACCGTATCGAGCAGCTCGATGTTCTTGGTGACCCAGTAGAGGAAGTATATGTTATGTAGCTCGGGGGTGGGCGACTTCTGGTAGACGAAGTCAGCCCGATACAGGCCGTACCCAAAGCCCACCAGGGTCACCAGACTCAGCAAACTGCACACAAAGTTGTACACCACCAGCACCTACAGTCAAGGGAAAACTTCTACATGACCAGTACAATATAATTATATCTTGGTATCATTAAGAATGTATCAACCCTAAAGAAGAGTTAGACTGTCAAATGCGAAACATGTTGGTTAATAAGTTTTTAACACCTATCATCTACTCAACTATTCCTCTTGGTTAAAATGGTATTTCAACATTAAGTATCCAATTAAAAAAAAGGAAGAAGTACCTCATTAGAGATTGATATATCGCAGATATTTCTATATTTTTGAGCTTTTTACTTAAAATCACCTATCTGTGGAAGGGAGAATTCTTTAGTAAGGGACACAAATTGCAAGTATGAATGGATTCTCACCGGTTTCAAGTCTAGAGGTTTTGTCTTTTGCTGCCATAATTTGGCGAGTGGTATCAGCGCTAGGTATATACAGAAGACTGGGAATGATTGGAGATGTAGCACCGTGTGAGTGAAGCGAGCGACCCCCGTCCACGTCACCATCCTGAGTTAGCACCTGAAAGTAAACGAAAGGGTTAAAGTCATATTACCAGGGTACCAACCGAAAGTCAATTTTGAAATTCCCTGCGTTTTCCTCGAGATTTCCGTTTCACAGCAATTTTTCCGGGTGTCATATCCAGCAAGTGGTTCAAATTTAAAAGCCTGTGTGCAGAAAAAAGTTGGACAACCCAACAACAAATAAAAGTCTAATCCCTAATATCTTGACAATCAGGAATTCAGAATCTGGCCAAATGAAATTCCCTGTGTTTTGGCCAAATTTGCAAATTCCCTGTGTTTTCCCTGTCTAGGATTTTTTTTTTGCCATTTTCCCTGTGCGGTTGGTAGAGTGCTGAGTTAGCACCTGCAATGAAAGGGTAGGGTTATTGCCGTATTTCATGTTGTGTTGGGCAGCATTTGTGTTGTCTTTTTCAGCAAATACAAGAAGTTTGCGATACAGATACTAACAAGTGCTACCTCGGTCGGGTAACCCCTCCCCCCTTGCCACTGATTAACAAAAGGCGGCGCCAATCAAGGAAACCCCATACATCTGCCCTATAAATTCCACAGGTTAAATCCATACATTTGCCCTATAAAATCCACAGGTTAAACCCCTCATATCTAACTGTTACCCCTAAGATTCTCAAGAAAAACGGTATATTACATATCATTTGAATATTCAAGGGTTATATTCTATAATTTTAGGTTATTACTGAGTCATTTGACAACAATTGACACTTGAAAATATGCAAGTTTTCAGGCCAGCGACCTCGCCATCCTCTTTGATCATGGACCCGTGAAGTCACTTCCTTCCCCTTTGTGAGAGGCGTGGCTCAGGTGGTAACCCCGTTACCAAGGCTAAATAGCAATCCTTCTATTTCCACCTGTCCTCGAGGATGCTGGTGTGAGCCAACACAAGCATCCATAATATTATAGTAAAATCACAGAAAGTTAACTGAGTTTCTACTTGCGTTGTCAAATTAAGACCAATGTAGACAGTCTGGATAGTTGCAGCGTGTAGTTCTACAGCACGTTGGGTATCACAAAACCTTCACTGTAGGTTGGCAGTCACTGGTCTGTTGGTTAGGCCAAGGAAAACTTGCTTTCATGTGACCCTACCTACCCTAGTTTTTTGGCCCTACCCTAAAATTGAGGGTATTTTTTCAAACTAAAAATCTGGGGCTTTTCCTTTCGTGATTGTATTCCAATAGTGTGGACAACCTATAAGATATGTAGATGACCAGATTTCTATTATTGCTTGTCCTCTGAAGACCAGAAAATAGGAGGAATTTCCTAGTCTTTCATATTCAACAACACTTAGGAAGTCTTAGGAAACAACAATGAGAATGTCCACTTGCATAAAACATAGATTAAAGTGACACAGATTTGATAAAGACCAAACAAAAATTTAAAAAATCCCTACCTACCTACCCTAATTTCTTTTGGCCCATGTTACCTGAACGCAACTATTTTTTTTCCCTTGGCCTTATGTAGTCACGGAAACTGGGTTATCTGAGGTTCACCAAGGAGGCCATCCATAAATTATGTACGCACCAGAGGTGGGGGTCGGGTTCTGGGCTTTAGTACATTTCTAATGAGTATAATATCCTATAAGGTGATGGAAAGTCTAGAAATAATGACATAATGCGTACCTCATTAGGGGATTGCCTCAGCCCAGTCTTGATCATTATTCAATTAAGGTAACACATTAAATCTTTAATAGCCTAAATAATCTCTTCCATTTTAACTGATCATCCCTTCTGCGGCCAATCTTAAGCTTGAATCATTCAGACTATGACCGGCCCTAAATAAAGTATCAAAGTTAAGTTTGTTTTTTTCGTTTTTTTTTTGTTTTGTTGTAGGCACTGCTTATCGATTACCTGGCCTGCCAAAATAGTAATCAGATATTGCACCGGCCTTAGGCTAATTGCACCCAAGTCGATAGGGGGTAAGGCAAAGTGTGCACCTGGTCACCAGCAGGTTAATGGCTCCAGGCGTAAACGCATGGATAATTTTTATTAGTGGGGAAAAAGTTCAGGTAGAAATATGGTAGGTAGGTCGATTTTGTTATTTAAACATAGGGACATGGACTTGGGCAGTGCTTAAATGGCAAACATGCTCCTAACATCCTCTAAAACAATTTCTAGGATCTCTAATGCATGTCCTGGGCATCTAAGTACTTCTCCGTGATCTTTAAGTCATCTTTGACCATTTTCTGAAAAAAATCACCAGTAGCTAAAAAGTCTGATATCTAAAGTCTATACTTGAAGACTGGAAGATTCACAGTGAAGTTAAATTCTTAGTAAAATCGAGGATGCTCCGGGGTCTACCCCACGGGAAGGGAAGCCTCTCATAGCTTTGTTTTCTCGAAAAGAACGCTTCAACATTTGATATTCAGTGTACAAGACATGATTGTTCAGTTTTCAAAGACAGCGGAAATGTGATCGTAGCCCGTACAATATCCCACATACAATTAGGCTTAAAAGGTGCGTCGGGTTCTATATGAGACCACACAATCAACAGATCATTCAAAGATAGTGTACAAATGTCTCACGACCCACTCTCTTGGCGCGAAAAAATACCCATCACATTAAAAAACTTTCAAAGGTATTTGCTGAGTATGTAGGCAGGACTCTAACCTCTTTTTTTGTGCTTTTGGGATTATGTAGTAGGAGACTAAGGTATGCATTGACAGTAAATCACGAAAAAACAGGTCATGGGAAGCATTTTATAACGTTCCCATGGGCCTCTTTAACTTAACACATTCTCTAAGTGTGTGTAGGTTGTTTTTTTTCCCAAAAGTACATTTTTCTTATCCACACTGCAAAATTTACCAGAATAATAGTTGTTGAATGTTTACGCAGTAAAATCTTGAAAGGCAGTTGATAGATATTGCAATCCTATAATTCTTCATTCAGGTTCTGTGATTATTGATAGAACGTACTAAAGGATGAAAATGAATAGTTTTATGGTTTCCTGTCTACTCTGAATCTACAGGTGTTGTGTGCACTAAGGCTTATCTTGGGAGTCATCCTACGCATATCCCACATATCTACGCACGCGGGTGTTTAACTGTTCTTCTTGGATTCTGAGTTCGTGGTGGGACCATCAAGCTATATATATTTTCATATTAATATAAAACTGGATCAGGGTCCATATTGAGGCTTATCAGGGAAAGTTTGATAAGGGTCTCAAGATTAGCGACTGCCTTTTTTTCCTTTTTTTTTTTTAAACCATGAAGTCATTACAAAATAATCTCAAAGAGGAATTAAAAGCAAATTACCTTAATTAGTCTAATCAGCTACGAACATCTGGTCCCAGTAGTTGTATACACGTTTAATTCCCAGGTGGAAATATGTCTATTGGATCAATATGTATGTAGGTCCGGTTCTCATATTCTATTTATAAATAACCATAAAAGCCTAACAGTAGCTAGCAAGTCATTTGGGAGTACTATGTACTACTTCAACCCTAAGGGGATTCAACCCTGTTGTTATTAATGATTACCCTACTTCTTCTAAAATGATGTCCTTTCGCATGTTGCTGCCTACATACTGAGCTTTCTTCAGATCTTACCAAGAACCAGCAAAATAGGCCATAACCAACCTGTCCATCTGGCTGCTGTTTTTTTAAACTGCTTTCAAAAAGACCTGTGGGAACCAGCAAATTAGGTCATGACCCCATTTCTTAGTTCCAGCCTCATCCTCCATGGTGTAGTGGTTAAGACCCTCACCTCCAAACCCAAAGGTTGTGGATTCGAATCTTGGCGAAGCCACTTGTTATACGTTAACCTGTTGATATCAGCAAGTGAATCGCTATAGCCATGACCATATTTTCATATTAAATCTTAAAGGTTTTTACCATTTACAAAACAAAGCCATTGTACCACAAACACGCATATTACGTATTAAAAAGCTCCGTAAAAAAATAACAAAAATAAAAGAAATAATAGTGTCAAGCTGGCGCGGCAGTGCATACAAACACAAACGTAGTGTTGTTAATGCAATGATCCTCATATATTGGATTTTCACAAAGTGCGCTTTACGTGCACAGAATTACACTTGTAGCTACGCTGTGTTCAACAAAGGTCCAAAAGGACAACGGTGAGATGAAGAGACTAGGCTCAATTACCTTAAAACGGCATGGTATCACAGACAGAGCGACAGTTTACACAGCAATCTCTCAGATCTACTTCACAGATGTGTAGCAATGCACCAGAACAACACTACATCTCCTGCCACATCTCCAGACTCTTTTTATACTGAATCAATGATTCATGAGGGCCTACATCGCCTAGGCCTGTCACCAGCCTTAAGGTAACAGCTTGGACTACTGTGGGTTAATAACACCACTACACAACAATGTATACCTGCCATGCGGGTTCCACCAGCTTGTCTGTTCAAACTTTCTTCCCCTAAAGTGTATAAAGATGTTTCACTTTGTACCAATTGCTCACTCTTTATGAAATAATTGTTTGTTATTCTAAAGTAGATTTGTGTTGCATATTCATAAACATTTTAATATTTAAGAGTGGCTTCATGAATTAGTTCCAGTCTAAAACAATGTAGTTCCGGTTTCTGTGATTGGTTGACTTTGAACCCTCATGGGCCGTATACTGGCGGGCGGTTACTGGCTCAATATACCAGTGTAAAGTAAACTGGGCCTAAACGGGAGTTTACACTAATTATAAAAGCAAAATATATAAAACCAAAACAATCTGAGAATTGTGTTTTACTTTAAGAAATGACTAGTTCGTTCCCTGTAGGCCTCTAGGAACTGTTGTATTTAGAAAACTATGAGTTTAAACAAAAGATTACTTTTTATGAGACAATGCCCCCTTGTCACCTTTCTATTCCTTTGTCACGCGTTCTATGTTGGCCCATTTCAGTCATAAACCTCAGCCTATCATAAATACCTTTAGAAAATATTGGTTTAACAAATATTCAGAAATCAATCGTTCCTTCAAACACTGCTGCCACTGTTTAGGCTGTGTGTTTGGATAGGCGCTGGTTGCATCAATCAAGGTACCAACCAAAATTCCATTTTCAAATTCCCTGTTTTATCTGAGATTTCCCTGTCCTGCAGCAATTTTTCCTTGTGTCATACCCAGCAAGTTGTTCAAATTTAAAAGCTTCTGCATGCAGAAAGAAATTGGACAACCCAACTACAAAAAGACAAATCCCTAATATCTTGAGAATCAGGAATTTCAGACCTAGCCAAATTCCTGTTTTTTTGGCAAAATTTGCAAATTCCCTGTGTTTTTATTGTCAGGAATTTTGGTTGTTGCCATTTTCCCTGTGCTGTTGGTACCCTGATCAATGATGTTTAACACTGATTACATCATATTTTCAAATATGCGATCCAATAGATTTAGGCACTTTGTGAATGATTCATTGATGGAATCTTACTGACACAGAATCAATTTAGTAGAATAAAGTCTTACTGTTAATAGTAGTTATATGAAGGCATGTGGTGAATGATCCAAAACCATCTGTGATCTGTAATCTATGCTACTTGCAAATCTGTCTTTGCTGACACTGAATTGATTTGGTAGAAAAATACGTCTGACCTTTTAACATTAGGCGCGACAAAGTAGTGACAAATCACAACGACCAACGTAAAGTACCAATATACAGGCATTTGTTAAATTATAAAGCCCAGTAGTACCTACTTGTGGGTGTGTGGAGGCACTGCTATGCTGGTCTATCAGACTACACTACTGGCGCGATCAGCCCGCCGGGTCTACTATATAGGAGCCGCCACGGGCATGAGGCCAAACAAAAAATTGTTGTGTTCTGGTTTCATGTCTCTCTAAAAAAACACAAAAAAAACCACGAAAATGCGTCGGTAGGTCGCGATTTAAAAACGTATCTTTAAAAACTGTGATGCCAGAACTCGCGACTGCATTCAAGATTAAGAACTTTTTAGGCAGGCCTTTTGTGCCGCTTTTAGCATCTGTAATACGGTTTGATAATTTTTTTGGTATATTCTTTACGCGGTAGCAACAAAGCCAGCTCAATCACCTCGTATTGATATCATATTTACACATTTTGAAAATGTATAGGTCATATGATCTTCATTTACTCAATTTAGTTTAACTTTATGATTTTTCTCAACATTTCTTTTGAAACAAACTTTAGGGTCAAGGCAGAAAATTAGGGTCGGACGAGAAAACCTGAACAAAATTGTTTTTCCTTTTTGGCCTAAGTTAGGACAATGACAATGACAGGCCTGACGTCAGATCTTCTGTCGTAAAACCTCTGATAGTAAAATAATGATGTGCATTGGTATCCACCCGCACACTTGAGTTGTAAATACACATAAATGTGTTGTCTGGCCTTTCTCAGCGTTGGTAAATGTTCTGGTTTTTTTTCTTTTCTTTTTTGTTTGTTTGTTTTTTGTTTTTTCTACTTCGCGGGATCATAGGTATTAAAGTACTATCGGGGTAATAACATTTCCTCCTTAGATTTGGACGAAGCTCAAAAAATGACCCAAAATATTATAAAACATGCAGAATTCCGGCATGCCTAAGTTAAGCCTGTATTCCACCTGTCGATTCTGACTGCTGGCAATCTGGTAATTTATGACATATAATCAAACATTTTACCTGTTAATTATGTGGCAAAATATTATCTTGCCTTCGTAACATGAGATGAGTGAGTGAGTGTTGGGTGTTTTACGCCATACCGACAGCCAGGGTCATTTTCACGGCGAAAACCAGTTGGGACGAATTCTGTCTTTGGTGATCGAATCTATGAGATGAAGGTGACAGGGCGGGCAAACAGCAGGAGATCAAAACCCAGCGATCATTTTTGCTGTACCTCATCCCTTAGTGAACCAAGCACTGACCGGGAATTGAACCCGAAAACCACTTGGTCAGTGCAGGGTCCCCCCTATCGTCGCCTCTTACGATCAGCAGGGGCTACTGATCGTAACATGAGATTCTCGGTTGCTAAAATCCTACCGTAAAAGATAATCTATTGATTCAATAGAAAGAGGTTTAAATGTAGTTTTACTGTAGGATTTTAGCAAACGAGAATCAATTTGATAGGATCAATCCATATTCCCACTGCTGATATTTCAAATCGGGAGCAAAATCGGCTAGTGGAATACAGCCTTTTTGATTTACCTATTTTGCGGTAGCATAAGTAAAACATCTGCCTGCAGGTGACCAGAGATTCAGACGCTCAGGTATATCATAGATCTGAGAAGATCAAAACACCTGTCAAGGCTCTGTGTGCGCGGCTCTCAGGTAAGACCTGGAGTTACATAAGTAGAACATGATCAATTGGTCCCCCACCACAGCTGGCCACTAGACACTAAACGAGCAACGCCTACTGTCTAGGAGATCACGATGGTTTACAAGGCCAAGGAAAGAAATTAGTTGCGTTCCAGTGACCCAACCCTACCTTATTTTGTTTCATCTGACAATATTTTTAAAGGCTTTTGGGTGGGAAATATTGGAAATTAGCAATCATTTAAGTTACAACACGATTTACTGAAGGACAATAAAAAAAGATGAAAAAAAAAGAGAAAAAAAATCGGACCTACCTACCCTAATTTTTTACTAATGATACTGGAACGCAACTATTTTTTCCATGGCCTAATGTAGTAACATCTAAGGTTTTATCACGGCCAAAGCGAGGCGGTTGTCATTTGATGTGTTTTTCGTAAGGGGCCTTCCATTAAGTATGTACGCACAGGCTAGGAAAATCTGCGTGTCCGCGTGTCCTCGACGACCAGAAAATGTCTGTGGACGACCAGAAAATGATTTCTGGTCGTCCTCATGACGACCAGATATTCTGGAATTATTCCTAAAATATTTATCTGTAAAATATTGTTTTCTGTCTATTTTGATAGCTTGTTGAAATATAAGAAATAGTCTCAGTATTGTGGACAACTTAAAGCTATGTGTGGACGACCAGATAGTTGCTAATGGTCGTCCTCTGACGACCAGAATTTTGGCCGCATTTTCCTAGCCTGACGCACAAAGGGGGGGGGGGGTGGGGGGGTCTGAAATTTTAGGAATTTTGCGTATGGTCCTATACAAATCTAATGCGTATTTTAGCCTAAGGGGGGGTGGGGGGGGGGGGGGGTCTAGAATTTTAGAAATTTTGCGTACGTACTAAATGGAAGGCCCCTAAAGAGTACAATAGATTTGTGCTTCATTGTAGACGCTTATTTCCAACGGCAGACAAAGCAGTATATTTACACTTCTATGTATCACACTAAATTACCAAAAAGGTGCTCTATATCTTATTCAAAAGAAAAGGATGTTATAGATTAGGGGAAAATAGGTTATTAAAGAGGTTGTTATCAGTCCCGATGATTAACCCAACGTGAACGTATCTCAGTTAACATCACGTAATTGTACAATGTTTAATCACAAGTTTTACATTATGTACTTGTAATAATTAGATGATAATCCAATTTTCATAAATTGTTAAACTCTTTTCCCAATAAAAGCCTAAAGACTTTGACGTATCTAGGTGCGTTGGTCTTTCTTAACCTTCCTATTTCGATTAATCACAGGTTTCTTTTTAAATTCAATACGTAATCTCGTACCAGAGAAAACGTCATGAACATACGCTACCATTCAAAGACTTTTTTTTTTACCTATTCTTCCAGAATGTCTCATCTTTCTCAGGAAAATAAAAGAAATGAAAAGAACGAGAGTAATCCGAATACACCTTGGCATACTTAGTCCCACTACTCTCAGACATCAAACAGTTTTTGTCTCAAGGTGTCACTTTGCCAGTGCACTTTAGTTGTTTGACAAAACCGTATTTCTGTAGTAAAATATTTTCGTAAGTCTCTTGGTATTGGATCAGCTCTTATTTGATGAAACTTGTCCCCCCGAATATTAAGAATTCCAGACATATTAAATCTTGAAGCTCTTGAATGAAGATTTATAAATAACTGATTAAACTATTCTGGCAAAAACTTATAATACGCACTGAGCCACCTCGTGTCCATCTCCAATTTTGCATTGTTAACTTATAGGAGCCACGCCCAACCTACAAAATATCCTCTCTCCAGTACATAACATAAATATGATAGGTACGCCCTTTCTCAACTTGTATTATGTTACGAATCTACTGGCTACAAGAAACTAGCACTGGCTTCAAAGCCAATTCTGAAAATAATGCCCTTTTTAACAGCCTCTCCTCACGACCCATAAGTGTAATCTTAACACAGTACACACGGATATTAAATATCAAGAGGGCCTGATTCCAGAAATAGTCCATGCCTTAAGGAAGGTTGGATCTTTACCTCGAGTACAGGAGTCACAAGAGACCTACTTCACTTCTCTGGATTCTTGGATCGAGACTATAAGCGTAAGCTTTGGCTAAGACGTTCAGTGAACTTACCCGTACTTGTTCATTATGTTACAGTAACTGCAGGGTTTTCTTTCATTCTGCGCTAAAAGCTACTGTTGTATGACACATTAAATCAAAGCTTAAAGGAAACCTTGCACATAATTAAGGGGTAAATATTTGTCAATGAAATTCTTTGAACATGATATATGCATCAAGAACTAATAATGCTAAAAATATTTTAAGGATATTCCAGATGTAGCCAGTATTGTAGGACTTTGATATTTGGTCTGTTTTAATGGTTTTTAAGGGAAATCCCCTAATTTGTGACGTAGCAAGGACTCTTATTGGGATTCCCCAGCTTTCAATAAAGGGAATCCCCAACTCTCAATAGTCTATAGAAAGGAATTTTAGCTGTATCATTAAATTTTTAGATAAGGCCCTGTGCAGGCTATGGACACTTGTATCTTTTACTTGCCTAAATTCATTCTATTACCTGGGATTCCCAAGATATTTTGAAAGGGATTCCCCTTGATTATGACGTAGCAAGGACAGAACTGAAAGCCCAGAAATAAGGGAATTCCCTAATTTTGTTTAATTTCCTTTCTAATACACTGATACTTCAATATTTTCGAATTTTATCTTTTGCAATATTTCTAGAAGACCAAAGAGCAGTTAACTGAATAACAAATACGTTGTTGAAAAATTATGTGCAAGGAACCCTTTTAGTGTTGAGTGAGTGAATGAGTGAGTAATGTATGCTTTACGCTGTTTTGACAACTAAGCTCATATTCAGTCAGTGAAAACAAGTTTGGACAAATTCTGTCTTTGGTGATCGAATCTATGAGAAGAGGTGACAGGGCAGGCAAACAACAGGGGATCAAAACCTGAAAATCATTTTTGCTGTACCTCATCCCTTATTGAACCCAGCACCAACTCATGAACTGGGAATTGAACCCAAAGGACCACTTGGTCAGTGCTGGGTCCACCCTATCATTGCCTTATATGATCAGCAGGGGCTACTGGGGGCCTATATTCTTCCCCAGAACCCCCATGGGATCCAGGGATGTAAGTCAAGGTTAATGAATAAATCTGAAACCCCAGAAAGAAAATTTAAAATTGACTTAAAATGTTATGAAACGTGATGTAGGAAATTAATTTTGAAAATTCTTATTTGATGTGGGTGATGTGAAAAAATCTGAAATCAGACAAAAATCTGAAAACTTACATCCCTGGGGATCCCATGGAGAGAACTTAACTTTTCCAAGTTAATTCTTAGGTGATTTCCAAAAATGTGACCAACCACATAGTGAAGCATAAGTGGCAGATATAAGTTTTTGACCTTTTCACGGGATCCCATAAAGAACTTACTTTTCCAAGTTAATTTTTTGGTGATTTCCAAAAATGTGACCCCCACCACATAGTGAGGTATAAGTGGCAGATATGAGTTTTTGACCTTTTGGTAGATCATTGGAGAAGGTGACATAATCTTTCTAATGGTGAAAGAATTGTTTCCATCTTTCTTTGTTTGTGGAGTTAATTTAACGTCTGGCCGACCCTTTAGGGTTCTTTTTTAAGACTGCACAACGTAAAGCTTTGCAGCTAGTTTAAGGTCAGGAAATGCTGTTTACCAAGGACACACTATATAGCATGGGCGGTTGATTTTTCTTCATTTTAGTGACATAAGGACCTTCCTGACCACAGCTGTGACGAAACTGAAGAAGGTATTGCCCCTCAATGACAGTGAGCTCCTAGGACTCCTCTGCATTCTGGATCCACAACGACTTCTCACATGCAATACACTTGATGGTATAGTCCCAGTTAATGCAATTATTCCTGTGAATACATATAAACTGATTTGCTTGATTGCTTCTATATAGAAAAATAATGAAAAGATCATAAGAAGAAACTAATTTTGCAGTCTGTACAGGTATACCATTACTTTTTTAATACAGGCATTGGTTACTGAATAGTTACTCATCGACAAGGCATTTCTATGTTCAATGGGGTGTAATTCTACAAGCATATAGCTCCCCAAGCCAAGGGGCGATCCAGCTCTTAGTATCAGCCTCACCATTTAATATACCAATTTGACTCATTTAAGTGTGTGTGTGGGGGCAAAATTTAGTTTTGCAAAGAAAAGAACTTATGAAAAAGTAGAACCAACCCAAAAATTTCACATGTCAAAACCATGCAAAGTAGTTAGATAAGTAAACAGTATTGGTTGATTTGGTTGTCTCAACTAAGTTATTTTCAGTATACATGTTTACCAAATGACCATTCACTAGGGTAATTGTTTGTATAAGATAAACAGTGTAAGCATCAGTAAAACACCCATGCCCCAAGGGCAACATGTGCCAGATCAATTGCCCCCAAGGGCATCATGTGCCAGATCAATTAACACACATGCCTTCCTAATTGTTGATAAACAGTCTGGGCCTTTGATCTACTGAAACCTGGAAATGCTAACATAAAAGCAGCAAGAACATTTAAATTCACTAACAAAAAAGGTTCATTTATCATGCTGTGAGAAAATAGTTAGTTTCAGTATGCCCAAGTTCAAACGTTGAAGTGTTTTCCAATAGTGCTTTTATGTTTTCAATAAAATTGTACAGTAAACTTTACCTCCGAATTTGGTGACAAAATGACATTACAGACAGCCAATACTATAGGAAAACCACTGTCCAAAAAGGTCTTTTGTGACATCACAACTACACTTTCTGTCTTGGGTCACTCAAGGGCTAGTAAGGGGCTCCTGGGGGATCGCCCCTTAATAATTGAACTTTATCATCTTCAGTGCTCAAGTTGGCAAAACTGATGCCTTCTCTGGTGCTGGCAAAAGACTTCAACACTCTGCTAGATCCAATGAGATATCGTCTTCTGCAAAGGTAAATACATTCTGGAGTGACATGAGCACAGCCAACATACCTGGAACAAGTTCAGCTCGTTTCCCAACCCTGAGTAAGCTTATGATGGGTCTTTGCTGTCTCCCTCACAGTAATGCTGACTGTGAACGTGTTTTCTCAAAGGTAAGGCACATTAAAACTGACTTTAGGAAAAGATTGAGCAACAAGACACTACAGTCTCTTCTTGCAGTGAAGTGCCTGATCTTGGCTGACTCTATATGCTATGAACAGCATCTCCTGAGAAAGGCAAAAGATGCCGCATCCTTGTCACTGGGGTTGAGTGAGTGAGTGTTGGGTGTTTTACGCCGTACAGACAGCCAGGGTCATTTTCACGGTGAAAACCAGTTGGGACGAATTCTGTCTTTGGTGATCCAATCTATGAGATGAAGGTGACAGGGCGGGCAAACAGCAAGGGATCAAAACCCAGCGATCATTTTTGCTGTAACTCATCCCTTAGTGAACCAAGCACTGACCGGGAATTGAACCCAAAGACCACTTGGTCAGTGCAGGGTACCCCCTATCGTCACCTCATACGATCAGCAGGGGCTACTGAGGGCCTGTTCTTACACAACACTCCATATGCTTTCTTCAGCCTTTTGTTCAATTAAGGTACTGACTCTTCAAACAGACTGGCCCTAATGATATTTGTGCATCACATAACCCCTGAAGGTGAGATCCATTCAAGATTTGTAGATGTAGTGGAGCTTGACGACTACACAGCAGCTGACATTTCCTTGCTGTGCAATCCTGCCTTGAAAAATGTAACTTTGACGTGAAAATCTCATTGGACTTGCAACAGATGGAGCCTCATTTGTTTGTTGGATTAGTTTAATGAGCCTCAGTCATGACTGGCTGTGAACATGGAGTAACAAAAAAATTCAAAGCACTCAACCCCTTCTTAGTTGCAAATCACTGCACTGCTCACAGATTGGCATTGGCAAGTGAGAATTTGTTTGTTGGGTTAGTTTAACGTCTGGCCAACCCTTTAGGGTTCTTTTATCAGACTGCACAAGGTAAAGCTTTGCAGCTAGTTTTACGCCACGGGCGGTGACCGAATCTATCATATGATTAAGGAGAAACCCACCATTGGGTTTGATACCCTACTCTGCTCGAAGAGTGGCAAGGGATCTTTGATGTGTAATGTCCCATAGAAAGCACTCCACACACCCAGCCTTTGATGACCCTGTTGGGGTCACAGGGTTCTCCTTTTAGTCGCCTCCTATGTCAAGCAGGGGATATTGAGGAAACATGCTTCCCAGGGAGCTCCAACAGGAGCCCCCACCCTGGTCCCCCATGGGTGACTGAATCTATAAAATCATACTGACACCGGGCCAACCAGTCATGCTTTGTGGTTCTTACTTTATACTTAATGCCAGGCAAGCAGTGACCAATGCCATTGTTTAAGTCATTGGTGTGACTCACCAAGGAATAAATCCCACGACCTCCCATTTGTCGCCTTCTACGAACACCAAGGGGCTGCTGGGGACACATTCTTACCAGGAGGCTCCTGAAGAAACCCCTAAGCTAAGGTCATTGTTACGGCAAAAACCAGTTGGGATGAATTCTGTCTTCGGTGATCGAATCTATGAGATGAAGGTGACAGGGCGGGCAAACAGCAGAGGATCAAAACCAAGCGATCATTTTTGCTGTACCTCATCCCTTAAAGAACCCAGCACCAACTGGGAATTGAACCCAAAGAACCACTTGGTCAGTGCAGGGTCCCCCCTATCGTCGCCTCATACGATCAGCAGGGGCTACTGGAAATGATTACGAACAATGATATGATGGATTTAAAGTTGTCCCCACGTCAACCCCCCCCCCCCCCAGCCCCCTGAATACGGGCTTGCTTTCCCAGGGGAGAGAAAAGAGTGACTTTCATTGGGAAGACTGGAACTTTTCCATACCTCCCCCAGAAAACTCAAAAAGAAACATGACAGTGGTTACACAACTGAAAACGGAGTGATTGCACCCTTCCTCCATTCGTTCCTGAAAGTTTGTGAATCAACTTCAGTGTCAACAGTCCTTGATTAGGCTATCCCACTGCTGAAGCTGATCAGTGAGCGAGTGACTGATGGAGGTTTTACACCATACGGACAGCCAGGGTCATTTCCACAGTGAAAACAACTTGGGATGAATTCTGTCTTTGGTGACTGTATCTATGAGATGAAGGTGACTGGGCGGGCAAACAACAGGGTTTGTTTGTTTGTTGGGGTAGTTTGTTTGTTTGCTTGTGGGATTAGTTTAACGTCCAGCCAACCCTTATGGGTTCTTTCCAGACTCAAAACCTAGCAATCAATTTTACTTTACCTCATCCCTTAGCGAACCATGACACCAACCGGGAATTGAACCCAATGGACCACTTGGTCAGTGCCAGGTCCCTCCTATTGTCACCTTCTACAAGTAGCAGGGGCTACTTAGGGTGTATTCTTACCCAGAACCCCCACGGGGCTCTTAATGATGATCAAACATCTTTCACTGACAAGTTTGTTAAAGAGGCAAATGTCACATGTGTGACTACACTTGATTCAAAAGTCAGTCTAGCTCTAAGTGTAGGCTACATTCCAAATAAAATATCAGGCCAAGATGTACTGGATATGCTTAGGGAATGAACACAACTTCAAACTTGTTTGTCATGAAAAAGGATGCCATCATACCAAAATCACCAACTTGCGATCTGGACTACTGCAGCATTTGCTTTGATAATGTAGCCTCCAGAAATTGCCACATTGGGATCCAATTTGTTTGTTGGGGTAGTTTAACGTCCGGCCAACCCTTATGGGTTCTGCGGCTGTCAAAAATGCAGAAAGAGCAAGAAGAAATGCATTTGTCTTGTCAGCTTTTGCAAAGCTTCAGATTATGAAGAAAAAAACAAAAAGGCCTTACAGATTACATGTAATGAACTTGAAGGTGATTGTGCCCCACATCAATTTCGTCAACAGATTCACCTTCCAGATGCTGTGCATTTAGGCAAAAACTTAAATGGTTCAGTTTCAAACTAGTTTCTAAAGTACAACCACTGTAGACTGAAGAAGAGCATGCTTTGCACACTGGAGTGAGTGAGTGTTGGGTGTTTTACGCCGTACCAACAGCCTGTGTCATTTTCAATGCGAAAACCAGTTGGGACGAATTCTGTCTTTGGTGATTGTATCTATGAGATGAAGGTGACATGGTGAGCAAACAGCAGAGGATCAAAACCAAGCGATCATTTTTGCTGTACCTCATCCCCTAGTAAACCAAGCACTGACCGGGAATTGAACCAAAAAACCACTTGGTCAGTGCAGGGTCCCCCCTATTGTCGCCTCAGTCACACGATCAGCAGGGGCTACTGAGGGCCTATTCTTACCTGGACCCCCACGGGGGCCAGTGAGAGTAGAAGAGGAGAGCCCAAAAAGTCATGATTGGTGGTGCCATACCACACATGAAGAGATCCTGGTCACCCAGCTTAGAGGCCACCAGGCCAAGCCACACTAAGGAGAGAGGGGCCAGCAGAATGGTTTTGAATACTTCCGGTAAATTCTTCGCAGGCCCACCAAAACAACACTAAGTAAATCGGACGTTAGTGGATTTGTTGTTGGACACAACATTGGATTTTAGCAGGATTTCCAGACTTAAATAGACATTCTCGATAATAATTAATATTATTAAGTCGTGATAGTTTCATTTAGAATTTTTAATACCTGTGATTACCGTGATATTTATCAATCTTAACTATCTTACAACTTTTATTCAGCAAAATGTGGACTTTTATAATTCAACGCTGTTAATTACTTCCAATCCATTGATTTTCAACCGGTTGATATTTTCACCCCGTTAAAATTCACACTGTTGATTATTGATATACCCTCCCAATTACACGGTTCTAATCAATTCTGATGAAGGATGTAACAATCATGTAAATTTCAAAGTCGTTGAGTTAGATGTTCTCTACAACATTTTATTAAGTAAATCTAAGATTGGATGCACTTCTAACAAACTTTTTCACTTCAAAACCTGTAGAATATGTAGAAAAGACATTACTGATCAATCGTATCACCTCATAAGTGTTTAAGTAAGCCCCACATACAAGCAGAAGGCTGAAACTCCAGGTGGGCGATAATAGAAGAAAACAACGTTCGGTGATGCAAAAGGAAGGGGGGCCGTTGTTCCATTCTCTGCCGAATCCCTCTGCAACACTTTGCACTGGAGATAACTCCTGATCTAAGCCTCCTAGAAAGACAATTTTACCACCATCGAAAAGCTCTTCAAATTGCATATTAATTAGCATCACCAGTGCTATAAATTACTTTCTTTGGAACTTTGGTGAACCCAGGTGGTGTTGCAACATCCCTGATGTTCTCGATAATTTAGTGCAAACTGTTAAGCGACAGTGAATCATGTTTTGGCTAGCCAGGGCTCGACAAATCGTTTCTAAACATAGTTGTCCATCGGGTAACGACAGCTCTTTACTTGGTTGCCCAGAGCTAAAGTGTGGTAGCCCAGGAATTTTCTACTAACCAGTAATTAAGTTTAAGATAAACTAGAATGTGGCAAAATCAAAAGCCTATTACAAAAATTTCAAAATATTTGGAGGTCAAAGACAAAAGGTGGTTGCCCACCGGGCAACCAGCTCATTAAACCTGGTTGCCCAGGACCTTTTTCTGTCGAGACCTGGCTAGCAAAGATACTGTCCCCGAAACACAGACCCGATCAAGAGCAAAAGAAGCTGGACAAAGGCGCAGCCACAGATGCTGTCACCCAATGCCGCCAGACATGGTATCAACCTGCGGCCAATCAAGCAAAACCAAGATCCAGCATTTGTCTGCGACATAAATGAAGTGCTCTCTCCAAAACAAGACAACTGCCACAACTCAAGATTGGTAAGCAAGTTCCCCACTCTACATTTAATACATCCACAGGAGTTGCAGATGTTTGTTGAGGTAGTTGCAGATGTAGCAGAAACAGACTCAATCATCCTTGTGAACACTGCCCCTGGGGTTAACCAAACATCTGTTACCCCCATCCCGACACAGACTCAATCATCCTTGAGGAAATGGCCCCTAGTTTGTTTGTTTGTTGGGGTAGTTTATCGTCCGGCAAACCCTTATGGGTTCTTTCCAGACTGCACAAGGTGATGTTGAAAGCGCAACCAGAAGCACTACACCAACCACCGGCAACCAAAATATCACCTGTGAACCCACTAAAAAGCTATGCCCTGATTACACCAGCTTAGGGAGGAAGAAGGTAAAAACAAGAGTTCCTGATTCATGGAAACAGTAACACCAGTGGAATGGCACAGGAGCTACGAAGCACAAGACACAGAGCAACAGGAGTTGTATAGGGTGGTGTGAAGATACAACAAATCACTGAGCTAGCCGCAAGAATGTCTGAATCAGACATACAGCCTGACTGTGTCTTCATACAGGCACTAGACAGATATTCAGAATGATGAGATCATCAGAAACTATGAAGCCAATAGACACACTACATATCTCATACCCTGGTGTCCACATTATCATATCAGGAGATATAGATTCTCAGGCATACCATGCATGTGTACCACAGAAAACTCTAAACTAACAACAAAGTTCATTTGCCAAAAAGGCTCTCTGCCATCGGCTAGCTAACCTGCAAAAACCTGCCCTGGAATAGAAAATCAAGCATACACATGCAGGGGCATGCACCAGACAAAAAGGGCAAATTAAAATACTGTCCTGGAACATACAAGGACTTGGAGATAAACTGAATCTACCTCATATAAACCCTTTATTTCACAAGTATGACATTATCATTTAACAGAAATCTGGAAGGATGAGGATTTCAACGAACAGATGGAAAGATTTATATACAAACAATTCACTCTCCAACGAAAGCATAAAAAAGCCAAATGCTTATCTGGGGATATTGCACTCTTGACATCAGACAAAATCTACAAAGGTATCAAAATAACCTGCCACTATGAATTCCTGACATGGATTGAACTAGAGTTCACCCAATCTGACATTTTGATGGGTGTTTTATACAGCCCCCCAGATAATAAAACATATATGACTGAACTTAACAACTGAGTGAGTGAGTGCTGGGTGTTTTACGCCTTACCTACAGCCAGGGTAATTTTCAATGCGAAAACCAGCTCGGACAAATTCTGTCTTTGGTGATCGAATCTATGAGATGAAGGTGACAGGGCAGGCAAACAGCAAGGGATCAAAACCTGGCAATCGTTTTTGCTGTACCTCATCCCTTAGTGAACCATGACACTAACTAGGAATTGAACCCAATGGACCACTTGGTCAGTCTGGGTCCCCCCTATCGTCGCCTCTTACAATCAGCAGGGGCTACTGGGGGCCTATTCTTACCCGGACCCCCACGGGGATAAATCCAAATGGAAATTTCAGAGAAGAACTGGAGAAAGTAATGACCAACTTATCTCCATCATATGGATTTTGACTTGTGATTTTGGTTCTGAAATGGTGAGTTGAGTTGAGTGTTTTTTTTTTTTTTTATGCTGTATCGACAGCCAGGGACATTTTCATGGAAAAAACAAGCTGGGACAAATTCTGTCTTTGGTGATCGAATCTTATGAGATGAAAGTGAGCAGACAGCAGGGGATCAAAACCTGGAAATTGTTTTGGGTTTGCCTCAATTCTTAGTGATCGTTTGTTTGTTGGGGTACTTTGACGTCCGGCCAACCCTTATGGGTTCTTTCCAGACTGCACAAGGTAATACTTTTCAGCTTATTTTACGCTACACTGTTGACAAATTGGAGCAACTTCACCTTTCAAAAGCAATATGTGCAAATTGTGCTACACACTTACAGTAGGTTACACACTCTTTAAAACAATTCTGGGGGCCTTTCCATAGAAATTTCGCGATAATCATCTTTAAAACTGTTATCGCCAAATGGATTACTTTTTGAAAATCATCTTTCTTTGTGAAAAATATGTTTTTAAGACTGCAATATTTTGAAATTAGCGTCACAATACTATCGTGAGGCATTGGTGATAAATATTTTGAGTATCGGGAAGTCCCCCGTCACCATCCCCCCATTGGGCTGAAGTACACATTTGATTCTACAGGAACACATTTTGAAGAATCTCACACATATCCCATACACACCCCACGACTAGTCTTGTAGGTCTAATGGAAGGCCCCTTAAGTGCCGGAACTCGCTCAAGTATGACTGTTATTTGGCCAAACTGGCTAAATGAAATCAATTCCTAGCGCGAGCGTAGGGTATGACAAATATAAAAACAAAATGGGACCCTGCAAAGAAAAACAATTTACTCAGGAATTTAACAATGACTACATAAGGAAAAGAATAGCCAGAAGAGGCAACTTGAAGACAAGAAATACTGAAATAACACAAGATGAAGTTAACCTGATCACAAGTACTATTCAAGAGATTTACAAAGAGACAGGGGAGAGGGTTGGGATTATCAAAGTCAAACAGCCGAAATGAGTGAAAAATGTTAAAAATACCCAGAAGACCAGTTGGAAGCCATGGTTCACAGACGAGTGTACACAGAAATGGAAGGAATTCTTCCTAGCTAAAAACAAATTTAAGAAAGAGCCAAATGACACGAACAAAAGTAACATGACCTCTGCTAGCAAAAGATATAGACACATGGTTTGAAGTTCTATCAAAGGTTATCATAAAGACCTGCACAAAAATCTTAGAAACCTCAAGAGTAAAAACCCCAAGGAATACTGGGCTATTATCAACAAAGCCCAGGATAGTAAACCTAAAATTGGGAACATCAAACTAGACAGTTTTATGGATCATTTTAAAACTATAAACGAGGCTCAATCCCAAACTGATGAGACCAGTGAGATTGATGACCTAAGTTTTGGGGATGAACTTCCTTTTAATCAAAATATCTCGATAGATGAACTTATTGCTGCCACAAAGAAACTCAAAAATGGCAAGGCTGGGGGATAGACTATATCCTGAACGAATTTATAAAAAGTAGCCCTCCAGACATGTATAAATTAATATCCACATACTTTAACTTGATACTAGATACAGGAATAGTGCCTGAAAGCTGGACCATAGGCCTCATAATCCCAATATTTAAAAACAAAGGGGACATAGATGATCCACACAACTACAGGGGAATTACCTAACTGAGCTGCCTGGGGAAGCTATTGACTCTAATAATAAACAATAGACTCCAAAAATATCTAGAGGGAAACAAATTATTGGGGGAAGACCAGGCAGGTTTCAGACAAGGTTATTCTATTCTTGATCAAATTTTCACAATGAACTGTATTATTGATATCCTGTTTGTTGAGGTAGTACCAAAAGAAGTGGCTGTATTGTGCCTTTATTGACTATCGCAAAGCCTTTGACACAATAGACAGGCCCTCATTATGGTTGAAGGTACTGCAGCACAATGTCAAGGGTAAGGTACTCACAGTTGTCCGAAACATGTATAAGACAGGGCTCGTGCAACCCGGTCGCCAAGAATGACAAATACAGCTATTTGGCAACCAAATTGATGCTATGGCGACAGGAACTATATGGAAAGAGTGAATGGCGTTCTGTATGTCTAACTTGGAAATTAGTAATTTCTTGTAAGATATGCATTTTCATTTCAAATTTCCTTTTACATACATCAAAGTTACATTTGAAATCTTGAATTTTCAGCATCATAATATAAAAGGAGTATTTTCAGATTTGGTACAAATATTTTGTAGCTTCCCTAACTTAGATTTGGTGACAAAAAACGGGATATGGCGATTTTCATGGCGACACAATTCAAATGCCTTGCGTGAGCCCAGTAAGATGGCAAAGTCCAGTGTCAAACTGAACAACGTCTCTGATTACTTAAATGTAACATAGGGGTGAGACAGGGTGAAAATCTTTCACCCCTGCTGTTCGCTATTTACCTTAATGATCTGAAAGACCACTTTAAAGACACATGCCAGGGTATAAAACTGGCCAACCAGGAGCAAGAGTCAGACAAACTTATAAGACTCTTCACTTTACTCTATGCTGACGACACCATCCTATTAAGTGAGTCAGTTGAAGATCTACAGACGATGCTAAACATTCTAGGTGAATACTGTCACACATGGCAGCTATCAGTCAATACCAGTAAGAGTAATCTTCTCCAGGGGGAAAGTTAGAAATCTACCTACGCTACTCTTTGAAAATCACCCCCTCAAAGTACAACACACATATACCTACCTAGGAATACTTTTTAATTATGATGGTAAATTTAAAAAAGCAATACAAAAACAAGTAGCACAGGCAAAAAGAGCCCTGTTTTCTCTCCTAACCAAAGCAAGAAGACTGCAATTGCCTCTTGACCTACAGTGCCACCTATTTGATGCATGTTTGTTTGTTTGTTTGTTGGGGTAGTTTAACGTCCGGCCAACCCTTATGGGTTCTTTCCAGACTGCACAAGGTAGAACTTTTCAGCTTATTTTACGCCACAAGGGCGGTGACTGAATATATGATATGGTTTAGGAGAAACCCGCCACCGGGTGCGATACCCTACTCGCTGCGAAGAGTGGCAAGGGGTCTTTAGTGTGCAATGTCCCATAGAAAGGACACCACACACCCGGCCTTTGATGACCCTGTCGGGAGCACAGGGTGGCCCCTGGATCCCAGACTCTTGGATCCTTTCTTAGATTTTATCTATCAGTTGGCATTCTCGAAGGAATTGCAGGATCTTTTTACTTCTGTTGTTGTTAAACACGTCCTTCATCGATGTTCTGTTTTGGAGATGCCGCTTGCGATCCGTCTTCTCACACTTCAATATGATGTGCTCCACCGTTAGTTTGGTGTTACACTGTTGACAAATAGGAGCAACTTCATCTTTCAACAGGTGTTCATGTGTCAGCCTGGTGTGGCCTATCCGAAGACGGGCCAGTTTCACCTGTTCTGACCTTGTAAGGTACTCTCTTTTGCTTTTGTCACTTTTCTCTTCTAATTTGGGTTGGACAGAGTGTAGAAGATTGTTCTCCTGTTTGTTCCAGTCCCTTTGCCACTTAGACCGCAAATGTGTTTTGCTTAGTGGCAGTAAGTCTGTGTGTGGGATTCTAGCAACCTCAGGATCTAGGGCCAAGGCCCCCTTGGCTGCTTGGTCTGCCTTTTCATTACCAGAGATTCCAATGTGGCTAGGTAGCCAGCAGAAAATCACTTCTTTGCCAACCGATTTCAGGTTGGTGTGACTTTGCTGGATATCTCTGATTATGGATTGTTAGGCTCATGTTGTAGGATAGTTTGTAAACAGGACTTTGAGTCTGAGAAGATGATAAACTTTCTGTGTCCTGATACTTTGATCCAGTCTAGTGCTCGCGCCAGAGCACGTGCTTCAGCAGTAAAAATGCTGGCTTGGCCGTGAAGGGCACCCGTCAGGTCCCCATACTCTGTATGTACTGCATAACCCACTCTAATTCCTTCCTTGGAGCCATCAGTGAAGATGGGGAAATGATCACTGTATTGGTCTTTCAGGGCTCCATATTCGTTCCTGAAAGCAGAGGGGTTGGTTTCGTTCTTCTTGTTATTGCAATCTCATTATATGGGTGAGAAATATGGGGCTTCTCAAATACAGATGAGGTCGAGAGGGTTTGTTTGTGGGATTAGTTTAACGTCCAGCCAACCCTTCAGGGTTCTTTTACCAGACTGCACAAGGTAAAGCCTTTCAGCTCGTTTTACACCACAGGAGCGGTGACTGAATCTATGAAATGAGGTGCCTATTTGTAGCAGTGGGACCCAATGCCCTCTTTATAGTGCTGCCACACTGAGATATCATGTCTTAGGCCCACACAATATTCCACCCAGTCACATTATACTGACACCAGGCTGACCAGTTATGTTTCATGGTTCTTACTTTATACCGAGTGCCAGGCAAGCAGTGACCACTACCATTGTTAGTCTTTGGTGTGACTCGGCCAGGGATAAATCCCAAGACCTCCCAGACACAAGAATGGCATGGTAGGGTAACTGAGTAGGGCATTGTGCAAACTACAGAATTTTCAAGACAGACCTAATGTTTGAAAACTATCTTAACACCCTAGATCGTACAGAAGCTAAAGTGCTCTGTCGTTTTCGCAGTGGCAACCACAGACCGCCAATAACCTTGGGGAGGTATAATGGGGTCGGAAAAAAACAGAGACTCTGTGAACTGTGTAAAAATGGCTCTGTGGGCGATGAATTCCACTATATCTTAGAATGCTCAACCTTCCAATCAGCACAAGCGGACTCATTGATGAAAAGATTCTAAGAAATCCCAATATACTAGCTATGGAATCAATATTTTAATCAGAAGATTCCAAAACATGTTCTAAACTTGCAAAATTCTGTAAGGTCATCATGGAAAAATTCAAAAGTACCAAAAGCAAAACTAACCGACTAACAAAATGTAAAAAGAATACTAAGAACAAAAAAGTCAAGTGCCAAGGTGCACTCAAGGAGCCTATTACAGAAAAAATAGGAAAAACAGGTTAAAAAACCCTCAAGAAGACTTCTAAAGAAAACAGACATAAAAGCTAACCAAACCTCTAGTCCTATCAGGCTCCCCCCCAAATCAAAACCACTTTTGTGCTAGCCCGCAAGCCAAACCAACTAGTCAAGTACTACATCAATTAGGTGCTATTCTACCAAACAGCTGATGAATGTGAACTGCAGAAAGTTGGTGCTGCCACCTGCCTTATGATAACACTATTATGATGTGGAACACTAATAGTTTAGTAGTCCTTTCTCATTGAATTATCACAAATGTACTCATTATACTTATGTCTTAATCATTGCATATATGTATACTTGTTTGTCTAGTCTATGTATTCCCTTTGCCCTGAAAAGGGTCCTGAATAAAGAATTGAATTGATAGGTATACAATCACGTTGAGAAAAATCATTCTTTTCTGTGATATATAATTTGCCATCATAAGTATCCCTTTCAGAAAAGTGTGTGCCTGAATGCAGCGCACCACCCTGAGACCCCTTATCTATCCTCAAGGAAGAAACAGGACAAAAAAAGTGAGGGGGAGGATTGTTAAAGCAACTCTCAATAAAACACCTAATGTGCCTCCCCAAACCTAGTCAATATCTAATAAGGGGCCTAGTCAAATGGTTCACTTAAGAGAGATTGAACTGGGGAAAGTCCAGCCAACCCTTCAGGGTTCTTTTGACAGACTGAGATAAATGGTGACAGGGTGGACAAACAGCAGGGGATCAAAACCTGGAAATCATTTTTTGCTTTACCACATTTCTTAGTGAACCCAGCACCAAATGGGAATTGAATCCAAAGAACCACTTGTTCAGTGCTAGGTGCCCCCTATTGTTTCTTTTTCAGTAACTTCTGGCCACTAGGAAACTACAGAACAAGGAACGATTTTGTCAACTATCTTATCCAGCTCTCACTGTGAAAGCCAACTTTCTACCAGTCCAGCATCTAGCAACACAATTAGACACGAACCTGAGACCCCTTCCAGAAGGAACATAGATGCACCATTTCCATTGGATGAGATACCTGCAAGCATAATTGCCACACTTTGCCAAGGCAAAAGACCTGATTATAGAGAAAGGCGAGCAAGTCAGAATTCTAGTTGGGGGAATGAGTGATGGATAATTTACACCGTAATAACAGCCAGGGTCATTTTCACAGCAAAAACAAGTTGGGAGAGTGAGTGTGTGAGTGGCCTATTCTTACCCAGACCCCCATGGGGGTGACTTGTGAGGATATAGGAGTGAGTGTTGGGTGTTTTACGCCATACCGACAGCCAGGGTCATTTTTACGGCAAAAACCAGTTGGGACGTATTCTGTCTTTGGTGATTGAATCTATGAGATGAAGGTGACAGGGCAGGCAAACAGCAGGGATCAAAATCTGGAAATCGTTTTTGCTGTACCTCATCCCTTAGTGAACCACAGCACCAATCAGGAATTGAACCCAAAGAACCACTTGGTCAGTGCAGGGTCCCCCCTCTCATCGACTCTTTAAGATCAGCAGGGGCTTCTCAGGGCCTATTCTTACCCAGACCCCCATGGGGGTGACTTGTGAGGATATAGGAGTGAGTGTTGGGTGTTTAACGCCGTACCGACAGCCAGGGTCATTTTCACGGCGAAAACCAGTTGGGACGAATTCTGTCTTTGGTGAATGAATCTGAGATGAAGGTGACAGGGCGGGCAAACAACAGGGGATCAAAACCCAGCAATCATTTTTGCTGTACCTCATCCCTTATTGAACCAAGCACTGACCGGGAATTGAACTCAAAGAACCACTTGGTCAGTGCAGGGTCCCCCCTATCGTCGCCTCGTACGATCTGCAGGGGCTACTCAGGGCCTATTCTTACCCGGACCCCCACGGGGCTTGTAAGGATATAATTTTATATAGTGAGCTATAGACTAGGTAGTCGAAGTAGAGATGTTACTTTCACTTGTCCTCATATTCTGTCCACACATTTTCTGAATCAAAACAATGTATACTTCATGAGGAATTTTAGTTTAAATTGATAAGGGAGAAATGTCTAGATGGGACATAATATGAACAATTAACCAGGAAAAACAACAAATCAATGGCAGTTCAACAACCTTCAGTGTCAGTATACTTCCCTAATGGTAAAGGTAAAATCTTTTATTTGTCTGTTTACACAGGAACAAAGGAATCTTACTCAGAGCTAAAGAGAACAATCATTGCAGTTGACACGAAAAACAACAAATGGACCTGTGCATGTGAGGAGCATTAACCCAAGAAAGGATGTGACCACAAACAACTTTCAACGTGGTTTGCGGTGGAATATTTCTCAGCTATGCTTGCTAATTTGAAAACTACTGACAGTTCAGAAGAAATTAAACAGAACAATTCAACACAGAATCAACAATAAAAACAACACCTTTTGAAGATTGCAGCGAGGAGAGTGAAACAGTATCTCAAAAAGAAAAGGATAACAATTGTTGGGTACATCCACAGAAAAAGAATACCTTTTAATATTGGTAGCATGCCTCTTGAAAAGAACAATGATTCAATAACCAATACTGTTCTAACAGTGAGTATTTGTGAGTGAGTGAGTGATGGATGTTATATGCTGTACCGCGTCCAGTCTTTTTCATGTCTTTCTGTCTTTGGTGATTGTATCTATGAGATGAAGGTTAGAGGGCAGGCAAACAGCAGGGGATCGAAACCTGGCAATCATTTTTGCTGTACCTCATCCCTTACTGAACAATGACACTTACTGGGAATTGAACCAAATGGACCAATTGGTCAGTGCCAGGTCCCCCCTATCGTCACCTTCTGCAATCAGCAGGGTCTATTGATGGCCTATTCTTCCCCTGAACCCCCCCGGCGTTAGGTATGGGGAGTGAGTGAGTGAATGAGTGTTGGGTGTTTTGCGCTGTACCGACAGCCAGGGTCATTTTCACAGCGAAAACCAGTTGTGACGAATTCTGTCTTTGGTGATTGAATCTATGAGATGAAGGTGACAGGGCGGGCAAACAGCAGGGGATCAAAACCCGGAAATCATTTTTGCTGTACCTCATCCCTTAGTGAACCAAGCACTGACACCATGGGGTGTCAAATTCGAGGAATATACCAAACTGATTGGTATGCTACATGAGAAACGGGGTGAATCTAACCACTGGACAACAATTGTATGTAATCTCATACATCCCTTTAAACTCATGGTATCAGTCTTGCATTACTTATGTTTCTCTTCTTAATCCATAGAGGGAATTTTTTTTTTTTAGTCATTCAAACATGTTTTTTCATAACCTCTTATAACTTATAACCTCTTATAACCTTTTCATAACCTCTAACCTAAAGTTATTTATCTTATTATGTAAGAAAAGCTGTACTATATAATTTATCCTGGAGTTAATATTTGAATGTCATATTTATTTCTTGAATTATTAAGTGTAAACTCAAATTCTTCACCCCTTCTTTCACTTTCCATTCTCCTTTTCAAGTTGTGCAACATGACGACAAAGGAACTCCTTTACCTAGATTCCAGTGGGCTGGCAAAGAAAAACAGCAAGGGCAAAATCAACCAGTGGTGGTAAGTACATTAGATTCAAATACATATTTTAATGAGTGAGTGAGTGTTGGGTGTTTTACGCCGTACTGACCGCCAGGGTCATTTTCACGGCGAAAACCAGTTGGAATGAATTCTGTCTTTGGTGATCGAATCTATGAGATGAAGATGACAGGGCGGGCAAACAGCAGGAGATAAAAACCCTGCGATCATTTTTGCTGTACCTCATCCCTTAGTGAACCAAGCACCGACTGGGAATTGAACCCAAGAACCACTTGGTCAGTGCAGGGTCCCCCCTATCGTCGCTTCATACGATCAGCAGGGGCTACTGAGGGCCTATTCTTACCCGGACCCCCAGAGGGTGGGACTTGGCTGGTGTCCATATTATTAAATCACTTTTTATTCCTTTTTTTTTTTAGAATGGTGATCACTCTCCGAGAAGGGGCAGAGTTCACCTGGGACGCCGCGGTGTGGTCGCCACATGGGGGGAGCCACCTCCTGGCCTCCCTCACACCCTGCGTCCCCCTTCATCTGGTGGGGAGTCGGGGGTGGCCGTGGTGCACCATCTCCCTCGTAGACCCCAAGATCCAACCAGAGGAGGGGTATTTCGCCAGCGCGGCTGTGGGGCTGCCCCGCCGACAGCGCTATGTTGCTGTTACCGTCATTGTAGTGGCCCTCAGTGGAGGCACCCAGAGGATGCGGCAGTGCCTGGGGACTGGCGGGCCATACCCCTGGCAAGGGGCCAGGCCATCCACCTAACAGTTTAGGACTTGGGACTTTGTTGTTTGTTTTTTAAAAAATAAACCCCTTTTCATGACTTGCGTTTTCGTTATTTATTCCTATTAAATCACCCTCATAATAGCAATACATAAAAGATGTGTGGCATTATGTGAATGTACTTTATAGCACAACTCAAACGGAGGGTTAGTTTGTTTGTTGGGATAGTTTAATGTCTGGTCAACCACATAGGGTTCTTTCAAGACTTAAAGAGGGTAAGATCTTGTGCATTAGTAGCACTTTCTTGCCATCTGGCACAACTAGATCATCCGCACTGAAGGCTGGACTCCATCTCACAACTTCATCACATGAGACATATATGGATGTTGTGATGTCATGCCACTTTGCAGTGATTTTGATCTGTTTCATGCGAGATCAGTTTGGGCAGCAGGAATGCAGACTTAATCTCACTAGAACAGACATGGTTGAGGACTTCTGGAGCAAAATTGGTCAATGGATCACAACTACTCATTTGGTGATCTAAGGAGGAACATTTCCTACCAAATTCTATGAGTGAGTGAGTGTTGGGTGTTTAAGCCTATCGACCGCCAAGGTCTTTTCACAGCGAAAACCAGTTAGGGTTAATTCTTTGGTGATCAGATCTATGAGATGAAGGTGACACTAACCGGGAATTGAACCCAAAGAACCACTTGGTCAGTGCAGGGCCCCCCCCTATTGTCACCTCGTACTATCAGCAGTGGCTATGTGCGACTGATGCGTTCAAGGTATGACATGCCACTTGTTCTACAATTTGCACAATTGCTTCCTCCAACAGTGCAGGAATCATTGAAAAGTATGGCTGATAGTGAATTCCGAGATTGTAGAGTGAATGAGTGTTGGGTGTTTTACGTCGTACCTACAGCCAGAGTCATTTTCACGGCGAAAACCAGTTGGGACGAATTCTGTCTGTGATTGTATCTATGAGATGTAGGTGACAGGAAAGGCAAACAGCAGGGGATCAAAATATTACCCTATAGTAGTTTGTTTGTTTGTGGGATTAGTTTAACGTCCGGCCAACCCTTTAGGGTTCTTTTACCAGACTGCACAAGGTAAAGCTTTTCGCCTAGTTTTATGCCACATGGGCGGTGACCGAATCTATGAAATGAGGTGCCTATTTGTAGCAGTGGGACCCAATGCCCTCTTTATAGTGCTGCCACACTGAGATATCATGTCATAGGCCCACACAATACCCCACCCAGTCACATTATACTGACACCGGGCTGGCCAGTCATGTTTCGTGGTTCTTACATTATACCGAATGCCAGGCAAGCAGTAACCACTACCATTGTTAAAGTCTTTGGTGTGACTCGGCCAGGGATAAATCCCAAGACCTCCCAGACTCAAAGCGGGCACTCTACTAACTGGGCTATTGAGTCTGGTCTCCCCATTTGTCGCCTCCTACGAACAGCAAGGGGCTGCTGAGGACACATTCTTCCCAGGAGGCTCCCTAAGGAACCCCCACCCCGGATCCCCACGGGGGGCCCTATAGTAGAATTGTATATTGATATACTGAGACTGACTATTAATCATACTTAGTATTGCTACTATCCAACTCTGTTTAAAGCTACATTTGGATATACTGTTATTGGAGTTTCTGTTTTACCATGTATTCACTTAACCAGCAATGTGTAAAGCTGGCAGTATCTGGAAGATCGGCTCCACTTGCCCAAGCACTGTGTGATGTCTCAAAATGCAAAATGCAAAAAAAAACTAGAAATCCCTTAAAACATAGTAACCCCTAGTGAACCGAGCACCAACCGGGAATTGAACCCAAAGAACCACTTGATCAGTGCTGGGTCCCCCCCTATTGTTGCCTTATATGATCAGCTGCAGGGGGGGGGGGGGGGGGGGGGGGGGGGTACTGGGGTTTCTGAATATTGGAGAAACACATTTCCATGAAAGCCCTACGAAATCATGACTGAATGGATACCACAACGGTAACTGAAATCAGTTCTCCAGAGGTGTGCCAGGTGCTTCAAACATTGACTATTCTGTTCAGACAATAATCCCAGAAACATTCTATATGTATGAATCAAACAAACCAGGCATTCTTACCCATCCTACCCATATATAATGTGGTCCAGAGGGTAATATTCTTGTTACAGATTGTACAATAGGTACTTTGTACAAAGGTCGTTTGCACTATCCCGTTGATGTAGCACCAATCCTCAGTAATTTAAGCAATCCACACGGGGTTTGCTATGGAAGTACGATAAGTGAGTGTTTGTTTTCTGGGTTAGTTTAACGTCCAGCCAAACCTTTAGCGTTCTTTTACCAGACTGCATGAGATTTCCAGTTAATTTTATGCCACAGTGGCAGTGACCATATCTATGAAATGTGGTGCACTAAGGTCATATTCACAGTGAAAACAGGTTGGGACAAATTCTGGAGTGAGTGAATGAGTGAGTTTGTTGGGGTAGTTTAACGTCTGGCCGACCCTTATGGGTTCTTTCCAGACTGCACAAGGTAATGCTTTTCAGCTTAATGGTGATCGTATCTGTGATATGATTTAGAAGAAACCCACCCTTAGTGAACCAAGCACTGACCGGGAATTGAACCCAAAGAACCACTTGGTCAGTGCTGGGTCCCCCCTATAGTCGCCTTGTACGATCTGCAGGGGCTACTGAGGGCCAATTCTTACCTGGGATATAATATATCCCATTCCTATATGCTTCCTCCCCGATGGGGAGGAAGAAACAAAAGTGGCAAATACTAACACCAAGCAAACACGCAAAGACACGGTGGCCCTAAAGGACACCCAGCAACTGCTCAATGCCGCTCTAAAAAACCTAGAAAACAGCCCAAAACCCCATAACAGAACTTCAAGACCACAAAGCAACACTGACAGACGTACTGAATGCAGCACAGACCAAAACAAGACACACTGAGAAGACCAAACATACATTAAAATAACAAACAGAACACCGACACCATACTCAGGCCCTCCAAAACCGACTCGCGCAGGCAAATAAAATACTGGAAGACATGATGGATGACCAAGAAAGAACCACAACAACCACCGACAACAAAACAACCCGACAAACCATCAAAGTCACAATTCTGGGAGATACAAACACGACGACTATTGCCAAAAGACTATAGTAATTAGGGGGTTTGTATTTTATGTCTTTTACATAGGTTCGTGGTGGGTCTGAACAGCGCGCAAAAATGTAGTATACTTTTCTAAAACTCACAACCTAAGTAATGAATTTAACAGGACCACATATACTTCACTTAAAAAGACTTAAAAACGTATAGTCCAAAAGACAGAGGGTGCACAAAGTAAATCTTGGTAATAAGCTTGATCAACTTGCAGAAAAACAGCCAAAAGCATTCTGGAACTTCTTGAAATCTTCCAAATATCAACAGAAGCTAGTCACCGACTGGACTGAGCATACACGTGTTGATTCAGTTTCGTCAGTCAAGTCTCCCAAACACCTCTACAACCACCACAGTAAGTCTGATATATACCTGAATTTACTACATTGCTGCCAGAGTGCAGGTGTACTTACTCATGTGGATATTTTGAAGATTTGACCAGGAAAAAGACAAGTTTCTGTGGAGATCAAACTTTGTCAGTTCTCAGTGTATGACCCACCAGTGTTTACATCTGAGCTGCTCTCAAAACCAGGGAAAAGGACTACTCACAGGACTCAAACTCACAGGAATTATTTACACAGGATAATTTTATACGTATATATGATATTAAGTGTGATTTTGTGTATTTTGATAAAGTTTTGGGGTAAAAATTGACAACCTACTGTCCACCCTGGAGGGGCCCCATCACAACCGCTGACCAAAATTATTTATCTCAATCCGGTGCCATCCAACATTCAATAAGACTGGAGATAATTTATTTGTCACCTACAAGGACTATATTGTACCTAAACCTTAGTTCTGGGCCATTATTTTTTACTTTTTGGCAACTTTAAATAAACTTTAAATTTGGGTCTTAATTTTTATCAGGCCCTGAGCACATGGCCTGGGGTCAGCCATTTTGGACCCAAACCATTTAGACCAAATAAGGGCCCCTCAGTGAACAATCTTTCTTATCTCACTATTCTATTGAGAGAGTGAGTGAATGTTGCGTGTTTTACGCCGTACCGACAGCCAGGGTCATTTTCACGGCGAAAAACCAGTTGGGACGAATTCTGTCTTTGGTGATCAAATCTATGAGATGAAGGTGACAGGGCGGGCAAACAGCAGGGGATCAAAACCCAGCAATCATTTTTGCTGTACCTCATCCCTTAGTGAACCAAGCACTGACCTAGAATTTAACCCAAAAACCACTTGGTCAGTGCAGGGTCCCCCCTATCGTCGCCCCATACGATCAGCAGGGGCTGGATATTTTACCCTAAATTATTGAGTTATTTTACCAATTTTCTTGAGCCTTTTTGGTCTTAGAAAATGTTGGCCCTTTGCCCTATACTAAAGGCCCAGAACCAGGTGACATCTCAGTTCCTAAAAATCGGTCAATATTTTTTTACAGGGTATATACCCATGGTAAAAACTGATTATCTTGTGCATTTTTAATCGATATATTTCACTGGTAATGGCACTATTCATCGACATTGTGTCGAACATATTAAGCCGGGCTTACCCCCTGCAGCATCTGAAATTAAGCTGCGCCATGTGCGCACATTTTCACGGCCGGGTGCGTGATTTTTAAAGGTATGCACCCAGTATGTGCACAATTCATAGGCTCCTTATTATTGCTTTATATTTTGAGGGTGCATTGACCATAGCTTAAGGAACAATGCTTGTTTGTTGTTTGGGGTAGTTTAACGTCTGGCCAACCCTTATGGGTTCTTTCCAGACTGAAGGAACAATGCACCCGAAGGGTGCATAAGATATATGCTTAATTTCTAAGTATTACCTTTATTTACCACCTTGATCAACCAACTCTGCAACCCACTAACAACTAATTTGGCAAGTTTACGCTGATTTTTTCTGACGTGCACCCTTTCTTAACAACCATAATCGACCTGAGGGACCTTTAACAACAAAATGGCGTGTGTGAAGCTGTTTAACATCAAATCTGCATCGGAGGACGACTTTCAGTGCATCAAGGGGGTTGGCCCTAATCAGAGCAAGGCTCTGATCAACATCGTCAGGACTTATGGCTCTTTTTAGGGAATGATGAATCTGCTGGCGTATCCTGACCCGGAGCTACAAACAATTATGCAAAATGCTGTGAAAGACGGGGTCTGTGATTTTTGGGAGAGCGAGCTGGGCCACTGGAGGAGGACACGCTCACTTCAGACATTGGGGCCAGGCTGGTCTTTCAGGAGGAGAGCGAAGGTACGGGAGGGAAGAAAGGGAAAAGGTATGGGCCAAGATGGCTTAGATACACACCATATGTGTGGAGTTTGTAAGCCTCTGTTCCGAGCTCTCTCAAATGGTGGAACTGAAGGACGAGCTCGACTGTACAAAGGAGAAGCTGCGTGAGTCAGAAGAAGCTCTGAGGGCCGGGCTAAGGGCAAAGACAAAAGGACAGGCCAGGACGAGGTGAGTCACGGCATGGGAACATACCAACCCACAGCAAAGCTGTCCCAGGCTTTGCTCGCTGGTCATACCCAGAAGGAGTCTGGTGCTGGGGAGCAAGAACCAAAGCACTGGGGCAGAGGGGCATGACGGGACCAGAGCAGAAGGCAGCTCCATACCTCTTCCCAGCAGCAGTGAGGGGGCAAGCAAGCCCGCAATGGCCCGTGGGTGCACCACAGCAGCAGTTCACACCAGCATGGAAGGGTGAGGTGAGGGACTATCGCTACGTCCCAAAGAGAGAGCCCGGCCGGGCGACTGTCGGGATGCAACACGGAGCCGTGGGTGTCAGACAACACAGAGCCTTGGGTGTCAGGCCAGGTGAGACTTCGCCAGCCCAGCTTATTGAAGGGATGACACTGCAGGCCCCACAACATAACCGAGGGGGCAAACAACGGGCTAGCTGGTCACAAAGCCATCGCCCCAACCACGTCTCGTACAAGAACACTGACAAGGAGACCGTGATGGGACAACGGGCAGCAAGGCTGCCAAGTGGGAGGGGTCCCCACATAGGCAAAATTCCCACTTACGATGGGAAGATCAGCTGAGATCTATGAGAATCAGTTCAAGCGGATAGCCAGGAAGTGTGGCTGGGACAAGGAGCTGAAACTGGATAATCTCGTACAACATCTTCGGGACAAGGCTCTGATCTCTATCGGCTCCCTTTCCCCAACTTTTTTGTTTGTGATTGTGGGATTAGTTTAACATCCGGCCAACCCTTCAAGGTTCTTTTACCAGACTGCACAAGGTAAAGCCTTTCAGCTCGTTTTACGCCACAGGGGCGGTGACTGAATCTATGAAATGAGGTGCCTATTTGTAGCAGTGGGACCCAATACCCTCTTTAAAGTGCTGCCACACTGAGATATTATGTCATAGGCCCACACAATACCCCACCCAGTCACATTATACTGATACCTGGCTGACCAGTTGTTTTGTGGTTCTTACTTTATACCGAGTGCCAGGCAAGCAGTGACCACTACCATTGTTAAAGTCTTTGGTGTGACTCGGCCAGGGATGAATCCCAAGACCTCCCAGACTCAGGGCGGGCGCTCTACCAAAGAGCTACTGAGTCTGGTCCCCCCATTTGTTGCCTTCTATGAATAGCAAGGGGCTTGTAAAAATAATACTAATTGGCTTGGCCACATTCTGTGATCAAGTGTGTCACATATATAAAAGAATATTGATAATTTGTTTACATTATTGTTACCATGCTGTATAATTGATGATTATGATACCAATCATATTAATTATAATTTGTAGTCATATTGGTCCTAGAACATATAAAGATATTTCACGTGGATAGTCGAATGACCATTGTGTAATAACACTCACATATCATCCAAAGGGCAAGGACATAGGCCGCTCAATCACACACCAGATAAGAACTCTACAGTAAACTTTCTAAAAACATTGTTACTGGTGGCCAGTACCAGCACAGGATAATAGTGTACAGCTGGCTTTGGATGACCTTCTGAGAGTTTATATTGTGCCCCCATGGACTGTTCACGAACGGCCCGCCCCCCTGGTGGGACTTCTGCCCCTTTGGCAATATCAATGGACCATTGTGATAAATTGTGATATCAATGGACCATTGTGATAATTTTGGGAATAAAAGCGGAGAGCTATCTCCAAATCGTCGGTCATTCGTACCCAGTACTTACTTGTTGTGTGACCGTTCTTCTGACCTCCTGGTGATCCCAGCCAGGAGGGGCAGGGTCCCCCTTCCCCTTACCTATTCCTTACTCATCCCCTTACCCTACCTTACCCCAGGGACAATTATTCCAAATTATCTCCAGCCTTCTGGATCCAATATATTTGAGGTAGGTTTATGAATTGGAGTCATGATTGGTTGTTTAGAGTTGGTTAACTCATGGGAATTACCTGGACTGGAAGTATTCAAAATTATATTATGCTATCTTGGATTTATGTTTCTTTGGAGTCAGATTAAACTAATGGAGTCAGATAATTATAATGGAGTCAGACTTTAATCTTATTCATTTAGAAACCAGATCAGGACACTGAGGAAAAGGGGTTGTGGGTCTGGATATCGTACAGGCTGCTGGGGACCTATTCTCCCCAGGAGGCTTCCGAAGGAACCCCCACCCCGAATCCCCACGGGGGAGATGTCATCAAATTAAATGTGGACGAGTGTCTGGCGGAACTTAAGAATCTAGTAAAGACATTCAGGCATCAAAGTAATACAGAGAAGCTCATCATCTCAGTAGCCCCGACACGACTTAACAGCAGAAGGCTGGATGAATGGATCAGAATAGTCCACACTATGGCCCACCTAGAGATCAGCAGAGAGGGAGGAAACCAGATCCATGTTCTAGAAAACTATGACAGCTTCACCCGAAGAGGCCGGCCTATGGACAAATTCTACAGTGACGGTATCCACCTGTCAGACCTGGCTACCAGGGTATTAGTTGCAAACATAAAGAAATGCATTAGGGAAATCAGTATCTAATCTCTGCTTTTTCCAAAAACACCGTAGTGTGGCGACCCCAGGCCAGCCTTAAAAAAAAAATTGTTTCCTGTCCAGCGGGTGGGCCGGAAAAAAAACAGTCGGGAGGTCGGGAAATAATTTTTTTTTTTTTTTTTTTTTTTTTTTTGGGTAAGGTTTTAACTACGACTTTTGTTAAAAAAAAAAAAAAATCTGAAAAAAAAGTCTCTAGTCGGCCCTCAAAAAGTCAGTCGGGCGCTGGACAGGAAACAAATATTTTTTTAAGGTTGGCCTCAGGGTTGCCCTGAGGGGTCTCAGAGATCCCTTTAATTCTTGTATCATGAGTTTTTATATTTTTCAGGGTGTTTTGTAAAGAGTTTGTGAGTTTGTCATTTTTCGCCAATCAGGGAGAAGGATTTCTTTTGGTGCTGCTACCTCCCTGCCTGACACCTGGTGTCAAAACAGGGAACCAGCAGGCCAGAAACATCCAACATAGCCGCCAGATGCTACATGGCCTCTGATTGGCTGCCTGGATGTCTCCTCGTCTCTGATTGGCTGGCTGGAGGTTTTTGACAAGTTTTCTTTGACAATATTTGGAAGTTTAGTGACTTTATTGTTTGGGGAGGTTATTTTCCTCAAGTTCCCTGTTTGCCTAAGGAATAACTGGCTCCAGGAGAGGGACTTGGCTAGTTTTCTCTTACAATTTTGTTCAGGTTTAGTAACTTTATTGTCTGTGGAGACGCCCGCCAAAAACAAACAAAAGTATATCAGGCATTTCACTCATTTCTAAACGTAGTATTGCTCCCTAAAGTTGATAGATAGGTAGGGGATACTCACAAGAACCCTCGCTGTATACCAAACGTGTTAAATCTGCCACGAAAGTGCCCAAGAAGGACTGAAACCATGAGTGGGCGATAATAGAAGAAAAGAACGTTCGGCGGCGGCAAAAGCAGCAGGGCCGTTGTTCCATTGACACCCTGCTTCAGGTGGCATTGGTGACACACACCTCAAGTAGGATCTGTAGCCAGCCAATCAGGTCCAAGCTTACAACCATCGGCAAACAACAAAAACACCCTGAAAAAAGACTTCTGCCCAACAACTTCTGTGCCTACCAGGGCCAAAATAGGGCATAATGGAAGACACTGACAGTCAACAGGACAACTCAGTGATTATAACTAGCACACAAGATGCTCCCTGGAAATCACAGAGAGTACTCTGCCCAAAGACATACCCAGGGTTCGTGACCAAGAACAGTATGCATGACTATTTTGTGGCGAGATCACTACTGTCTCCAGTCTACAAGACACCTGTCACAAAGACCAAACGTGACAACACACAAAACAACCAGAAGATAAGCTAGCCGAGATGGCAGGGCTCCCACAGCAACCAGAGCAACAGGAGACCTTCACCACCCCAAAGAGTCACCCAATTGGCAGTCTCATCACCTCGAGCCACAGTGTTAAGGATGGCAAGCTCGACCCGCTCAAGCTGCCAACCCCAATTAAGATGCCAGTTAGGCCAGAACAGCATGACACCCCAGAATCTGACCTGCCAGACCGTGCCAAGAATCAAGAACTCTCACCTGATCCCACTGATAAACCTCAGCCAAACCAACCAGAGACGCAGAGCCAGAATCACCGCTCCTCCTTGACAGATCCCTTACTGGCCTTCTCCCCTCCACCGGTAGTACGGAAGATGGCCTACAGACATTGGTGTCTGAATCTTTCATCGACAGACTACCGCCCACTGACCCTGCACTCACTATACAGAGATTGAGCAGACTTCTACTGGTAACAGAGCAGGAGCTACAGAAGATGCGACAAACACAGCATGACATAGTGAGACAGCTAGATGAAAAAAGGACAGAGGCTGCAGTGAACAAGGAGGGCTTGGAAAAAGCAAGCAATGAGTTATCAGATCTAAAAAACCAAATTGCTTCTCTCAGAAAGACAACTAACATCCCCGAAAACAATGATGTACACTACTTTAGAGGATGGCAGGACACACTGTCTGCTCACCGTCCCTGCACAATTCAGGATGAAGAACACACCTTCAAGTCCATGGAGCACGGGTACTGCTACAGGAAACTAGTAGCCCATGGAAAGGTAGAGGAAGCAGAAATAGTCAAGAAAATACAATACGCAGGAAAAGCCAAGGCTTACACCCGCAGGGCCGTCCCAACTCCATCCGAAGAATGGGAAAATACGAAGGAACAAGTTATGCTCAACATCGCCATAAAACGTGGAGCTACATGTCAACAGCGGTGGCACCATAGAGGGGATCCGCAAAGGCCTAGGGGAACTGCTGAAAGACAAGAAACCACAGACAGTCGTCATCCACTGCGGAACCAACGATGTAGAAAATTCCACTCTCGTTGACATGCAGGCATCCTACCAGCATATGGTAAACGACATTCTGTTCCATACCCAAGGTACAAAAATTCTGTTCTCAGGTATTATCCACCGTCTGGACAAGCCTTACCTGAACGACAGAATTAACTCAATCAACAAATTCCTCGAGGGTTTACAAACGGAAACAGTTATGTTCACCAACCACAACCCAACCTTCAAGAACCTACCAAGCATCCTGAATAAGGGTGGGCTCCGCATGAGGAATGCTGGCACCAAGCAAATAGCGACCAACATAGCCCTGACACTGTCTGGGCAAGACCAAGCCCAGAGGGCTACTACTGCTGGTGAGGGAAACACCCAGGAAGGACAGACAACCCACCCTGCTCCGTGGCTGATACCAAAGCAGAGGAACACAGTCCCACCCCCCAAAGCAACACAAGCAAATTGGGAGCTCCCGGTGGCAAAAAAGTTTGCCATTCTAAACACGCCAGCAAAAGCAAATGCCAACCCTAACACCTCCAGATCCTGGCAACCTAACCAGAGACCACACCAGAATGGAAGGCACCAGCAAACAGGTAGAGGCAACAACAGACCACAGGCGAAGAGATTACCCAGATGGGTAGAGCAAAGAAATTTAAGACGGGGTCCCAATAACAAAAGAACGAACTGGCCGGGGCACCAAGACCAGCCCGACCAGCACTCCAAGGACCAGGCTTGGCCGCGCCCTACAGTGAACCCAACTCAACAGCCAGAAGCCAAGCAGACAAACTGCCTACCAAGGCAGCTTTGTTTGTTTGTTTGTTGGGGTAGTTTAACGTCCGGCCAACCCTTATGGGTTCTTTCCAGACTGCATAAGGTAATACTTTCCAGCTTATTTTATGCCACAAGGACGGTGACCGAATATATGATATGGTTTAGGAGAAACCCGCCACCGGGTGCAATACCCTACTCGTTGCGAAGTGTGGCAAGGGGTCTTTAGTGTGCAATGTCCCATAGAAAGGACACCACACACCCGGCCTTTGATGACCCTGTCGGGAGCACACGGTGAGACCCAGGCAGCCACAGCAGCAGCCATCATATCCCCAATCCAACATTCAAGGCATCCATGGGCAGTGCCTGGCTAGTAACAACGAGCTCCAAGCACTACTAGCGAACACACTATCGTACCTCAAGGAGACCTTCCCGAAAAAATCTAATGACAACAGGCCAACAGCGACCTCTACAGCTGCACCACCACCTCAACAAACATCTCAATGTGCAGGTCTCCGCACTGTACACAGTTACCAAATCAATCAACAACTGGCTGACACAACACCTCAGTACCCCACCTGGCAGCCCCCACAAGTCCGTACATGGGGTCAGAGTCCATGGGAGGCATGGTAGAAGGTACCAGCCAACGAGTACCACCCCATGGGCTTCTAAAACAAGACAGTAAAGTCAATAACACCACAGTGAATGTCGTTACATACGACAAGGTGTTACATGGTGCTACAGACACAGTGCTGGATATGGTGCTATTAACAGATCCTAACGACACTCCGAGACTTCCATCAGCAGACTATGAAGAAAGTAAAATCCATGAGCAACCCCTCTGTGGGCTCCAAGGAACTGTTGGCACCAAGGAAGGCACCACTCAACTACAGGTTGACACTACTGACAAGGTGCTAAGTGGTGCTACAAATAAGACTCTAAGGATTATGGGACTTAATGTTTGCGGCATGATCTCCAAACTGAATCTCAATAGACTAGAAGACCTAATTTTTGACAATTTTGACATTGTATGCCTCTCAGAGACTAAACTAGATGCAATAGATGAGTTAAATATTAGTGTGGAGGGCTTGAGACCATTTTATCATCATCGGAAAAAAATTATACGCAAATCGGGGGGTATAGCTACCTTTGTTGGGGACAAAATTGCAGACCATATCAAAATCCTCAAACCGAGTGAAACGAATTTATCCAATGGCTTAAGATAGATGCTAATGTTCTAGGCTATACACTTATAATTGGGGCAGTTTACATACCCCCACCAGACTCTCCCTATAGCACAGGACACGAATACGAACAGATATTACAAGACCTGATTGACATTCACAGTGATAACAATAACTGTAAGATCTGCATGATTGGTGATTTTAACTCTCGGACTAGTAACCAACCTGATTTTGTTGAAGCAGACGAACATTTACTACATGCCACAGGTCTGGATGACTGCCTGAACCAACTGTTTGTAAACGAACACACTTTAGAAACCTTAGGTATAACAAAAGCGAGATATAATGTAAACAGTTTTGGATGAACATGGCAAGAAACTACTAGAACTTTGCACTAACACAGGAATGCTTATTGCCAATGGTAGGGCAGGGAAGATAGAGGAATCAGGCAAGTTGACGTGTAAAGGGGCTAGCACCGTTGATTATGTTCTTGGAAGCCTCAACCTATTCCCATATATTAATGATTTCTACATTGACATCTTTGACAGCTGCTTATCAGATATACACTGCCCACTAATTTTAGAACTGCACACAGAAACACGTATCCTGGAGGATAAGTCATGTCTGAGAGAAGAACCCAAACATAAATGTCTTACTCAGGAACCAGCCAAGAACATTATAAAAACTAAATGGGATCTAAGTAAGAAAGGCTTATTCATGGGTGCATTTAATACCTCATTAGTAAATGACTTAATAGAGAGAGTTGACAACATGCACACACAAGACAAAGCAGTCACACAAACACAAGTTGACAGTATCACCAAATGTATCGAAGAGGTATATAAAGAAACTGGGGAACAGGTAGGAGTAATCAAAACAACAAAACCTTTCACAACAAACAGAGACTGCAAAAACATCAGGAAGACGGGCAACAAATATTGGTTCAATAATGACTGCTCCCAGAAACGTAGGGATTTCTTCTTAGCCAAAAATAAATACAAAAAGGAGCCAAATCCCACAAGAAGAGAGGAAATGAACCAGGCTGCAAAGTTATACAAGCAGACCACTAAAACAGCTCAAAACTCCTACTACCAAGACCTACATACAAATCTAATAAACCTTAAAAGTAGAAACCCCAAGGACTACTGGGACATCATAAATAGGGCACATGGTAAAGGGACCAAAATGGGAAATATAGAAATAAACAGTTTTATGAACCACTTTGAAAAGATGAACACAATTGAATCACCAAGTGGTCCTGATAGCAACAGTGAAGAATTATGCATGAACAACGACTCCCCATTTAATCAAAATATATGTATGGAGGAACTCAGTACAGCTGTAAAGAAACTAAAGAATGGTAAGGCTGGGGGGCTAGATCATATTTTGAACGAATTCATCAAAAACAGCCCACCAAATATGCTTAGACTGATATGCTCCTACTTTAATCTAGTCTTGGATACAGGTATCGTCCCAGAATCCTGGACCATAGGCCTAATTGTGCCTATATTTAAAAATAAAGGGGATATAAATGACCCCGACAACTACAGGGGTATTACCCTACTGAGCTGCATGGGGAAGTTATTTGCTATGATTCTAAACCAAAGGCTACATAGGTACCTAGACGAAAACAACATGCTGGGAGAAGAGCAGGCAGGATTTAGGGAGGGATACTCCACCCTAGATCATATCTTTTCTCTGAATTGCATTATTGACCTCTTACTCGCTCAAAAGAAGAGACTGTGTTGTGCATTCATAGATTATAAAAAAGCCTTTGACTCCATTCACAGATCGTCACTGTGGTTAAAAGTACTCAAACACAATATCTCAGGCAAAGTTCTTACAGTCATCAGAAACATGTATAACGTAGCTAAGTCCTGTGTTAAAGTCAATAATGATCTATCAAAATACTTCAGCTGCAATATTGGAGTTAGACAGGGTGAAAATTTATCTCCCCTCTTGTTTGCAATTTACCTTAATGACCTGGAGGGGCACTTCACCAATACTTGTCAAGGTTTTACATGCATCGATCCAGATGCAGAAACAGATGTGCTATTAAGACTTGTGACTTTACTATATGCAGACGATACCATCCTTCTTAGTGAGTCTGCTAGTGATCTGCAGAATATGCTAGACATTTTAAATGACTACTGCCAGTAGTGGCACCTGACAGTCAACACTAGCCAGACTAAAGTTGTTATCTTCTCAAGAGGAACAGTTAAAAACCTACCGAGCATGATGCTCAACAGCCAACCTCTGGAGGTTCAGTACACCTATAGCTACCTCGGGATACTTTTCAACTATAATGGTAGGTCAGGGCTTGTCCAAAATTAATTCTTTGGGTATTATGAACCTTGAGTTACTTGTCATCTATTTTACCTTATTCTCTTAAAATGTTACTGGGCAACCAGATTCTGTGGCTGGGCAATCAGATTCCGGAGTCTAGTTGCCCAGTGGGCAACCAGGTTTCAAATTCATTTGTCAAGCCCTGTAGGTTCAAAAAGGCCATTTCAAAACAAATATAACAGGCTAAAAGAGCTCTTTTCTCCCTGCTAGCAAAGGCTAGATGCCTCCAGCTCCCACTGGAAGTCCAGTGTCATCTGTTTGATGCCTGCATTGTTCCTATTCTTCTCTATGGCTGTGAAATCTGGGGATTTTCTAACTTAGCCAAAATTGAAAAGGTTCAAAATTATTTTTGTAAATACATCCTAAAACTCAACCCCAAAACTGCTAACTGTATTGCACTTGGCGAGCTGGGCCGACCAAGACTACAAACAATGGTTAAGCACAGGATGGTTAACTTGTGGACTAAACTCATGACAGGCAAGCCAGACAAAATATCTAGTATCTTGTTCCGGGTAATAAAAAACCAACAAGTAAGGGGCAGGCTGAACTCGCTCTGGCTTGTCTCTATTAACAACACACTCAATGAATGTGGCATGAGCTTCTTAATGAACACCCCCCTAGAACTAATCAATCCACAACATGTTAAAAGCAGTATAAAAATTAGGACCAATGACATAGAACTCCAGGACTGGCACAGCCAGATCATGGAGTCGGGGCACTGTACAAACTATAGAATAATTAAACAAGAAGCAAATGACTATCAAAGTTCCGATCGTTGGAACGATCGATGTTCGCCCTTAACTAGAAATCAGAAATCTCATCATAGAGGTGGGGGGGGGGGGGGGGGGGGGGGTCCTTGTAGTGTCCATTGGGCAGTGCAGCTGTCCCGGGCAGCTGTACACTCATTGGTCAACCTGATTGACCAATAGGACTCCCTCCTATATCACTGTCCATGCGCTCAAGCAACCATGACCCCCCCCCCCCCTCTCCTCCTCCCCCTACCTGGCCTTGCATACACTGACTGCCTAGACCCTGTGGCTCAAGTACTGGTTATGTAACCCACTTCTGGCTTCTCAAACTGCACCCCCACTCCTTGAACTGAGTTCAAGGAGTGGGGGTGGGGGAAGGTGCAGGGGAGAGGCCTGCCCACTAAATTACACTTGATGCACACTAATTGTCCTGCTTACAAATGCATGCCGGTGGACAAAGGCCTGTAGCTACTTGTATGTAAGATTGTGTAACCGGGCAATCAGATCAAAGCCCAAATACCTACAAAAGACATGACTGATTGAGTGAGCCCTTCCCATAAGCTACAATACTAAAAACTATAATTAAGGGCTCACAAAAAGACTTAAGATTTGAAAAGTACTTGGATACCCTCAACCGAAAAGAAGCTTTGGATTTATGTCGCTTCTGATGTGGAAATCACAAATTACCAATTGTAACGGGAAGACACAAAGGGAAAGAAAAAAATGAGAGATTGTGTCAGATATGCGACAAAAAGGTTTTGGGAGACGAATTTCACTACATCATGGAGTGCCAGGCCTTAGAGCAGGAAAGACAGACCTACATTAGTACAACATTTACCAAAAAGCATAACACACTAAACATGGAAACCATGTTCCAAGCAAAGGACCCCTTAACTCTTTCATGCTTGGCAAAATTCTGTAGCATCATCATGGAAAAATTTAAAGACGACAGGGGCAACAATAGACGAAAAAACAGCTGGAGAAAAAAAAAACAACAAACCCAAACGCAAAATAAACAGTAAAGTAGTAACAGAAATGCAAACAAAGGGGCCTCAACTAAGAAAAGGAGAAAACAACATTGTGAAAGACCTAAGAAAAAAACACGATAGAAAAGTGAGGGGGAAGACTGTTCCTGCAACCCTCACTAAAACACCTAGATCTAAATACCCTCTCCAAACCTAGTCAATACCCCATAACCTAGTCAAGTACCCCAACAAACCTAGTCAAGTATACCTAGTCAAATGGTACATCTAACGGGGATTGAACATGTGCTGCCACCTGCTGGTTGTTAGCAGAATCACTACCACTGACAGTGAACAGTTTTATTTACGATTAGTTTAGTAAACACAGGCTATATTTATTTACTGTTTACATTGTTCATTTATATGTCATACAACTCACTTATCATGTAGAAATTTTTGGTACTTCCTTTACCCTTGAAAAGGGCCGTGAATAAAGATTTGTATTTGTATTGTATTTTTGGTTATTTTCCTCAATTTCCCTGTTTGCATAAGGAATAACTGGCTCCAGGAGGGGGACTTGGCTAGTTTTCTCCAGCAATTTTGTTAAAGTTTTAACCTTCAGTTTTACTTTTGTGAACTTAACTTTTGGGATTGCTGATTTGGAGTTAGCCTACTTTTATAGAAACTCCTTGCTTTTTGTGTACAACCTGATGACTTGTTTTCTTAATAAAATATTTAGCCTAAAATTGTGTCTGGTTTTCTGTCATCTATCTTCAGTCCTTGATATAAACTTGGTCAGTTTTCAAAGTAGCAAGGAAGCAAAGCCCCTTGGGCCCGCTACAGTAGTCTTATTTTCCCATGCAAAAATTTAACTAGTCATTTCACCACAAGTCCATAAAACGGTGCTATAGGGCAATGGTGCTATTTTGGAACTGTATATATGTGAGTTTAGAACTTCAACTATCTACTTGTCTCTCCATCTAGACCTTTTGAACGAGTCAGATGAGAAAAGGGGAAAGAAAATCTGTATCAATTGCCCCCTGGAATATAAATGGGCTTGGAGACCCACACATATTTGCTTACAATTTACATTACTACTACTCAAGTGTACCCCCTTCGTAGTTGGGACTGCCTTCTCCATTGGAAGCGGTTAGCGGCCTTGACGTCGGCCTGCAACCCCGAAGGTCAGGATCAGGACTTGGTCCCAGTTCACTGTTCGCAAAACCCATCAAGAAGCTGCTCCACGAGGGAACCGACTCCCGCCGTTTCGGCGGGTGGGATGCCCGCCACAGCCCGAGCCCCTCCCGGGCGCCAGGCCGTCCCCACTTCCCGGTCTCCTTACAGGCAACGAAATCAACTCAACAACCACTTGTAACAGACTCCAAACGCCTTGAACGTAAGGCACGTTTGTCACAAGTAAAATATCAAAAGAAATTAGACATAATTACCTCAAAATCCGTGACTGTTTACCCTGGCAGATTTGCCGCCACCCCCGACCGCACACCACAGCAGACAACAGGAAGCGGATGTGGCGCTAGGGATGCTGGGATATGCCACGTTGGAGGCGCATGCGCGTGGGACGGCCGTGGAGTGTCGAGTTTTGAGCGAAGATGGACTATTTTCGCAAGTATTTGGGTGCACAACAAGATGGGGAGGCACCCAGCGGCGCAGAGACGGTGAGGGTAACTCCAGAGTTTTGTTTTCTAGTTGGCAGTTGAATGTGTGCAATGAGAAAGTTGTACTTGCTGGGATTCTAGGGGAGTAAACGTAAAGTCGACCGGCCCAACTTGTTCTCGCTACCCCAGTGACCAGTCACTCCCAGCTGTCACTTCGCTGTTGATGTGGTTGTTTACATGCCCATCCCCCCTTTTTTTGTAATAACAAAATAACCCCTCTTGACATTATTGGTAAATTAAATGCCGAGATAGCTATCGAGCAGACGGTTCATGTTATTAACCAGTTAGAGTTGCCATGTGTTGTAAAATAAAGTTTAGAACAAAAATGTTTACGTTCTCAAAATCAGATTCAATCAAGGAGTGAAAGACTAAACCACTAGCTTCTAATTTATAAGTTAGATCTTGCGTTAGTATAACAAAACTAAAGGGAACAACTTAATTGACTACAGAAGTTAGTGGTTCTATCCTAGGGCCTAGGCCTAGGCTAATAGAGCACAAAAACAAGCTTGACTTAACCTGAGTGAGTGCTCTGTTTACAAACACAATATTGCTTCACTTCATATGGAAGTGCTTTTATAATAACCCATCTAACTTAGCTCAGGCCTTAGTCATAGTTAGTGTGGGTGTAGATGGGGGGGTCCCAATTCCCGTGTCGAATTTAAAAAACGGCCCTGTCGCCTGTCGCTATCCTTAACTTTAGAGGCCTGTCCCCTGTCGAATTTAAGAAATGACCCTGTCCCCTGTCACTATCTTTTTAAGGCCCCTGTCCCCTGTCGAATTTAAGAAAAGGGCCATGTCATTTGTCACTAAATTGCCATGTCGCCTGTCGATTTTAAGAAACAGCCATGTCGCCCTGTCGAATTTAAGAAATGCCCCTGTCGCTGTGTCGAATTTAGGCATCCACCCCCATGTTAGTGCCCTAACGTTACCAGAGATTAAAAAAGTTCAGGTTCACACCTCTAAGATGTCTTTTCTTCTTTTTTTTTCGAGGAAGGGGGGAATGCTCGAGCCTGGACAGCAAATAATTATATGATATTTGCTCTCATGCACCAAAATGATGAAACATTGATTCAAATTCCCCTGATCTGCCTAATCAGTGACGGATTATGGACCTAGACTAGTAGTGTAGGCCTTGTAGTTGTACAGAAAAGTCTTGTGAACACATTTTGACCAGTTCCTTTCTGGATAATGTGTAGATCTGCAACATTTAGACTAAGCGGGCTGTTATGCTTCTGTATGGTTTCTTCTATTTCAGTCCATAGAGTGATTGCCAGTTGTCGCGCATGGCTGCGAAGTTGTTGATTTCCGCCGTATGGATTAGCATTGGAGGGCAAAAAAATATTGGATTTTCTCATCGTTCTTCGACAATTATGATCTCATTTCGTCATATATTATAGTTTGTGCTTCTGGCTAACTGCACATATGCATATTTTTCCTGAGGGATGAGTCTAAAAGATAAAGGAAACTAAATTCTGATTGTTTTGCATTGCGTCTACGGGCCGGAAGTCAACAATTCGCTACCAAATCCGCGCAACTAATCAGGGTGGCGGTGCGTCTGGCAGGAGGTCTATTCTCCTGATCAGATCCAGACCCCTTTTTCGACTCAACAACTTAGGCCATCCTGAAAAATAAAAAATCTGTTTCTGGTTGATGGGTTAATGTTTTCAATTTTTATGGGGTGGGACATTTATTTTTTTCATTTTTCAAGAATTCATGCTATACCCTTACCAACCTAACTACAATTTAAAAAAAGAAGAAAATCCCGGCTGCCTAGGATAGACAATTACTATTTATCAATTTATGGCATGTGATATTAATTGGAGTTAAACTGATTAACAACGAGTTATTATTTCTTTTTCAGATTGAACGCCTTTGTGACAGGGTTCAGTCGTCAACCTTGCTCGAAGACCGACGTGATGCAGTACGGGCACTCAAATCATTATCAAAGGTAATGTAGATACTGATGAGTTTTTTCAAAGAAAATATTTGGGAAAATCATTAATATAAAAGTGAAAATCAAATTAGCAAACAACGTAAACTTAAACCTTTACATTTTCAATGTATGTATTACATGTGTTACACATCACAACAGAAGGTCAATCAAGGGTTTCCTTTATTTTGAACAGTGAGTCCATCACAACAGTTTAAAAAAATGCAGAGATGCCACTTTTCCTTCTAAATACTGATTTTCCGTATATTTTGCTTTAAAACAACAACTTTTTTAAAACCCAGAAGTTTTCGAAGAAACTGAGTTTGAATTAGATTCAGTGAACAAAAATTATCTACATACCTGGACGAATTATTTTTTATCAGTAAAAGAACTTAAATACTTAATTATTAACTTCATTACCTGTTTCCTTCCTAAAATACGGAAATGTTGCTTCAATTTGTTCAGTATTTTTCATGTTTGAAGAGTGGCATCTCTGAAAAATAATAGACAAGTATTTTCCTGATCTCTTCAGAAATTTCGCCTGGAGGTAGGCACGCAGGCCATGGGGATCCTCACCAACGTGCTCCAGGTCGACAGGACAGATGCCGAGATCACCGGTTTCGCGCTTGACACACTGTGTAACGTGATGTCGAACGAACCTGGAGAGGAGGGTAGGCCAACGTTTTAACTCTTAAGCGGCAGCCTAAATTCCACATGCCGTTAAAAAGGCTTGTTTCCTGTCAACCTGGTGACCAATCCATATCTTTTTTTGATATTATTTTTTTGAAAGTGCATATCTGAAACTTAAGGTAGAAAACAAAAAGAGAGGAAAAGCTCCCAAAAAAGAAAACTTTCCATTCAGCCCAAAAATACTCGGTCAGGCCGTTACAGTAAAGAAACTTTTTTTACAGGATGGCAAAGGAGTTTCAGTGTTCTGTTGCCACAGAGTACTGTTATGAAAGTCATGTACACTCAGTGTGCAACTTTGGCATTTTGTACCTATTTTGTACTGTTTTCCACGACTATACTTGATTGTATTTTTGTTCAGGAAAAATTTGAGACAATTAAACAAATTAAGTGTTTTAATCAGAAGAATTTTAAAGTCGACCTCTACTGATACGTCGCACTATAGTTTTGAGGCTGTTGTGTTATTACAAGCAGAAATGTATTTTCCTTTATTTGGTGCATTACCATGGAGATACAGTTTTGCCTTATACACATGTACTTATGGATTTTGCCCTGACATTCCAGGTGAAGCAAACATAGCTCTACCCGATGATCTTGGAGTTCAGTTCACGGAAATGTTCATGAAGAGTGAAGACAACATGGGGACGCTTCTGTCATTATTAGAGGTTTGTTACTATGATGCTTTCTTGCAATGTGAAGTCATGAGTGATGATAATCTTAATTCAAACTTTGTTGAGGAACCATAGAGTTGTAACATTAAATTATTTAAGGTAATGATTAAGGTGCAGTAGAAGAATCCGTAAAAGAATCCGTAAAAGAAAGAGTGAGACTATATTTTCAATCTAAATGCACTCAGTCACAGTTCACTCAAAGGGAGACAAAATAAATAAAATTGATAAAATTTTCAAAACTCAGATAAGTATAGAAATATGTTAGATGAGTCCAGTTAAGGTCAGTGGTAAAGTATTAGCTGTGAAAACTAGCTCAAACTGAAGTAGAATGCCACAAGAGATGGTAATAGTTTCATTTGTTTGTAAACAAACTCTATTTTTGCAGATCCACATTAATTGATTTGAGCGAGAAAAACATGTTTTAATAATTTTTTAAACCATATTTCATGGTTTAGATTTTAACATGGGCCAGAAATAGGCTCTAGGAATGGATTTCCATGATTATTTGAATTTCAATGAATTTATTGGTTTTGGATCCCTTTAAATCAAGGGGTCCACAAAGGACAGTCTATTTTCTAAAAGGAAAAAAGAAAAACAACAATGTGGAATAAAAGTGAACAGTTTTACGTGATATGTCGAGTTTTGTGTTTTACTATACATCTATTGGCCGACTTTTTGCTTATTGCTATCATCAATTGTAACTTGTGTCAATTGTACTTCAGGAGTATGACTTCCACACGAGGTGGCCCACGGTGAGGCTGCTGACCATTCTGCTCACAAACAAAGGTCGCGACCTGCAGGAGGCCATCCTAGTCAGTCCCATGGGCGTGTCGCGCCTCATGGACCTCCTCCTCGACAGCCGGGAGGTCATCAGGAACGACGTAAGTTTTCTTTGAGTCAGTTATCTGGGCACTATCGCATAGGTGGCGCTGTTGTATCAGCCAACGTTGGTGAAGCAAGCCAATCGGTGCAATGCTTAAAGCCTGTATTCCACATACCGATTTTGCTGCCGATTTTGAAAATCGACAGTTGAAATAAAAGTTAGATATAGATATTATGTTATACACCAATAGAAAGGTCTTACAATTCCCTTTCGAAAGGTACATGGGATGTAAGGTATCATGTTATATTCTGAGAGAAAATCAATCAAATACAAAATCGGCAGCATCAAAATCGGTATGTGGAACACAGCCTTAAGAATCAAACTTTAGGTCATGGGAGGTGATAGGGTGTGACTATAATAAGTCTCAAGATTGAGGATGTCATTTACATATTTGTATTCAGCATTATGTAAAACTTTGTAAATTATTGATACTCTGGGCAGGGTACCAACCACACAGGGAAAACAGGGAAAACAGGGAAAACACAGGGAATTTGGAAATTTTTGAACAAGTTGCAAGAAAAGTTCCATGCGTGTACACTCATAACCTAGGGCTGGTACCCAGAGGCCCAGAAAAGTCATTTTTCTCCTCATTCACAGCTCAAAACAAAATGTACCCTCTCCAGTATAGGGGGTCTCACAAGAAAGCAGCGTCCAAGTTATTTTTTGAGTTAACGTATGCAGGCATATTTATAGTGTGATTGTGTGTGCTGTAGGTAATAGACATAGATGATAACTTAATCCTTGTACATTAAACATTACAAATTACTTATAGCTAAAGATATTCTGAAAATGTTTAATTTTTCTTTCAGGGTTTACTTCTTCTAATACAGCTGACCAAAGGAAATGCTAACATCCAAAAGATTGTCGCCTTCGAGAATGCCTTTGAACGTCTAATTGACATCATCATGACCGAAGGTAGCAGTGATGGAGGTAGGTGCATAATTCTCTGGGGTGCAGGTGCACCCAGTTCAACAGTCAACAGGGTACCAACCACGCAGGAAAAACAGGGAGAATTTGGAAATTTTGCCAAAACATAGGGAATTGTTTTTGGCCAGGTTCTGAAATTCCTGATTCTCAAGATATAAGGGATTCAATTTTTTGTTGTTGGGTAGTCCTTTTTCTGTTGGCTTTTAAATTTGAAAAACTTGCTGGATATGACACAGGGAAAAAATGCCGTGGGACAGGGAAATCTCAAGGAAAACACAGGGAATTTGAAAATAGATTTTCGGTTGGTACCCTGAGTCAACTCACGTTTCGGTGTGGTCAAGTGCCTAGATTCAACCTTTTCCCCACCTATATATAAGTAGCCTAAAAACAACAGCACCACTGTAACCGTTATAAAAACGGAGCTGCCCACAATGCCTTTCAAAAAAAAAATTGGGGGGCAAATTGTAACACAGTCTGTCTCATTTCATGCATAATATGCAATCGTCTATACAGTAAAAATGTTCATATTTCTTTCGAGTACATTACAACCTTTTCTATGATTTTTCGAAGGTATTGTGGTGGAGGACTGTCTGCTGCTGTTGTTGAATCTCCTCAAGACCAACTCCTCCAACCAGACCTTCTTCAAGGAGGGCAGTTTTATCCAGAAGCTGCCGCCCTACTTTGAGTTACAGCCGGGTGACTCTAGTCAGGAGGGCGGCTGGTCAGCACAGAAAGTTACCAACATCCACCTTATGCTTCAAGTGAGTCCCAGAGCAGCTCGCGCCCCTTCGCGGAGCTGCTCACAATGCCTTTTGAGTGGCGCCACCTGGCTCTAATGTTAAAAGTTGACGCGAGGTGGCCCCACAGGATGCTTGGTCACTGTTTTGCGGGTGGATTACGGTTTTCGGTTGCTTTTGCTCACGATTTGCCTGGTGTTTGAATTGGTTTGGCTATATATCTGTTTTATTTATGTTCTGAATAAACGCTGAAAGAGGCTTCCTGGCAACTAATTATTAACAAAATTAGAAAGATAAAAGCCTTGAATATTTTTGGCTCGATCATGTCATTGATACTAGGGAGCTTCAATCTTTTGGACTTTCTCATACGCCTCAAGCCTACCAAAGGCTACCATCCTCATTCTCTGGCTAACTAGAAATACTTTTTTGCTTTTTTCGCTTTTAGATCAGCGCTAGATTTCATCTTGTTCTAAAATCACTTTAGAAATTGCAAATGAAGGCTAAAATTATCTAACTCAGTAACTGAAACAGAAAAACAAATATGTTATCAAGTAAGGTTTCTAAAGTCTGCTATTCTCTAGATCTCCCTCTCTGTGTACATATTTCCGAGTATATTCCAAACTTTCTTCTAATACTATCGGTCATGTCCACTTCTGTTCTGCTCTGCTCAACACTTGTTTGGTTTCACTTGGCCTCCACCCTGCAGTACCAGGTTACACTACCCCTCGCTTGGACTGTGCTTGCAAACCCCAGACCCCAAATAGCTTAGCCTAAAGCCATGTCCCCACTTCGGCGACAAAGGGTTTAGTCAGCAGCCGACTACTGTTAACCCTTTCCAACAATGGCTTGTCGCCATGGATGGAAAGGGTTAACACTGGTTGGTTGCCGACTTAACCCTTTTTCGCTCAAACTAGGATGTGGCTTTACGCTCTGAAAGCTGCTATTATATGCGTAGTTTAACTTCTGCGAGTTACTTAGTTCTAACACTGTTATCTCCTCTGTTGATTAAGAAAAATATAAAATTTGATTAAGACAGTATAGATATAAGATTCAGGTCAATCCTTTACATATCATTTATATATTAAGTTCACCAGGAAATATTCGTGTAACGCAGGCTTTATCTTATACGTGTATACAGACGAGCCCAATAGGATCAAAAGGGCGTGTCCATAAAAACGAACATCAACTCTGTTCAAATCAAATCAAACAAAAGATACAGATCTTTAACTGCATGGCTTTATGTAGATCACATTTACCAATCGATTGTCGTCAATTTTCGAATGGCAGGCTGTCGTTTTCTGCGCTGGGGTTGCGTAAAACAAACCTTTACGAACAGGCCGTCAAGTTGAGGGGTAGTGTAATGTTACCGAGGGATAATGTAAAGGAGAAAAAGAAGGCCCAATTTTCTGTGTAATTTGTATCCATGTATATATAGATATCCATTTTATCCGCCAAGTTCTACTGATAAGGCCATCCTTTAAAAAAAGTCTCCTGTTAAACAGGTGGTCTGGAATTTCATTTTTTTCTTTTTTCTCTTTTCTTTATTTAGTAGGGGTATAACTGAAACTTGCGATTTAGAAGAAAAGTGCAAAAAGTGAATAAAAAGATTTCAAGCTTACTTAAATTCTAAAAATAGTCAGGCGGGCGATAAACAGGAAAGAAACCTTTTTAAAGAGTGGCCTAATACACCATGGGTGTATGACGTATCTCAAACATTATCCCTGGTTACCTGGGCTGTTCTCACACTAAAACACACAGTGACCCAAGCCTTGGTTTGGGGCATAAGGGCTGTCAGTAACACCTGTGCTGTTCAGTCCCTCCGACTGTTACACCAAGACGCACCCAGCCACTACACCCGCTCATCACCAAGTTTAACCGCTTTGTCATATAAGAAATCATTAGGGCAGGTCCATAGTAAAGAGGCTTATTTATGGTTGAGGTAACCGTAACGTAAAGGGTATGTATTAAGTGTAGTAACGCATGGTTACGACAGGATTTAGTGTGTTTATTTTATCCCCCTTAGTTGTTTGCGTCTATATTGGAGCATTTCTGTTAAGAATTGGTTTGGTACCCCTTGGATGTTATTGTTTGTTATCTTGTTTGATCTGTTTCACAAATTTATTTTGTGAAGAGATAAGTGAAAATCTTGCATGGTTAGTCAGTGTGTGCTGAGAAAATTCTATTTTTTTTTCTTTCGCGGTAGCATCTGAACTGAGAGCTCTTGAGCCACGTTTCCATCAAAGAAAATTCATTATTTAACAATTTTGGAACTAATCTAAACTAAATTCATTTTAAGCGCAATCTGGCATATATATTTCTTTTGCACTTGGGGTCAAGTCGTTATAGTTGCAATCTAAAAGGAAAAAAAAAGAAAAAATCTTTTCCTCAAATAGATTTTAATTTGGGTCCTAATATTGTTTTGATGGTTTTGAATCTTAAGATATTAACGATATGGCAACAACCACTTTTTCTGCCATAATGAGTTGATTCATTATGAATTCATCCACTCGCATGCTAAAATTATTCTATAGATACCATAAACGCCTTTGAATATCAGTGTTGTGTAAGTGTTAATGGGAAACATCTAGGTTTCGGGTGTTTTAATTCTGTCTTTATTTTCTTTCAAATTCTTGTATACAATTTAGGATATAGCACAACTAAAGTTTGATGAATTTTTCTTATACGGTACTAAATTTATTGTTATCCCATACCTTTAATGCCTTGGACGATTATCTCTTATGATTTAGAAAAGTGGTACAATAATTAATGTTCATCAAAATATTTTTTTCCAACTTAAAAAAGAAAAAAAAATTTGTAAACTAAAATACCACTTCTTTATTCTTGTTATTTCCAGTTGGTCAGGACATTGGTTTCTCCAAGTAACCCTCAGCAGTCAACAGTCCCCTGCCAGAAAGTCATGCACAGTTGTGGTGAGTAATATTTTTTACATTTTTTTTTTTTGGTCATTTCTTTAATAGCTGCATCCAGGCACTCTAAACGTTGGCAACGATTCTTGCTTGTCACTTCCTTTAAAATCAGTCTCTTTCAGTCGAAGCCCAATATTTGATAGATTTCATACTTGATATAGGTAAACCTAAAAAAGAAGATTTGAGCTGAGATAAGTCACCGTGAACGTCTATTTGTCCAAATTTTGCCAATAGCTGCCAATTGAAATGTTTTAAATTGGCGAATTGTACCCATGTTAACATACGTCTTGTTTCTTCAAGGTCTTCTTCAGAATTTGTGTTCAATCCTCATGGCCAGCGGCGTACCCGCCGACGTCCTCACAGAGGTAAGTTTAACTTCTCTTAAAAAAGTTGAAAAAAATGAACTTAAATAATTCAAATAAATAAATCCCCATCCTATTTACCTGAAGTTCGGCGATTTCGGTTATGAATTTATAAATGCTATTTTTCCTTCCTTATACAGATTTCCGTTTTTTTGCTCTTTTTTGCATTTACAGCAATTTTCAAATTCACAAGTTCTAAAGAAAATATTATTGTCTGTGACGTCAGGAGCCAGAAATCATTTATATACATATCCATGTTTCTTTTCAGTAACAGAGCTTAAATACTACTAAATATAGACTTCTTTACTTGTTTCATTCCTGATCTACAGAAATGTGGTATCATAGTGTTCCGTTTGTCTAAAGTTTTAAGATCTCAGGTTTAAAAAGGTTTATGTCCTAGTAGAAGAGGAGGGAGTAAGAGTTTGTCCTGACAAGTGTTTTTGTTTACTTCTAGACAATAAACACTGTCTCGGAAGTAATTCGTGGGAACGAGACAAATCAGGAACACTTCGCCTCCGTAATGGCACCGTCAAACCCACCAAGGTAACTCTTACATGTAACACTCTACAACTAACTTACATATTATACTACCATTTGAATTAACACTGAAAAAAGATGTCAATAAAAAATGTTTAACAATGGTATACAGTGCAAAGTACCCTGATGTTTGTTTCTGGTGGCTGATATATTCCTGCACATATTGTCTGTAAAAGCAAAAAGATGTTTTATTCTGTACTAATTCTGCAAAGTTTAGACATCTGCCTTAAGTCCATAGTACCCCTAATGGTACTCTAAACCAAGGGGAGTATATTGAGGGAGGAGGGGAGGCAAGCAGTCTTAGGTGCTGGTATAGAACCTCAAGATTGGTATGGAGTGGATTCCCTGGTGCTGACAGCATGTTTTCCTTACTTCCCAGCAGTACGGACATGTTGCTATATCAAAAGTCTGCCCTTCTCATACTGTGACAGTGTCTAAGCAGTATCACTGTATGGGAAGTAAAAGAATGCTTGCCTTGGTAAAAGAGTAATGGCAGGGTGTCTACCTTCTCATGAATTAGATCACCATCCTTGCTTTGATATGACTCTGGCAGTTAAATAGCTCGTAAAGCAACCAATAACCAACCAACCAACCCTTCTCCCCCACAGGCCGGCCATCGTCGTGCTGCTCATGTCGATGGTGAACGAGAAGCAGCCGTTCGTTCTGCGCTGCGCCGTTCTCTACTGCTTCCAGTCCTTCCTCTACAAGAACGAGCTGGGCCAGTCCCAGATCATCCAGACCCTGCTGCCCTCTACCGCCGACGGTAAGTACTACGGCCACGTTACGCGAACAGTGCACGCTGCTTTAAAAGTGTGGTCAGTATGCACTGCTTAAAAAAGAAACCATCCAGTTCCTACATTATAGAAACTGGATTGTCATTGCCGTATCAGGGAACTAACTGGACATTATGTAGTGTCATATACATATCTGGACCAAGGTGAAGAGACTGCCTAGCTGGCATTGCCTGAAAATCTTTTAAGGAAATTTGGGAAACACTAATGAAAGATTACAGGGTCTCTTTGACTATTTATGAATTGATTAACATAAATGAGTGCATAATAGTTGGTCGTAAATATGACTTGACTGACCGTATAAAGAAGGGCCTATGCCCGTGGGATTTTGTCTCTGTAGAATGCCAAATCGAGGGTGGGTGAATTATGAAAACTCAAAAGTCCCCAAAGTTTCAGAGTTAACCTACCCTGAATTTTGCGTATGAAAAGTGTCTCTTTGGGTCTCTGAGTATTTTAAGTTATATCAAGCACATAGACTTTTTAAACTGAAATGAAATTTCCCTAAAAACGCCCAGTTTAGTCTTCCAAAATAAAGCGATTTCATTATGTAAAGATTCTCGTTTATGTTGAACTGAAGAGTATTAGAAGTGAGAACTTTCTCTTGATATTGATTCACAGTACGAAAAGGTGAGCAAACCTGAAACCTTTATTCAATTTGAGGGTTAGAAAGTTAACGCAGCAGGTCATGTGTTTTTGGTATATATAAAGCTGTTACTTAATGCCTTCTCAGACCTAACAACTTAAAGTGTAAACTACCGGTTTAAAGTGTAGTGTTGAAATCAAGGAACTGCGCAATTCATTAAAGTGGGACATGGAAACGAAAGGCTTTGCATTTATAAAAACGCTTTAGTCTAGCGTGGAAAACGATATTAACTGGCCTCACTAACTTCTAACATGTGCAATAATTTACCATTATATATATGTTATTCCGTTTAGTTTAAAAAAGCTTTACTATTTTGATTGTTTTACTAATAAATAAAAAATATAAGCGAATGGTTATTAATATTCTTGAAGGTGTGCAGGGTAGAATGATCGTTGAGGTCTTAGTGAGATATCTCTTTTTTTTTAAAGCCAAAATGATCAGATTTAATCACAAATGATCAGATATATTCTACGAGCTTCCAGAAATAGAAATTATTTGTTTAGGGCAGCATGCCATTCAAGTCAGTTGTTTCTTTGTTTTTTTAGTTGCTAATAGGCAAAGCGGGGATTCCGAAGACCAAGGTGAGAAAGGCCTGACACGTTAGATGTCTTTAGTCCACGTGTCGGCCATTACCACGTGCACAATCGTGTTGAAAATAGTATTGAATCGGTCGCTTGGGTAGCCAGCTCTCGAGAGTAGTAGATAAACGCCAGTACATTATCTTTTGGTTAAAAATAATTACAAAGGACACATGCAGAAAGTACTCGTGAATGAAATTACAAGTGGACCCACCCAGTCAAAAACAGTTGTAATTTGCAGGATGTTGCCTTATTTTTCAATTTGTTTCTTTTTCAATCATGTTTTCAATAGATGGATTTCAATTAGTATTTGTATCTTGGCTCTGAAATATTTGTTGTTGCCAATAGGCAAAGCATAAAAAAAAGCGTTTAAGTAGGATTGATATTTGAAAAAAAGAGGTATTCTCCTGCAATGACGGATCAGTAGCAGTTGATGACATTCAGTGGATAACATTCAGCAGATTGTCACCCAAGCGTTTACCGAGAATATACTTTTGTCTGACGTGGTAGGCCCAAAACTAGGGCTTATATTCTCTACTTTATTCCTCTTCACCTCTGAAGTCCCGTAGGAATGCACAGTATGTTAGTTAAGCATTGACTTATGTTGGGGCTTGGGGTTTTTATTTTGTAGTTCATTTTGAGTGTTTTGAATATAGAAAATTGATGTATTTGAAAATGTGCAGTTATTGTAGTTTGGATGGTTCAAAAGGTGGGTATTACATAGCCAGTTTATCGAAAGCGCTCAGAATATCAAGTTGGATATTGAGACGTACCATCAATAATAGCCAGTCAAGCTTTTTCACTGGTTTTGAACGCTTACTTCGTCACTGCGAATGTTAGTAAGGCTCACAGGGAACACATCCACTGTATTATCCATAGTCTTAGTCATAAGAGTAAACTTTTCAAGTTATCTTTTTTTCCATAAATATATGTTGAAATTTTTTCAAATACACACCAAAAGCCCAGTTCCTACTTGGGAAATTTGAATCTCACCTTGGTTTGACTGAACACCCCTTGAATAGATGAAACCGTTTACATAGAAAAGAGATCATTCAACAAATTGCCCATTACCAGTAGAAACGACTCGCGATTCATGCGTAATTCCATCCCAATTTTATTGGATACTATGCTTAAGCTTTCCAAACAGTTCGATGTATTCAGCCTATTTAGCAGGGGCTTTTTGTATCTGGCAGCGTTTGATATTTTTTTCTATGTTTCAAGTTAAAATTCATAAGCACATTTCTCCTTGCAAAGCCTGTAACTATTTGTTGGTACATCGTTGGCAATTCTCTTCAGTCTAACGCTTTGTATAATCGTTTCATATAGCAACGATGTCAGGAACAGATATGATGGTTTTCATTAAGCTGAATCGAGACATTATATACCAAAATATGCCTCGGTTAATTTGTTAATTATATTCTAAAAATATAACAATGTGACGTTTTAAGCCGTTATGTGCCTTTGGCAGGGTGCAGGTTTATATTGAGCCTAGTATTGTTTCATGTTACAGAATGGCGTTCCATACCCAATACACCAACGTAGACATGTTATTTTCAATCATCAGGAACATGTTTATATGCTTCTCTATATACTCTCAGAGCTTCATAGTATTCATATTAGAAACAATCACTATAGACCTTTTTCGTTAAGAGTGTTGTGCCCCCCGGTTGAAGTAAATGGAACCACTGGTTTAGGTCATTTCCCATAGTTAACCTATATGATTCTCTTCATATAGGTTCACTGTGGGAATTGACCCAAACCATTGGTTCCATTTACTTCACCAGTGGGCGCCACACCCTAATGAAAAAGGTCTATAAGTAGTAAAGTTAGTGAAATGACAACTCTCATTATTTTTCTTCTCACTGCAGCCAACTCGGTCTCGGCGGGCCAGCTGCTGTGCGGCGGACTCTTCAGTGTAGACCCGCTGTCAACATGGTTCGCCGCTGTCGCCTTGGTACACGCCATAGTGGAGAACACCACCCAGAAGGAGCAGCTGTTAAGGGTGCAGCTGGCCACCTCACTCGGCAACCCACCTGTGTCGCTGCTCCAGCAGTGCACGAACATACTGGGCCAGGTAGGAGAGGTAAACACACGCACGCTTTATTAACTTTTCTCTAGCTTTAAGACTAACCGCCCTTAAAGCCGCATACCCACTACAACGCTGTTACGACCGCTGATCATGTTTTTGAGAGACCGCCCTTCTGTACACTGTATTGAAACCCGAAGAAAACGGCAGTGTATACTTCCTGAGGCAGTATGTCTGAAATATTTAAATGAGCTACTGATATGTTGCTGATTATGCACTGATTTCCCACCCGAGCTAATCTAAATATTTCGGACATACTGATTTCCCACTGTTCGTTCACTGTGTTCCCACTGATTTCCCACTGAAAAGCTACTGAAATCCCACACTGATTCTGCACTCAGTAGCCATTGATTTTCCACTGCGTTTTGTACCGGGAATGAACATGTTTGATCTGAATTACTGCTAATGAAATATCGCGTAGTGGGTATGGGCCTTTAGCCTTAATTCCACTTTCGGATTTTGTTGCCAATTTTACAAATCATTAGGAGGAATAAAGGTTTAGTATCAACATGCTATATATCACAAGAAAGGTTTTATTATTTTGTTTCAAATGTCATGTAGGCAGCATCAAATTGGAATACAGGCTTTACTTCATGCTTTGGTCAGTAAAATTTACTGATATGCCAAAGTTTATGAAACGATAACAAAAATTTGTTTTAATTTTGGCATTGCTTCCGTTAAATATGACTGCAAAAATCTTTACGCATGCTTGGATTTGTATACCCAACGTGAAACCCTTATATCAGCAGTGTCTTACTTAAATTAAAACCACATTGTTTAGCATTAAACGATCTTCTCTCAATATACTTACCAAGACACAGTTACATGTGAAAAAATGAACGCATAATTGAACGTGATGACTGTTTTACTCAAAACATTACATAATTTTGATAATTAATTAACACAACTACGTCAGGACTACCCTAACATACTGTCAAAACATTTATCACAGTAGAGCATTTTTCACTTAAATCTAGGTTTCTGTCACTTATTTCCCCTCTTACTTGTCTTCTTTCAGGGAGGTTCCAAGGTGCAGAGTCGAGTCGGCCTGCTGATGCTCCTCGCCCATTGGTTAGCGCAATGTCCGCTAGCTATTACACATTTCCTACACAATGCAGCCAACGTGCCTTTCGTATCCTTTTGCTTGGAACACTCAAACCGATTGCCCATAAACAAATTGCATATGTAATGTATAATACTGAAGGTGAAACACATTTTCATTGCCCGATATAGCTGAAAAATTGCTGAGTGGACAGTGAACTCCAATCATCATTTTTTCACAGCCTAAATGACGAATGTCGAACATGTTATTTAATGACACAAAAAGTTATTCGATATTCAACTGCTGATGAAATAGCTTAGAGTGTTCTGACTAGATTAAGAAGAAGGTAATCGATAATAGTCAAGAATCAATATGCAGAGACTTTTCCTACATTTTTCCTACATTTCTACGGCAACTGATCTTTCCTGCAACGCTTTTTTGTTTGGCAGTTTTTCTTGTTTTTGTTTTACTTTTAGGCCAATTAAATGCAAAATTTAAAATATCCTCTTTGTTGCGACAAGAAAAAAAAGTCGTAAAAATATATCCTACTTTTCATTCTTCTGTGAATATGACATTAAATATACAAATAAGAAGCGGCATCCGGGAGAATTTTATTCACAATCTCTAATGAATATAAGAAAATATCTGGCCTTGCATTTAGTGTTTGAGACGGCCCGTCGACCATTGGCTGGCGATTTTGGAACAGGCCGGGCTGATGAAAAATTGAAAAATCATTGTTAAATTGGCCCGGATGGCCAACGTCTTTTCCAGCTGTCATATGTACTTTTTCTGGCCGTCTAATGTGCTATTTTCGACCGTCATTTATGCTATGTTTCATCGTCATTTGAATATTTTTCTGCGCCGACTTAAAACTATCAGGGTCTATATTCTTTGACGCAGTCGGCCCTGATGGCTGAGAGCCAATAAAGTTAGTCTTGAACACTGGTGTTGCCTTGACTCGTGTGCTCAGCTCATATCCCAGGTGTGCGCGTCTGACAGTGACGAGCTGGAGGTGGTGGTCCAGGGTCTGTACGCCTTCCTCCTGGGTATCTGCGTCTGCTACAACACCGACCAGGTCGACACCTGCACCAGGTGAGTTATACCTTCGGGTAATGGTTAACTCTTTGATCCCAACGACAGGGCACCAACCACACAGGGAAAACAGGTAAATGGCCAAAAAAAATCCCTGACAGCGAAAGCACAGGGAATTTGCAAATTTTGACAAAACACGGGAAAAACATAGGGAATTTAATTTGGACAGATTCTAGGATTCCTAATTCTCAAGATATTAGGGATTCAACTTTTTGTTGTTGGGTTGTCCAATTTTTTTCTGCATGCGGAGGTTTTTAAATTTGAACAACTTGCTGAATATGACATAGAGAAAAATTGCTGTGGGACAGGGAAATTTCAGGGAAAACAAGGAATTTGAAACCTTTGGTACCCTGTAAGTTCTACTTTCATGTTATAATTAACTCTTTGCTCCGAACATGTGTAAATGTCATTTTCAGAGTCTCCACTGAACAGGGAGAACGGGAAAATGCCCCCCAAAAGAATCCCCATCAGGGAAAACGCAGGGAAAATTGAAGTGTCACCAAAACACAGGGAATTCTGTTTGCTAAGTTTATGGAGTTTATAGTGAAGATTTGGGAGATTGCTCTTTTCCAATGTAGAATTCCTACATCTTTTATGACATTGTAAAACTTGACCACTTTGAGATCAGAACAAATCAAAAACATGACAGGAAATATTCACTGTGGGACATAAACAAACTCATGGAGAAAAAACGGAAATCTGACCACAAATAGTGAGTCGGGACCCTGCTATTAAGTGTTCCCTGACCCTCCCCACAATATCCACCCACACAAATCAACGCATAATTATGTCGCATTCTTTTACTTGTGGCAAATGGAAAAAAGATATACATGTATTTTTTGTGTGCCAACATGTTTAAGTTAACTTCAGGTTTAAGAACGCAATTCCGCGTTCGCTCACAGAAAGCTTTAGGTAAATGTAATACATGTGTACTTGCAGGGAACATTTACAACAAATTATAGCGAAAAGAATAGGTGTTGAACAGTTCACGGACAAGTTGTCACAAGTACTAAAACACGAAAGTTACATCCGAGCGGCCAAGCAACCACAACCCAACTACAAGGAGTCCAACGAGGTCGTCTTTGACTATGCCTTCACACGCCTGTTCAAAAAACTAGAAAGTAAGTGAGGAAATCTCAAATTCGATTTTAAGGAAATGGTCTATAGAATTTACTCATACAAATCACTTGAAGCTGTTAGATATTCTAGATATGACTATATCGAATGTAAATAGATTTTCGTTATTCTTATTTGGACTTTTAAGTAATAAACTATTTTTGAGTGAAACAAAAAATAAAGGTGAAGAATTTTTGAAATTCTAGATATGACCATATCAAGTGTATTCGTTAACAGATTTGCATGATTTTCATCTGGATTTTAAAGTAATGAATTATTATTGAGTGATACAAATAAAATTAGAACTTAAGAATCTTAACCTTTAAAGGTAAAAAATAATACATTTTTATCAAGATAGATCTAAGCTGATCTAAGCACACCTTTGCCATAATAATATTTCTTTTGGAGCATCTTTAGCGAATTTATAGTGATTTTGTAAATATCTATCTTTCCAGATGATGTAATAGCGTCGTTAACACCCACTGCTGAGGGTGAACAAGGGACAAAACGGCACAACATGGACCAACATGACAGTATTGTCAACCAATATAAGGAACTCATCCGCGAACAAGTAAGGGTTGCACCCATTAGTACAAACTAGTTTCTAAAACTACAGCTACTGCCGAGTATCAAAGAGGAAATTTGAGTATTCAATGTTGGAGAAAAATATGGCTGAGTTCATCCTTTTTTCCTAAATTATTTGTGATTATGACATAGATATTAATCCTTAAATTAGGAAAATTGATTTTGAATCGTGAAGTGAAAATGTGATGTCATTATGATATTTGAGAATACAGATTCCTTTGAAAATCAAAATAGCCCAAAGACGTCTTTTGCTAATTGTTGTAGGAAATAAAAAAAACTCTTTAAGTTAATGAAATTATAGCTTTAGAGACCTTAATACTTCTACATGTTTACTTTTTTTTCTGCACACCAAATTGATTACATCTAGATGGGCTCTTAAATACGTGAGAACCTTGAAGGCGAAACCTATTTAAGCACATTTTTGTGGCAACAAAGCATCAATGATAAACATCTATTCAATAAAATCTTTCCTCCAGGATATGCAAATCAACTCCTTAAAAGCCGAAATGACGTCGGCACAAACCAAACATCAGGATGCCGATAGAAGATTGACGGAAATGACACAACAAATTCAACAACTCAAGGACCAAAATGCTCTTCTAAAAGCACAAAGAGGTAGTGTACCTTGTAAAATATCCACCGGATAAGATACTGTTAAGTTATTCATAAAAAGTAATGCTGGTATTGGTATTGTAAACAATATTCCATATAAAATTGGTTTTCTCTAATTTTAAGGCCTTAAAAAGGTATTTAAGTTATCTTTACATACGGCAAACTGGTCTTAAATTTGTCAAACGTGGGTCTTACATGGGTGTTGTAATGGGTATTTAATTAGTTTGTGAAAAAAAGGGCTCCCTGTGATTACATGGCATGTGAAATTATTCGGGTAAGGGTAAACTCTAAAAATAAACTTTGTGTCTTTCGCTCTGTCACAGGCGGTTCTGTCCCAGCTGTAGACGCCTCGGCCGAGACGGCGCGGTTACAAAAAGAGGTGGACGAGAAGAATGCCGAGATAGAGAAGTTGGTGAGTATCCCTTTGTGATTTTCAAAATTTTAGAAAAAGATCAATCTAGTTTACAAGATTTAAGGACTGCTGAGCAAAGTACCCGTATCTTTTAAAGCCAGGGTATTGTCCATGAGATGGATGCGGTTTGATAAGTTGCAACTCTCTGAACGTGGCACCAAATTGGTGAGGTGACCAGTGATGTTGTCACATTACCTTCTAACGTTGCAAAACATGTCACCAGCCACAACGTCACTAGGATTAGGGGTGGAGCCCTTAACGTTAGCAACACAGGGACGATACCCTGTCTTTAAGCAGGGGCACCGTCGCCGACGGCGAAGGGTTTTTGATGTGTTGTAACCATTTTAATGCATACCAACTTCAAGACGTAACTAATGTTTTTGTCTGATGACATTCTGATACAGCAAAACTCTTCGTCCGCTCTAGCGTTCCTTAGCTTAAGTTGGCGGCCATTAACCTAACAACAGCTTGATAACGCTCTATCAATTGGAACTGTAGAATATATGGGTCTTTCAACAGTCAATCATATTCAACAAGAAAAATCCTTTGATTTGACCTTGCTCTCTAAGACCATTTTAAGACTTTTTTTATATCATTTTAATTTCCAGAAATCTGAACTAACGGTATCGGACGCCAAGGTGACGGCTATGGCGGCTTCCGGTGACGTCGACGCTGACGACAAGGACGCGTCGATGACGTCACTGCGGGGGCGCGTGGCCGAGCTGGAGACGGGGGTCAGTGAGTGCAGAAAGAAGACGGAACAGCGGGAGGAGGAGGTGAAGCTCTACAAGACCAAGTACGAGGACTCCAGCAAACAGGTCACCGAGCTGGTAAGGTTTGACAGACAGTGTACCCAATTGGAACAATTAGATACTGGGATCCCACACAGGTCTTAAAATGTCTAAATGTTACCGTTTTGTTATTGGAGTCTTAAATTGAATCTTTTTTTGAATTAAAAATGTTGTAACCTTTAGATATCACTTGCCGCTTTCAAGTGAGTACACTTAGTGCAAATTTACATGAAACAAACTGTTCAGGATAATTTTGATCCACTACAGGAAGCGGTGACTAATAAAAAAAAAATCATGGTCGATGAGTCTTAACCTTACCGAACCTTGATCTTGGAATTGTCTTTAAAAAATCTTGGAATAATTTCGAACATGCGTGGGAACCCAGAGATATTACGTAAAAGAGATTTAAAAAATCGATAATAACATAACGTTGTGTGTAGCATTAGTCCTCTTCAGAGGTAAAGACGATTTGTCAACGACTCTCACATATTTGACGTATGCTCAAGGTTAGAAAGCAACTTCAAGTTATAAGACCTGGCGAATATGCTCGAGAATGAGGGGGGAAAAGGGGGAAAAAGGGGGAAAAAAAGCTGGAAGAAATGTATATAGATCTATAGATCAAAATATAAACATTTCAACGTTATTCGTATGTTTAATTTCAGCATAGCAAAATATCCGCTGGTAAGACGGACGACGAAGGGGCCAGCTCTACGGCTCTGCTAGTGGAGAGAAACTCACTGCTGGAGAAGATCTCGGACCAGGACAAGAAGATCAAGGGTCTGGGGGAGGCGGCCGAGAAGTTCGAGGAACAGAAGAAGGAGCTGCAGTACCGCCTCGACTCGGCCAACTCAGACGTCACCCAGCTCCGCTCACAGATCGACGTGGGTTACTTTAAGATTTTAAAACTTTTATTGGAGTTTTCTGACACTAAATTACATTTATGGGAGGCTTTGGGAGGTGTATGTGTTCACAGAAATAACATGAATGAGGGAGACAACTCTTTAAATCACCAGATCAGTAATTGACATGGGATCGTTTGAGATTTTGGTGTAAACTTTGATTTACAAAATTGAGAATTCATAGTAAAAAAATGCTTAGTGTTACAAGGCCATTTGATCGATGAATTTACTGGCTCTTTGTTCATAAAAACAAAGTTCACAAAAACCAGCATAGTTTTTATTCCAAACTTTACCTGTTCGGCCCCTTTCCAGATCGTTTCTATTGCGTGCCATGCAGGAATGTATGCACATCTAAGAATAAAGTTCAGACTTCCCCCCCAACCCCCTCCCTTTAAGTTTACAGCCTTCATGGAAGGCCCCTTACTTTGACATTTTTCCCACTAAACTTGTACTATTCCCTTCCTCTCATTGTCGCTAACAGAAACTGGAAGTGGAGGTGAGTGAGCTGGAAGCAGACAAGATCAAGATCCAGGAGGAGGCGACGGCCCAACAACACGAGCAGGAGGACCTGTTGGTGCTGCTCGCCGACCAGGACGGCAAACTCGCCACCTACCGCAAGCGGCTACGAGAGCTGGGCGAAGAGGTCAGTTACTCATAAATTACTTGCATGTGGTTACTCTGGTAGGGAGTACCCTGTGGGGATCGGGGCTGGGGCTCCTGTTGGAGCTCCCTGGGAAGAATGTTTCCTCAGTATCCCCTACTTGTCGTAAGAGGCGACAGGCTCATCAAAGGCCGGCTGTGTGGTGTCCTTAAAATGGAACTTTGCAAATTAAAGACCCCTTGCCAGTCTCCGAAAAGTGTAGGGTTTCTTCTAAATCATATCATAGATTTGGTCACTGCCCATGTGGTATAAAATTAGCTGCAAAGCTTTACCTTGTGCAGTCTGGTAAACAAACCCATAAGGGTTGGCTGGACGTTAAACTAACCTAACAAACAAACAACAAACTCTGCTGGGATTCCCAAGCAGGTCTTAAGTAATGGCTTCCCCTCTTACAAGGCTATTATGAAGGTCTTATTTTAGGCCCACCTGAAAATTGTTAATTTTAAATTGGCCTTACATTGACCGAGGTGTGCAGAGTTTAAAAAATGCTGAATGGGCCTAAACTCCAAAGCATCATCTTTATCGTCATCTTCTCGATGTGCATGCTTGTAGATGGTATTCAGATGACATGTTGTTTGTTTGCAGGTTGAGGGCGACGATGAAGACGACGATGACCTTGACCTTGACGATGAGGATGATTAATGACCCAGCAATACGTAGTCTTGTTTGTTAATGCTAGAATTATGTATATACATAATAATTATCACATTGTACATAGACTAAGAGCGGTGAAAGAGTGTGGAAGTGTGAACGATTGCCAAGGTTCCCTATAAAATCATGTGTGACTGATAAGATAGTCAGAAATACAAAGAAGAAATATGCCATTTCGTTTTATTCAAACCATATTTGGTAGAATATTATCTGATATAAAGAATTTAGTAACAATTCGGATTGAACAAGAGTGACCTTTCAGTAAAAACTAATGTTTTTCTGCGATTTTTTTTTTTATTTAAAAAAAGTGAAAATTGTGTCATGGTCATTGACTGGCAGTGCTTTAATAGTCAATTTTGAGCTGACATTTTGTTTGTAGTCCAATGACCTTTGCATTTTTGTGGGTCTTGTTTTTAAATGTGGCAAGGTTATGGAAACGCATTATTAAATGGTGCTCGGCCTTTGGTTAGAGGGAAAGTAAACGTCGCATGTGTAGTTATATTAGCTAATTACATAATTAATTTAAATTTCATCTGCGTAGTGCCAAGCCTAAATTTATAATCTCCTGCAATTTGCAAACTGCCCTACATTTAGTTATCTTACGATACTTCTGTATTATCATCATATTTCCTTTGAATTATGTAATAACCGCAAAAATGTCTGGATAATTTGACATAGGATGTTTTGGATCAAATTTAGCATGGGAAATTGTTCTTTCATTTTCATATTTAAAGCTTATGCATATAACATACATTTTGCATGCTACTCTCTTGAAATAAAACTCTCTTTAATTTCCTTCCATACCACGCAACTTTTCGTATGCTTATGCTTCATAACATTATGTATAAGTGTAATTAAAGAAAACTTAAATATCTGATCATGACATGATTAATTCCCACTGCAGTTAATATTTGTTTCCAACCTATCCTGTAATATCTTGTGATTATCAAAATTGTTTTCACGGTTGTTGTCATGGGAGTTGTCTCATAATGATATCGATTTGGTTAATTTTGACGATACAAAACTGAAGTTTATGTATTGCAATGTTATTTCCTACAATTGGTCATACCAAGTGCAATGAAATATTCTAAAAGAAAGGCATGTAAATAAATAAAGGGTTATATTAATGCCGCAAAAGATCAATTATGACTTGTTATTTACTTGTATAACAGTAATAAAACAATAAAAAGGGAACCAAATAAACTAAATTTAACTTGCATATTCAAACTAAATCACACTGAATGTATGTTTGTCTGACGTCCTGTTGGTAAGATCCTTTACATCGTTGTGAAAAAAGAATTCACAAACATCTTTAAGGTTTGTAAATCGAAGAAATTACGAATCTCGAGACCTGAACAAAAATATCCCCGATTAGCCTAATCTTTTACGAAAATATTATCCCTGTATCAGGCATCATACCGTTCCTTTATTTTAAAGGAATTTCCTTTAAATTCCTTTAGTTTTGTGAAAATAGGCAAAATTCCTTTATTTTCCTTTATTTTCATGAAAAATTCCTTTAAATTCCTTTATTTTTTATCTAGAGTAAGAAATTATCAGATTATCTCATAAAATGCATAGAATTTCATATTATTAGCGATATAATTGCAAAATTTTCTAGCCATCGATCGATCCAGGTCGACCGGCATGAGTCAACACATTGATCGACGTGGGTCAGCGCAGTGCTGCACAGAAAAAATCAACAGGAAGGCAGTCCTGTTACAATATTATTTGCCTTATTTCATGTTTAAACTCTCAAAAAGTTCTCTAAATATTCCTTTAAAATTCCTTTATTTTTCCCAGAAAACCCGGAAAATTCCTTTAAATTCCTTTATTTTTACGAAAAAATCTTCCTTTAAATTCCTTTATTTTTTTGGGAGGGTGGTATGATGCCTGCTGTATTTACATGAAGTGATAAGTCATACCGCCAATCGTTCTCAGATTGAATTTATTATCAAGAGGGGAAAAATATTCAAAAGAAGAAACCTGCATGGGAATTACAGTGACTTTATTTACAGTTGAAGATAGATATCCTATGACATACCGGTTGTCATTTCATACATATCACAGTCCTAGTGCTGAAAACCTACTGCCCATTGGGGTAGAACGTTTCTCCAAATTCACAAGTACATGTATTGAACGTCTCTTCGACGTTTAATACCTTCCAGTCTGATCAATAATAACGACCTAATCGCAGAGCCCAGTCTCGATATCTACACAATAAAATGCAATATATATAATGTTCATTCTTAACTACGTGAAGAAAAACACGATAATACTATACAAACCTTTCTCAAACCACGTCTTGAAGGAGATCACTAGTGATAAAATCGAGGGGGGGAATGTATAATTTGGTATGATCGAAGTAAAAGGGGATAATTTTCAATATTAAAACATTCCTTAGATAGCGTGATTATTTGGGTTTTTAATTTGGGTTTCATTCCCTGTGAAAACATTGCATTTTTCACGTCTCGAATGAAGTTGATTAACAATCTATCGTTGGCTATCCGACCAATTTATCTGCAGCAAAACATTTTTGGCACAGTTTCAGTGAAAAATCGTGAGTTACCGCCGTGTCATAATTATATTCATAAAGCCTGGAATTTCGTCAGGAAGACTACATTATGGTTATTAAATGTCTGAAGAAATGTTATCTTAAACTTGGCGACTGCTTAGAATGACATCACTGACGTTGTGGACTTGTAGTTCATAGGTGTGATAGTTCTGAAAAGAAATAAAGAAAAATAAATTCCAGAAGAATGCGTGATTATGGAAAACATTTACATCGCATATAATAACGACAACTTGCGAAAACATTTCTGTTGCATTAACTTATTTACTGCAAACCGTTAAAGACTTAATCACAAGTATGTTAACGTTTAGAAAAAAGAATCCCTGAGTCGACTGCAGTACAACCGATTTTTCCTATATAAAAGAGAAACAACATTACCTTGTCATTGCGAATTGGTTGCTTAACAAGCTTTGGCAATGTAATGCAATCCGAAAAACTCTGAATATAAAAATTCTCCTAGGCTTACTTTGTGACGTTGAGGTTGACGATAGAGTTGACTGGTGCCGACTTGGGGCCGGCCGATGGCATGAAGATCTTGCCGCTCTTGTTGACCACGTGGACGGGGCGGAGGTACTTGACGTTGTACGGGTCGGCGGAGTGGGACGGGTAGGGGTCGAAAGTGCCCGCCTTCAGACCACCAGGCTAGAAAGAAAAAACAGAAAAGTAGGATTAATTGTGGAGGGTGCTGGGTGGATGAACCTTTAGGATTTTTTTTTGGACAAATACAAAACCCACCCCACAAAACACAAGTGGGCGTGGAATGAGAGGGACAGATTATTTTCCAAAAAAAGAAATATAAGAAAAATAATAAAAGGATACTATTCGTTTTTCCACCGAAGATATTGGTAAAACGGCAACTCTTTCCTTTCTTCTATTTTGACATTACACAGTGTATTATGATAGGTGTTACCTGGATTAATTCATCAGATTAAGACCTTGGCCTTAGGTACAATAGGTGTTAATTGGCGATAAAGGTTACAGCCATCTTTTTATCTCTCTGATTGTGCTTTACTAGAATCTGGGGTAAAAAATGCGCAACTCAAATTGACCACTATATTGAACTACCGATAGAACAAAGTCTCATATTCATAAATCATAATGTGGCATGTTACAGTTGTAGTCCTGAATTTTTGTTTGTGAAAACATATCTTTTTATAACCTCAATGTTTTGATTGTGTGTTGTTAAATTAAAGATTAGCGATCTGCTGAAACCAATTCAGTGTTGAAAATAAATTGACCAGCACAATTGAAACCTTCACTGAAAGGTGTAAAAGCTCAACTAGAACAAGCTAAGCGTGCCAGCAGAGCTCGTTACAATTGGTGTGAAAACACTGAACAAACAAAGGCATCTGATTGACCACGTTTAATGGGTAGGGCTGAGAAAACTTCGCGTGAAAACCCAGAAAAGGACGTTGGTTGAACAAAAAGTGTAGACTAAATTATTCAACTGAGATGGAGATTCGCAAGCTGATACATCTTTTAGAAAATAAGCAACATAACAATCTTAGTAAATTTTATGTCCTTGTCAACTCCTGTATTTTGTCTCACTATAATATCATATCAAAAAATAAAATGATATTCATGTGGAAATCATAAAGTAAACCAATTCACCTGTATATTATAACCTGTAGAAGTATAACAAAAAATACAGCGGAAAACAAATTTGACGCAATGTATATTAGAAATGAAGAGACCACTGATAAATTGTTTAAAAAAAATCTTAATAAAAGTTAATGTTCGTAGAATGCAGAAAAGGCTGACCTGTTTGCCCGGGGAGCTGGGTTTGAAGGGCTTGACGTCCAGTTTCTTGCCGTCGGCCTTCTTGGCCGGTGGTAGCGGTCTGTCGGAGCGGTATGGGTTCTCGTCAAAGCAGGACTTCGGGTGCATGTTCAGCCTAAAGGCTCCTCCCTTCAGAGACTTTCTGTGGGATTCGTTTTCTCTCTGCAGAGAAATTGTACAAAAACTTAAGTTAAAAATATCTTGTGGTAATTTAGAAGTCTTTTTGTTTTTAGTCAAAAAATGTCTCGTCTTTCTCTGCGTGTTTTCATATCCTTACGTAATACTTCTCATGCAGGACGAATACAATTAAATTTGTTTGAGTTAGTCATCACTTTAGACGAATAACTATGAATGTGTTAATTTACACACTACAAACCTTGGTTATTTCTTTTCCTCTCTCATACTCATCAGGTGCATATTTCTGGTAGGAACCGATTGTTACGGCTACGTAGCTGAGATAAAGAAAAAGTGAGAGTTTCAAATCAGTTTTAGGCTGCTAACCAAACAATAGGAATTAAAACTATACTATGATTAAAAATTAAATTTCTTTCATTCTGAATCTATTTTTGAAAACTTTTTTTGTTTCACAGAGTCATAGTACATACTTTATTATGTTAAAACTGATCCAAATAGATGAGAAATTGTAATAATATTTAGAGAACCCTCATTCATCATCTTCTCAATGACAGAAAGTGTCAATAATTAATAACTCCAGTCTAAGATATAGAATAAAAAAAAATATATGATTTAATTATCCAAAATGATCAACTTACCCAAAGCCTGTGCCTCTCTTTCCTGGGTTCGTGTAAAAGTTTTTGCCAGAGGATTTGTAGGCCTTTTTCTGTTTGTCTTGTGGGCTGAAAGCGCCGATGGGTCCGGCGAGGGTACCATAATGACTGCCGAGGCCAGACCTAAAAGAAAAGCACGTTAGTTTGTAGAAGGCCATAATTTTTTTTGTTTATGTATCTATTTTTGATAAGGAGGAGAGGGGCCATTTTATTGACGTTCATTCACATGAAAATATACTTGATATTTGTAAAAGGAGAATGATTCTTTGACTTGTCATATAATTCAAGAAAGCAAAATAATTATTATATGATTTAAAGCACAATAAAACCTCTGATTTTTTTGGTCCAAATTCAAACCCAGCTAACAAAACGCATAGGTGGACCTGGAACGACAGGGGCAGATTATTTTTTGACAGGGGCAGATTAATCTTGACTTTCATTACAACTTTGGTAAGTCTAAAAAACTCCCTAACCTTAATTGCAAAATCACATATTTTATCATCAAATAAATGTTCACAAGAGCCTTTCAAAGATAAATGTAACTGTGATATACTTAGTCAATGCTCGTGAATAAGTTATCTCCACTTGGTCCCCTACCAAGACAGATTCTTACTGCCAACCTCTTGATCTATAGAAAGCTATAGAGCCGCCTCTTTTGTGGTGATATCCACTCACGCAACGCGTAAGGCTATAGCACTTTGGTCATGAATAATCGATTATTTCCTCTCTGCTTTATACTATATATTTCATGGGCAAGGAAGGGAAACATCCATGGGAGCACATTTCACAACAGCAGCCATTAATTATGAATTGAACTAAGATGTAATCAAACTTGAAATGTCATACATATACACGTTTCTAAGAGAGGGTGATACGCAAAAGTGGGTTTTTGAGAAGCACGCTCTAAAGTTTTTTTTTCAGTTAATATCCCAGGCGTATCAATACACCCATATTCAATCAATTCACTGTATACACATCAGTAAATGGCATTATGGAATTGCCAATTGGCGCGAATCCATTTGATTTGATTATACACTGATTCCTACCATAGCTACTCACCAAACTATTAACATATCAAACTTACTGAATTATCTTGACACAACTCATCTTAAATCATTATTTCATGCGTAAATCCAAAAAAAATGTACAAAACCAGGGACATTATTTTGTTTGCTGTCAAAAACATAGATTTTCTTAACATATGATTTTGTGTGACTAGGAGGAGAGTTGGGTTGTTGGAATTTATCTTCTGATAATGATAATAGATCTGCGTGAATGGTCTTGCGTTTCATTAATAGAGAGCGGTCAGCTTGAATGGAAGCTTGAATGGCCGAAGAAGCTTGTAGTTCTGTTCTTTATATTGTATATTTACCCTGGATTAAATTTGGGTACCGCTATTTGATTTCCTTATCCAAAATCATTAACTGTTATAAAGTCTTTTCTCGTTCTTTCATGTTTGTATGTAGTAATTTCGTTTGACTTATTAGATAAATTTCAACAATTTTTACTAATTCAAGGCGAATTATGAAAATGTTAAACTTGTTAAAATCCGAAACTGAGCTAATACACAAGTATAGTGGGGTTTCACTTGCTTTCGTAGTTTTCCTGTGTGGAACATCTTAGAAATATGAATTTATGAAAATGTCCCTTCATACGTACGGCTTCTTATCTCCACTGCTGGGTAAAAATGGCTTGCCGATATTCTTCTGACCCTCTTTCAGTCGGTGTTGCCTCCTGATTTTGATTGGGTCGCTGTAAGCTTCACCTTCCATCACACGGTTATATTTGTCATTGAAGTAGCCGGCCTGGAGGGAAGACCTGGCCTTGCTCCCTCCTGGTAAAATCTGTTTTCCCTTGCCAGCGGCTTCATTGAAGGCAGCTAGAAAGAAGCAGAATAATAAGTGAAAAGATGAGGAAGTATTTCAGTATTAACAACTTCCATATGGTTATGAGTAACAATGAGCTTGTGGCGTAGAATGAACATGTTTTAACAGGACCAAAGAGAAAAGTTGGAGTAAACTGTATGTAATATCTTAGACAGGCATTTTAAAAAAGTTATTGTCTTCAGGTAACCCACCTACCCTAGTATTTTGGCACTATCCTAACTAGTCTCAAAATTCAATAAAAAGTACTCTAAATGAGAAGAAATTGCCTTTAAAAAAAAATGCTTGAAATTGTTGTGGGTGGTGTCGTGTAGGATTTCTGAAATTTCAAGAATACTTGACTCTGAGTCTGGCCCCTACCCCCGAAAAAAAAAAATCTAATCAAACTACATACCCTGATTTTTAACCAGCGTTACCTGGACAAAATATTTTAGGTCTTATACTCCATGAATCAGAAACGAAAGAAAAAGTCCCAGCCCATTTCGGAAAATCCTGTATCATTCACCGCCCCCCCCCCCCCCAAAAAAAAAGGTAATACTCATAATAATAATAAAAAGAAATACATAAAAATGATTGGAAACACGAAAATAACGATTTGTTTTAAATAAGCTGTCAGCCTCAGGTCTGCATGCATATGGTAATTTCCGAGGCTGAAGTTAATTTGATCACTTGGCCCTAAAAATTGAAAATAAAATGGTGAAAATTGGCCAAGAAAAGGAATGAAACACGCAATTTGTGACACTCAAATAGTACACGAATCATACTTACTTGCCATTCCCCCCTTGTACTTGTCACCAATCGTAGCATAGCCCATCTCCTGGAAGAGGCCTATCCTCTCCATGTCAGTTTTGGTAAATCCTCGGTCACCCATCTTGGTTGTGTGCCGAAGCAACTACTCAACAAGGTAGAAATCTAAGGCGAAGCGGCAATGTTGTGGGTCGCCTGCGATGTGAACTGAAATCTCCGCTCCGCGAAAGAGCAAATATCACTGGTGAAACCCCTCTCAAATGAGCTTTAACGATACACCATAAGTCGGGACACCTCTGTGTAAGAAATCAGAGAATGTACGTGCACTGTAAAGTTTTGCCACCTCGGCAAAACTTAGGTGAAGCCCTGTATCGACCGACCACCGTCCCTGTTGTGGTCGTAATCACTATGGAGATTAAATAGACCGGAAGTGGAGATTAAATAGACCGGAAGTGGCGGCGGGGCGCCACCTAGCGGGAAACTCGCAAACTGTGAACTTCGCTGAGTGCTGGTAGGTTCTCAGTTAAACTTTATGATTTCAAGTCTCAAAACCAGCGAATGTGAAGACAGCTGTCACATCCCGAAAGTCGGCGCATTTGGAAAGTCGGCGCGAAGTTAGCTGCATGGTCATATAGTTTAGTATAAGTTAGAATTTGATTTAGCGACTCTATATACACTTGTTGTGGACGAAAATGAATAAATCTTTATTTTCAAATTATAACTTGAATAACAACAAATAAGTTTAATGAAATACAATGACAGAAACATATACGCAAACAAACTCATAAAGTGAGGCTGTGGCGACTTTACAAATGTTGACACACCAGAAACCAGCTAACAACATTTCACCTTCTAAACTAATTTTCGTATATATGTTTATGTGATTGTAAGTCAGTAAACATAGTTTATATTAATCAAGTTAATCAAATAAACCAGCTTTTATTATTTTTATCCACAATAAGTGTATAAATAGTTGCGAAATATAATGGCAACTTATACTAAACTATATGCGAACACGCAGCTGACTTCGCGCCGACTTTTCAAATGCGCCGACTTTCGGGATGTGACACCGCCTTCTTGGCCAAAATGTCTTGCACATGAAGAGGAAACTGTCTTGTTCTTCTTCAAAATTAGGACATTTCTTCAAACTGGCAGACCTTTTTGGAAGGTACGTCCTTTTTGCGTGAGGCTGATTCATTCAGGAACGATGTTATTAGATGTTGTTTCAGCGATATAAAATTATAAACTTGAGTTGAAGTCTAGATGATCTAAATCTAATTCAGCCTCAGGCGGCATGTTGAATGTTCCCCAACTTGATCTAGATCAGTCATCTGGTCCTCCACTTCAGCGATGCGAGTCACATAGTCATAGATCACCAGTTAGTCTCGAGGATCAGATCAGTTCGAAAAAAAACCCAGGTCAGCCGGAAAGGATTCGAGTCACATAGATCACTTTAAGTTTTGAGTCTAGAGCCTAGAGGATCAAATCAGTTTGAAAAACAGGCTAGTTAAAATGATTTGATAAATATAATTATAAATCGCTGTATCCAAAACTTTTCAGGGAGAGAGAGAGAGGGGGGGGGGGTGTCCATTTCCAAAAAGTGGACTTTCTAGAGGTAAGATAGCTTTAATCAGATCCAGGGTATCGTCCATATCTGAGTGTGAAGGTTAGGGGCTCCATCCCTTAGTGTAGCGACATATAAGGCCAAACAAAAAAAATTGTTGTGTTCAGGTAAACCTACCTACCCTAAATTTTTGGCCCTACCCTAACTTTTTTTTAAGGAAATTTTTAATTATTTTTTTTCAGAATCCAAAGAATTGACCTAAAGTACCATGGAAAACCATAAAACAGCACATGGATACTCAGGGCATGTATTTTAGATGCTAAAAATGCTTTTTGAGAATATTTGGAATATCTTTTTTATTTCCAACACTGGCTGGGTCTCTTTGGCAAGTGAAAAAAAAAAGCAAAAAAAAAAGAAGTTTTTTCGACCTACCTACCCTATTTTTTTCGACCTATGTTACCTGAACACAACAATTTTTTTTGTTTGGCCTAAGCTGCTGACGTATTTTGCAATGTTAACGTTATCCGGGGACATTATTGGTCACAATGGAAACCAGGCATGCTCTTCAGAGAGCTGTAAAGAATAGAGAGGTTTTACAGGGGTAGCAGAGGGCTAGTAGGGATAAGAGAGGTTTTACGGAGGACATACCAGGGAGCCAGGATAAGAGGGGAGGAGGGAAAACTAAAATACTCCCCCTAACTAGCAAAGCTTGTTAGGGTTTTGTGACAAATTTTCCGTCACAATATTCTCAATGATACCAGGATTATAAGGATCACATATTATATGTAGTTTGGTAGCTGTTTTTTTTTCAAATGGTTTGGTGCATCATTTGCTTTTAAGAATCAGGGTTCATGGAATTTTGTCCCAGCCTATGATGCACGGGTTTCCTGCACATAAACTTGAGGGTCTGATACTCACCGGATAGCCTGAGCCTTGATATCAGGGTATGAGTTCTAGGGTGTCCACAGGACACCCAGAGGGTCCTGTCAGAGTGTCCTGTGCCTTTAGGGGGTGTACAGGACACCCAGGACGCTGGGTTTGGTGAGGACTGTTAAGTAGATCAACTTGACCACTTTGCGCTTTTATGATACCTGATGAGCCCCTTTGGGCAAAACTTTTAACAAAATACTAACCCCTCCCTCCCTCACCTCTGGGAGGTCACCATGACTTATATTGTGAATCACAAATGAATTATGTCACGACATCATGAACGACGTCGCCATGCGGTTGGACAGGCAAACCCTTCCATACAAGGTTGTATCAGCAAGTGAGCAGGAGTCCTTAGCCTCGTCAAACAGATTTTTCGAGTATATGGTACTTTGGCCATAAGTTTTTGAAATTCTTTTTCATTTTCCTATAATTTTAAAAAAGAAACCATACTTTTTTTGGTGAAAAATGTGAATAGGCATTTTCTATTGTGGAGTAACTGGAATCATCACTGGTTTGGCACTCTATCCACAGAAGTGGTGTTTTACTATAGAAATGTATGGAGACTGATGTAGGAGGTTTCATTCTCTAATGCCTGCAGCGGGTTCAAATCCTTTTGACATTCTCCAAGCACATGTCTAGTACTATCTATATAGGAATAAACAGAATGAGCTTTAGGAGCTGGTTCAAGTTGTTAGCAATCATGTAAAGTTCTTGTAGTAATTTGGATTCTTGGACAAATGATTTGTAAAAGTCAGTGAATGTGTGTCTAAGGCTGGAAAAAAAATTGTTGTGTTCAGGTAACATAGGTCAAAACACTAGGTAGGTCGATTTTTTGTTGTTGCTTTTTTTCAAATTGCCAAGTGGACCCCAGGCAGTATTTGAAATAAAAAGCATACTGTAAAGATCTTTAAAACCATCTCTAGCATCTAAAACATATGCCCTGAGCATTTATATGTCGTAAAATTCTGTTCCAAGCTTTTCTGGTCAATTCTTTTGGATTTGAAAAAAAACAATAGGGAAAAAATCCTTTAAACAATTTAGGGTAGTGCCAAAAGTTTAGGGTAGGTCGGGAATACAACAATTTTTTAAAGGCCTAATGGGGACAACCACCTCTTATTCCTTCACCTTTATATTCATTACCTTTTTTGGTTGAATTCTAAGGATTCTTAGATATTTTCTTTTTAAAAAAGGTAGGGTCGGGGGGGGGGAAATTATGTTGGCTTGGGAGACCTTATTACAACTATATTTTTTAGGGCATAACTAAGAAAAAACGTGCCAAGAAGTGAATTCCTCAAAATGTGCTAAGGATACCGGCGCAGGTATGTGTCTATCTGTTAGCCTTACATTAAGGAGCTGCCTGACCTGATATTGTATTTCTGTCTTTTTATCTGCAGGTGATCACCGAGCTTCACCATGCCTCGACGAGACAAAGACAACGATGTTCCTGACGAGAACACCATGCGTATCCTCCTCGCCACAGACTGCCACGTAGGCTATATGGAAAAGGACGCCGTCCGTGGGAAAGACTCCCTCAACTCGTTTGAGGAAATCCTTCAAATTGCCCAAGATAAAGAAGTGGACTTCATCCTCCTGGGCGGGGATTTGTTCCACGACAACAAACCCTCCCGCAGTACGGTTCACGGGGTGATGGCGCTCCTGAGGAAATACTGTCTCGGAGACCGGCCGTGCCCCATAGAGATGCTGAGTGATCAGTCCGTAGACTTTGGCCACACCAAGTTCCCCACAGTGAACTACGAGGACCCCAACCTGAACGTGGCCATCCCCGTGTTCAGCATTCACGGTAACCATGACGACCCCACCGGCCAAGGCAACCTCTGCTCGCTCGACCTGCTCAGCGTGGCCGGGCTCGTAAACTACTTCGGCAAATACACCAATCTGGACAAGATTGAGATTTCCCCGTTGCTGCTACAAAAGGGCCAAACCAGGCTGGCGCTGTATGGCCTTGGCTCAATCCGTGACGAACGGTTACATCGCATGTTTGTACACAAAAACGTACAGATGCTGAGACCCACAGAGTCTCGCGATGACTGGTTCAACCTTTTCGTCATTCACCAGAATCGTGCAAAGCACGGTCCCACAAACTACATCCCAGAACAGTTCCTCGACGACTTCTTAGATTTAATCTTTTGGGGTCACGAGCACGAGTGCAAGGTCGAACCGCAGTGGAACGGTGTACAGAATTTTTATGTGACTCAACCGGGCAGCTCAATCGCGACATCACTCAGTGAAGGCGAGACCCGTCAAAAGCACGTAGGACTGTTACATGTCAGTGGGAAGGAGTTTAAAGTGACCAAGGTGCCGCTGAACACGGTGCGTCAGTTCTACATGAAAGACCTGGTGCTGAGCGATACCTCCATCGACCCCGAGGACCCCGACTCGGCCAACAAGGTCAGGGAGTATTGCGCCGAGAAGGTGGATATATTACTTGAAACTGCAGGTGAGAAATCTTCATAATGTTTACATCAAGCTGATCTTCTGACTTAGAATAATGCGTCTTGTTCAATTTTGTTTAGTTTTGGAGCCATGCAAAGTCGATATTGCTGTAAATATAGCGTATTTTGACCTTTGGATCACGGGGATTCCGTCCTACAGTTGCTTATCAACCCTGTGTAGAACAGTTTATACCGTATATGATTGGTCAGTCCTTATATCTAACCTGATATTGCCTTTTTGAGCAGGAAAATGTGGAAATATCTTTCAAATAGAAAACTCTTAATTGCACTTAACATTTTTTTTTTAAATTCAAAAAGTCATCCTTAGGGTAACCCCCTGGTCTTCCAGATGATACATGACAGTGCAGTGTTTACGATTAACACTGGCCCGTAGGCCAATGGCCGACAATTTCAGAACAGGGCCGACAATTTTCACCAAAATTAGGACCAAATAGGCCCTGATGGCCGACTGGCGAATTCTGATTTTTCTGTACTTTTCTGATCATTTTAAAAGTTTACCCTGTAAAATGGAGACTGACATATTTGGGACCCTATCCTAAGGCGTAAAAAATCAGGGCCAACAGAAAGCTATCAGGGCTGACAATATCTTTGCATTGTCGGCCCTGTTGGCCGACAGGCCAAAAAGTTAGTCGCCAACACTGCAGTGTATATACAATTTAAGTGGAATAGAAATAATAAGGCCACCCTTAAAAAAAATTTGTTTCCTGTCCAGCGGGTGGCCAGAAAAAAAGCCAGTCGGGAGGTCGGGAAATCTTTTTTTTTTTTTTTGGTAAGACTTTAACTTTAAAAAATCTTGAAAAAAAAAAAAAAATCCAAAGAACTGAAAAAAAAGTCTCCAGTCGGCCCTTAAAAAGTCAGTCGGGCGGTGGACAGGAAACAAATTATTTTTTGAGGGTGGCCTAACGTTATTACAAGTACTATCCAAACATCAATTCATCAATAGAAAAATTGAGCAGTGTCCGAAATCAATATTTCTTGCATTTTCTATTTAAATAAGATGTTTAAAAAAAGTGTGCATATCAGGGTGCACAGTTCTGTAATCTACCCGACATCAAAATCATGCACCTCGGGTGCAGGGTGCACCCTTAATTTCGGACACTGTTAAGTTATCAGGAAACAACGAATTAAACTTGAAAAACACATACAATCTTTAAAAATCCGGACATCCACCTTTTGTAGATCACCGTTAAATTTCCACGTTAAGTCTAAAATTCAAACAACAAATTTAAGAGCTTGACCAACCAACCAACTCATTGTGAAACATTGAGATAATTGTTGGTGGAATTTCCTATTAACGTCATTTACAATGTAGGGCTTGACGAATCATTTTCAGATCTGGTTGCCGAGATAGGGATCTGAGTTTCAATTCCAAACATCCTCATGTAAAAGAGGTTTACTACTGGGCAACCAAGGCCCTCGATGTCCAGTAATGTGTTCTGCTGGTCCTTGGCCATTGGACTGCCGATTTGTCAAGCCCTGATTATGTATTATTATTCAGTCTTACATTTACAAATACATATTTTCAGAGGAAGAGAGGTATGCTAACCCTCGTCTGCCTGTGAAACCCTTGATACGACTGCGGGTTGACTACAGCGGAGGCTTCGACGTCTTCAACACACATCGCTTCGGTCAGAAATACGTGGACAAAGTGGCGAACCCCAAAGACATGATCCTCTTTACGAAAAGGAAACAGATGGCAAATAAGGATGACAAGAAAGATGTCAAGTTCGGTAAGTTTGATTTTTTCTTGACTAGAATTATTTTGTAGAGGTGTGGAGTGCACAAAAGACTCCTGGATTTGATGATTAACTGTCAATAACGGTAGTCTGTAGAAATGTCTGTAAAAGAACTGCAAAATCGAAATCTTTCTAGTTTTTTTAAGGGGGGGGGGGATTTTTTATCCCTGCCTCAGTTTTCTAGTATACCTCAAGATATGCACAAGCCACGTTCCACGAATTCATCATTTGGGATGTATAACAATGAAAATTGCTATATCTTTTCGAGAACAACAGATACCTAGCTACGTATACTAAAAATTAATATTATGATCTGTCAATTCAATCACGTATCTTTTTTTTCCCTTATGTTTTTTAAAGACGACAACATTCTGGCAGATCTGAGACCCGAGAATCTTGACACCTGTCGAGTTGAGGATATGGTGAAGGAATACTTCACCCAAGTAGAAGAGGTAGGTGAAATAGAAAAATCAATTGATTTAACAAAAGCAGTACCGTAGTAAGTTTAAAAAGCTACGGAAATCAAAGGCATGTTTTGTAGTGTTAACTTCTTGGGGGAAAAAAAGAAAAGAAAAATCACGCACCCATGTGACCGATAACTAACTGTCATAAATGCCATAAAAAGTGGATGATCTTCTAATATTTGATATATATTATTGTGCTTGAGAGGGAGTGGGTGGTCTAGTAGTTAGCGTGCTGGCATTGCACATGGCCGGTCCGAGTTCTATCCTTGGTGCTGCCCATAAGACTACCTTACCTTGCCGTTGGTCATTCTCATCCCCATAGATTCGGTCACTGAGTTGGTCTTGATATAGCTGAAAAATTGCTGAGTGGACCTTAAATTCATACATATATTCATCATTGTGCTTGAGACTGAAATATGTTATTGTGCTTGAATTTCAGTCTCAACAAATGGTGCTACTGACGGAACGTGGTATGGGAGAAGCGGTTAAAGAGTTTGTCGACAAAGAAGAACGGGATGCCATCAATGAATTGGTTAAACATCAGCTGAACAAAACACAGGTAGAATATATTAACTTATTTGTCAAATTATTTCTAAATTTCACTATTGGTCCTTTACGGCAGGAATTAAATGTATGCAGAAATATGAATAGACCTACAGTAACATGAAAAAAAAAGAAACATGACAAGACAAATATAGATATGACCCTATAATTTAAAGCCTGAGTGATTCAATACTAATTTATAGATCAAAATCCCCTCTCAATAATAAAGTATAAATAAATATGTTAAAAGAAATTGTCTTCAGTTTCGAATTCCGTATAGATAAATCAGAGATGCCACTTTTCCTTCTTTTTGCGGATTTCCGGATTTTTGGCTGCAGCCAAATTTTCAGACAAATGTTATTTCAAGGGGAAAAAACATTGATTTGCATTCTTAGACAACAAAAAGTATTTCTGAAAGCTCTTTTAATGTCAGAATGTATGTGATATGTTATTCTTTACCTTTACTTCTTCCTGCTTAAAATCAGGTTTCTTCCTGCTTAAAATCCGGAAAGTCTGTTTCAACAGTTTTCCGGATTTTTCATGTTCATAGAGTGGCATCACTGATAAATGAAATGAAACTTTTTTCCAATGTTTTTGTTCTAATATGATAGTTCTCTCTCTAGTCTTCAGTGGGAACGAGCATAATTCAATTTAAATGAGATAAAACTGTTATATTGATACTTCAGAAATCAGTCATGGTACGATGTGATTGGGTAGATGTTTTATAATTATTCCCCACTGGCCAAATGGATGTGGGCTAGCTGTATTCTACATGCTTTTTTAATGACGTCAGCTTACCATCGGTGTGGTTGCGTCGTTTATATATATAGTGTTATGCTGTTGCTAGGTATGATATAGGCCATAAGAAATAGTATAAGAGGACTTTAAATATGAGCAATTAATATAATCAATAAGTACATATGAAGATAAAAAATCAATCTGGTGTTATTAATAATCTAGAAAACAGACATAACTTTTCCTTATAACAAAACTATATTCACAAAGCTATATTCACAATTAGGAGACCAGTTTCTTAAAAAAAAATATGGAAATGTTCCTTAGCTTATAACCACTTTAATCATTATCTTCAGAAACATCTGTTTGACAACAAGTCCCATGAAGACACCATTGACCACGATGTGTCGAGGTTCAAACAGGAGCGAACGGGCGGTCAGGAGGAGGACGAGGAGGTACGCGAGGCAATCAAGAAGTCTCGCGAAAACATGAAGAAGAACCCTGGTGCAGCCCGAGCAGACAGTGATGATGACATCGGAGGTGGATTTGACTCCGATGACAGCGAAGCGACTGGTGCTCCAACAAGGGGCCGGGGTCGAGGCAGAGGTCGAGGCCGGGGCTCGAGGGGTGGTCGAGGCCGGGGCGAGTCAACTCGGGCTAGAGGCGGCAGAGGACGGGGTCGAGGCAGCAAAGCCTCAGTGATGGATAATTCGTCCATCCAGGAGGCTTTCAAGAAAGGAACTGCCAAATCGCCCAGAGGTGGTGCTTCGAATAGGAGGTAACTTACATTTGTTAGAGTAACATCAGGGTTTTCACGCAAATCTTGAATTTTCTTTTAGGAAATTTGAGGCCTTAAAAAGCATTACAATTTTATGACAGGTTGTAAAGAGATCTGACTTTTCATCTATTTTAAAGGAGTGTCCTCTATTCTAATGAAACACTGATTATTCCTTCACTACCGATGTGAAAAGCATAGGGTACTCTTCCGGAACATGTTATCTAACTTTAATATGATACATCAATGAAAGTTCGGATTTTACTTGACCTATTCGTAATATCTATGGAAAAGGTTTCTAGTGCACAATAAAAAGGGTCGATTCATGTTCACTCCAAAGAAGAACTGAAAAAGAATTCTCAAGAATCAGGAATTCATTGTAAGGCAAAGAAATTTAGTTCAGATAACTCGACCTGTTGTATGTTGCCCCTAAATAAGTTTACCCCAGAAATCGTTGTTTCTTATATACATGTATTTCATATCTTTTAGGGACGATTCTGATGACGAGGTGACTATGATCGACGACGATTCTGATGAATTCGATGCCCGGCCATCGACTTCCAGGCGCAAACAAAACGGGACGACTCAGAATAAAAGAAAAAGCAGGCAGCAGGACAGCGATGATGACGACGACGATAGCTGGTTAATGGAACCCAAAAAGAGGAAACGCTAGATTTAGATCAGTTAAAGAAAATAATGTAAAGCACAAAGACGGAGATTTGCCTGGGGGAGGCACTAATGGCCATAATTGCAAAAGTTCTTATGCTTTAATAGATGTTATTAGAAAGTGGGATTCATCTAACTGGACTCGTTTGTTCACGAACAGTGCATTGCTATACCGTGATATTGGTAGACTTTACCAAATTATTAGTGACTTATTCACGGGTGGACAGACTCTGTTATAGTAGAATCGGAGTTGTTACAGATACAAATGGCATACCTCTCATGAAGTACTGGGCATGAAATCATCACCAATATTTAAGTATTCACTTGAAAATAAACAATTATCGACCAACAACTCGTATCTTGTTCTTATCAGCGATTATATAACAATACGTTTGATACTATTCCACATTCATTCGTTCCAAATATCTCAAAAGATTGCTTTTGCCGCAAAAATATCCAATACTTTTTCTGCCACTGGCCCAATATTCACATTTTCTTTAAATTATTTCTTAGCACGCCTCAATTTCCTTAGGTTTGGAAAAAAAAATTCCTATAATAGTAAAATTTTAGAATTCTGAATAAAGTTGACAAAGAATGACCAGAAATTGCATTAAAAAAACTGTTGGGAGTCTGGGCAGACCCCCTGCAGCTTTTTCTACATACAAAACATGACTATCACTTTTCCAATTCTCTTCGTGCAACACTTGAACAGTAGGTTCTTCGCCGTGTTATGACGGTCTGCTGCTATGGTATAAAACCAGACCATTCCTTGGCAGCCTATGGTAAAACTTAATAATCAACCAACTTTTCAGGCACCATTATATTAAGTGGTTAAGTACTAGCCATGAAAAGTAAATCATAAGAGAATTCTATGAGAGATGCGGATATTTCTAATTGTAAACGAACCGCATTTTCCAGATCCGAATTAATTGAATTGAGGAAGGAAAACGCTTTTTATGATGTTATGCCTGGTTTCATGATTTACATTTTAACAAATACCTGAGTTAGACTTGTGAAATGTATAATCTAAAAAATATTTGAGCTATCTAAAAAAAAAGGATTTACAAAAATTACCATAAATTGTATTTCGTTCCCTTTAATACTTAATGTCCTCTGATATAATTATTCATAACGAGTAAGTGATGTATTCTGTAAATGATAACGATATAAGTGGCTGAGTAGATGTGTATTTATTTCTATCCATGGTTAAACAAGTTCAATAACAGTAGCTAAATAAAAAGTCTTTTCACACAAGGAATGCTCAACTGATCAACCCCACATGTCGTGCTTCCTTTTCTAGCATGGCTCTATTCAGCTGACCAACTCTGATCTCTAAAGGTAAACGAGGTGGTTCCGATAAATCCTCTCCCGCTTTCTTCTTCTCTGCCATAATCATCTTCTCGAGTAGCGGAGGAAATTTGACTGAATCTGGTACAACAGTTGTTGGTCGTGGCTCGGCAGGTTTATAGTTCATTAACTCGGCCTCTTTGTCTCTGGGAACAAGCCGCCAGTCGGGCTTGTAACTGTTTCCTGTCTTGATCTCGCCCATGTACTCTCCTCGGAAGTACTTGTGCACGGTCACTCTGTGGTCTCGGGACTCCTAGAAATGGAGGAGTTATGGTTGTATTTAAATAACTTTTTACTTTTCACAATTTATGAACAACAGAGAAAAAATGATGAACGTGATAAATAACTTTCATTGGGTATATCTTTTGAAATGTATAGAATCAACCTGGCAGAAAATAAACGTAATTATTTTATTCTGATGATCCCGAAGAAGACTCATCACTGGTCGAAACATGTTGATAGTATGGATACTCTCGTCCAGGAATATTCTGAAGTCGGGTTTGATGTGAAATACTTTACTTTAAATTTTCTATTTTGTATAAAGAGATGACATAACGACCCCAAAAAATCACTGCTGAGTTTCAAGTGAGGTCTGTAAGTGGTATGTTCTCCACAGAGCATCACAACCCTACCCAGTATTTCATTTAAATTTCTATACGCATAGATTCGGCAAGCCGCGATTGCAGATTTCTCAGCTCCGTTCTGTCTCTGTGAGGTATTTACCTAAATTCCGCCTCTTATTCTAATACCATGTCCCATAAATCAATTTTTTTATTACTCTCTTTTTTTCAACAAACTCATTGTTTCTAAGTGTCAGATACCCTTTGTGATTCCATGGTTTTTAGAAATAAAAGGAATTCCAAGTATTTATAGAGATATACTGAATTTTGCCACATTTGAGTATAAAAAACATTAAAAAGAAAAAAAAAAAATTATATAAAAAACCTCGCTGAGGAATCCAGCCTAAAAATGCTGTCAAAACACGAAAAATTCCAGGGGTCCCCGTCCAATTTGAAAAGGAACCTAAGTTTTTTTTTTTTTAAATTTTATTTTTAATTATCTTAGGTGTTTCCACTGCTTTTCAGATATATTAGATCTACATGAACATATAGATACACAGGGGTTTTCCTTTACTATTTTCTCCACTACTCTACCGGGCTAGTGTTTGCACTGGCCACGATCAACATTCCACTAGTCTATATACCAAGTTATTACTGTATTTTCAAGGTTTTGCACTGTCCCACTGTGGCACTGGGCTAGTTGCTCACAAGTTTCAAGATTTTACTAGTACCCGGTCAATGCTAAGGCAAAAATATAAAAAAAAGTTGTGTTCAGATAATACTAGGCCGTCTAGTCCGACAATAATAAGGTAAGTTACTAGGTTCGATAGACCAAAGTGAAGTGGAATAAACTAACTGGATAACTAGCACTGAAGATGAATGAGAGAGTAACAAGTGGTTGGCGAAACTGGGGACCCCTAAAAGAGGCCCTTTATTAAGAACAGTAAAAGTAAAACTTGAACCGGGGGGGTCGAGCGTTAGAGATTGAATGAGTTCGTAACCAGTGACACGATGACGTCACGGCCAACGGGCGCGGTGGCGGCCCCTGGCGGCGGACGGCGAGTTTATGTTCGCCACACACGAGTTGTGGCCGCAGATAATACTAGGCCGTCTAGTCCGACAATAATAAGGTAAGTTACTAGGTTCGATAGACTAAAGTGAAGTGGAATAAACTAACTGGATAACTAGCACTGAAGATGAATGAGAGAGTTTTTTTTTTTTTTATTTTTTTTTTTATTATTAAACCACATTCACTACAAGTAATGATCTTCCATGTAGGTATATTATAGAATACAGTAATATATATCTACACAAATCTTTGGCAAATGTTGATTTATATAGCACTAAGTTAAGTGCATAATCAACTAAACACGAAGTTGCAGGGCAGAGTTAAGAAAACAATTCTAGTTTGTAGCAATATCTTCCGGCATTCAAATGTGATAAAATTAATATGATATTATTATCATAACATTATGACAACATTATGACAACTGGGCAATTAGTGTTTACAGAGCAACCTCTGCTATATATGTGGTGCTAAGTAACCAACATTTGGCAATATTTATACAGAGTTTAGTATTGGCATATTACCATGGAGACAGTATGCTGACCCAATTAGAGTATCAAGTTGAATATCACAGTGCCGTGACTGTCATGGTACATGTGCCAGGCTAGCACTATGGAATTGGGCTTGTACTGTGACCCATTCTTGGTTTGGAGAGTAACAAGTGGTTGGCGAAACTGGGGACCCCTAAAAGAGGCCAAACTGCCCAACCACATAGGCGAATAATGAGTCTATCAGTGCAGAATTTTGTGATCGGTGAGACAGGAGGCTATTTGGTAGTCTTTCTCCCGTAGGGTCTCGTCTGAGTGGTGGAGATAGCGGAATATGGCAGACGAAGCCCAAGAACCCCTAGCTCGGATGTCAATGATGTCCGCGCCTGATGCGGCCATGAAAGAAGCACCTCCGTGTCTGAGTGAGTGGGAGCTAACGCGGGCAGGGTCGAGGCCGATTGAGGAGGCCAACGACTTAAGACGGGCGTTGAACCACATATAGTCCATGGTGACGAACCCGGAGGGGGTCGGTAGGCGGAAGATGGGATCCGATTCTAGTGGTTTATGTGCCTGGGCGAGTTCATGCAGCCAGAACACAGGGCAGAGGTCCGAGCCCGGAGACGCATTCAATAAAATCCTGTGGGGGTGCGTCGAGAACTGGTCAGTTTTAGAAGATGGAATCACTAATATCAGGTGGTCTGGATATAAAGATAAGTTAGACCAGCGAAGGGTGTGTGGGGAGACAGTGTAATGTGACTTGCGGAGCAAGGCCCTGAAGGCCAGGGTCACGGACGACCAGAACACTAGGTCATAGGGGAGGATTGTGTTAAGCTCCTGGAAGATCGAGATAAGGTGTAGGGGCGACAGGGGAAGGCGTATAGGCCTTGGGGAATTGAAGCAGCGCCTGATGCCCTGTAGGGTCCTCTTGACGTGGAAGTCATCCTGATCCGAGGGACCTCTGGCGGGACCAGAGGGATGAGAGGTAGTTGGAAACTGACGAGGGTGCCATCCATTCACTGAGGAAGGCGGCGTACAGGCAAGCCTGGTGTGCTGTGCAGGGGAAGCACACCAAGCCGTACTTGGAGCAGAAGTCAAAGTAGCAGTTGATCTGGGCGAGGCGCGACCTCCTGGTCGACTCTGCAAGGGCTGACTGTTCTAGGCGATCCTGGCGGTGAGACAGCGCGGACATCGTGGGTTCTGTCAGAGGGAGAACAGCACATGTTAGAAGAGACTAGAAGAGAGGTGCACTTGTCTGGCACGCCTGGGTAGAGGAGGCGAGACAGAGCGTCCGCCAGGTAGTTATCAGCAGATGGGATGTACGAGGCCATGACGTCGAGGTTCAGGGTGAAACAGACCCAAAAAATCTCACGTAGCCATCCCATGCAAGTGGGGTTGGCACTGCGGCCGGTGTTGATCATGGCCAGCACCTGCATGTTATCGGTAATAAAATGCAGGCGTGCGTCCTTGAAGTGATGACCCCAACGCTTGAGGCCCACCAACAGGGGCCATAGTTCGTAGACATTGATGTTGCCCTTCGGGAAGGGTGCGGTCGGAGGTATTTCAAAGTGGGAGCACCCTGGAGGGAAGAATTCTGGGTTAGTAGTGTGGGACCAAGAACCGAAGATCCAGTCTCTCCCTAGCCACGCTCCAAAGCCACGGAGGGAGGCGTCCGAGTACATGGGAACTGGGTGGATGTCGCGAATAATGCAGGCCCGGCCATTGAAGATTGCACAAAAAGACAGCCACCAGCGGAGGTCGTCTTTGATGGGCCCGGATAGAGGGATGCGGGAGGAGTACCGGCTGTATGAAGCCGCTAAGTCGAAGATGCGGCGACTGAACGTGCGGCCACCCCTGACCACATATGAACAGTAAGAGACTAAGCCTCCTAGGCATTCCAGTTCCTTTTTGTTGGAGAAGTTTTTGTCCATGAGCGAGCGAATGAGATCTTGCAGCTTATGCACTTTCTCCATTGGCAGAGAGAGCTCGAAGGCGATACTATCAATGGTGATTCCCAAAAAGGTAGTACAGGTACTTGGCTCGGTCACCTTCTTCCAGGAAACGCCGAACCCCAGGTTTTCAATTGCGGAGGTTACAGCGTTACGAGCCTGGAGGCATTGGCCACTAGTCGAGGCAATCACTAGAAAGTCGTCAAGGTAGTTGATCACCGGACCGGCACCCATTGCACTAGCTATAGCTACGATGAACCGGGAGATACAGTCAAAGATGTTGGGTGCGCAACGGAGGCCGAAGCACAGGCGGTGATCCAGTAGATACTCCGGTCCATGGCCAAAATCCCAAACCAGGCCCTGGAATACGGCGTGAGCCGGGTGGACATTAACCGAGCGGTAGGCGGAAGCAATGTCCACAACTGCCATATAGTCTCCGCGATGAAGTAGGTCCACGGCATCTTGGATGGAGTTATATGTGAAGGAATTGAAAGTCGACGACATGAAATTGTTAATTGACAAACCTTCTGGCCGGGAGCAATCAGTGATGGGGCGCAGGCCACCATTTGATTTGCGCACTGCGCCCAGTGAATGATCGCAGCGAGGCTTGGATGAAGAACGGGTGACTTTTCCACTGGACAATTCCGAGAGTAGTAGGTCAGACATCTCAGTGTAGGCAGGCTCAGAAGTGATGGAGTCGTAGTTCTCGCAAAAATATGAAGATGGGCAATCATCATCGACAATCTTAAAGCCATTAACAAAACCGTCCCAGAGGAAATCCCGAAGGGAAACATCAATGTCAGCATTGCCGAACAGGAAAACAGCTGCCCGGCATGGCATAAGTTGTGACTGGCAGTCGCCAATACGGTGAACACACGAACACACACCGTTAGCACATGAATAAGTAATATCAATCGAAGGAACATTTGGATAATGTGGCGTGGTGAAGAGTATATCATCATTGAATCCTGGCGAGGCGGCATTATCCGCGTAACATTGATTAGAAATAGACACAGGAGGATCCGGAACACAACTATTTGAACCGGACAAGATGGCGTCGAAGTCACATGATCCGCTGCTGGTTGCCGACGTGCATTGGGAGTCCATTGAGTGGACGTCGGGAACCAGCTCTCCAACATCCGCTTGGAGAGTGTGTTGTGGAGTGACGAGGTCAGTGTCATAGCAACCAGGCCGGCAACCACCGGCTACCATGGGGACGTTTACGGTCGAATGAGGGCATGACACAGAAACGTCACGAAGTTGGCTTCATTTCTGACTCGACTGTCGCTTGACGTTAGGGCAGTCAGAGTTGGTGTGGCCTGATCCATGGCAAGCCGAGCAGATGTGGCGGTAGTCACAGTTGCGGCGACGACAGCCGTCTCGGGCGTAGTTAAAAGCAATGCAGGGTTGACTCTTTGTAGAGGGAGATGAGCTAAGATCTGTTTTCCCCGATCTTTTGGCGGAAGACTGCTTCGAAGCAACGGCATTTTGGGTCCCGTCGTATGATAGGTGCTTTACTATGTTAGCGGGGTCAAGCTTGTCGAAGGCTTTCATGCCGTGGTCCTTAGCGGAGCTCTTAACGGAATCATCATACCTAACTAAGGCATCACTAGTGAATACCCTGGTTTCGGCTTTCTCCGCTAGCAAAATCAAATGATCCAGTAAGCCCGAGACGTCCTTCTCCTTCTTATAAAACTTTTGTAACATGCGAAGGTTCCCCAACATTAGCCTTTCGTAAGAGGAAACACGGTCGCAGTCTGGGAGATATTTCAGGGTTGTGTACTTGCCATGTTTACGTCGGGAGCTCTTCTTGGAGTGACGATCTCTAGACCTGGAGGCGCTTGAATCCGATGAGGATGATCTATCCGTGGAAGGTGAAGCTCTCCTAGGTGGGTTAGGGACGAGCGCTGGAGCCGGAGCAGGAGCAGCGACGGCGGCCTGATGCGGTGTAGAAGGAACCTGGCTCGACGCAGATGAAGCCGTGAGCATGGAGAGCGTAGATCGTAAGGCCGTTTCCATCCTTGACATCCTCATATCCATTCTTGTTTCTAGTGAAGACATCCTGTCAACACTAGTGGCCCGCGGGGTTGGTGGGGTGGGCTGTGGTGGCTGGGGCTGCGGCGGCTGAGGCTGCGGCTGAGGCTGCGGTGGTTCAGTGACGGCTTCGTCGGTCGTTTTCTCCGCGGAACTGCGAGCGGAGGAAGCCCGAGTTACAATTGGGGAGAAAGGAGGAATTACGAAGCCTGGAGCAGCTGGCTTCTGCTGGTTTTTCTTCTTATATTGACGCTTGTGGCCTCCCATCTTGAAACTTGAACCGGGGGGGTCGAGCGTTAGAGATTGAATGAGTTCGTAACCAGTGACACGATGACGTCACGGCCAACGGGCGCGGTGGCGGCCCCTGGCGGCGGACGGCGAGTTTATGTTCACCACACACGAGTTGTGGCCGCAGGTTTCCCGACCGACCCTTTTTTTTTTTTTTTTAGCCCCGACCCTATAGTTTTTGAAAGAAAATGTAGGGAAAATCCATTAAAATAAGGCTAAAATGAAGACCCAGTCTACCATTACAGTTTAAAAAACACATTAAAAAAAAAATTCAATCCCGACCTACCGACCCTAATTTTTTGGGGACATGAAACATGAACACAACAATTATTTTTTTTTGGCCTAAGGTAAAACCCTGAGATGACTTATTAGAATTCTTGTACAACAATAACCATCGTCATTGCATAAGATACATGAGCTTCCAGCAGTTATTAGGATAAATCATACGACAGATTGCTCAGGCAAAAAAAAAAAAAAAAAAAAAGTGTCACTTTCAATACACAAGTACAGGCTACATTGCATGGCCTCACACTTCCGCAGGTTTGAACGAGTAATTACATCTGGAATTTCATGCAATCTGCAAGTCTAACGGAGTACTTCACACAGCTACTGATCAGTGAAGCCTTCTAAACTAATTAATTCAATGATTACCAGGTCCAGGGGCTGTGACATATCTGGCTGCACACTTTTGACGATGTAGAAGGAAGGCTCGGTGTACTGCGTCATTTCTCGGTTACGATAAACCATTCGTCCTACTCCAAAGCTCTTCAGGCGGAAGAGTATTTCATAAAGTGGTTTACCCCGTTCATACGTTAATCGACCCACATATCTGACCGGCATTTTGATTTAGAAAAATGCGAATGTCAAAAGTACATGTGTTGACGGATGGAGGCCGCCATATGCAATTTCCCTGGCCGCTTCAAACATCTAAAATGATGTTTTCCCCTCTACACTTCAATTTTAGGTGTTTAGAGTGATTGAAATGTATTTAAGTATTTACGAAAAATTACTCACTATCACTTATATGTGAACAGAATTAAAATACAGCTGTTATTAAGAAGCAGAAATGAAGTTGTCATTGTTGTATGGGGCTTCAGCATTAATACCCGTTTCAACGGATGTTTCAGCGACGTGTTTCGCCCAAGTCTGGCACCCAAGGTCAAGGCCGTGGAGTCAGCCGGCGAATAACCGATTTGCCAGCGACGAAGTTCATTTAGTTCGCAAAAGCACATCTAAACAGGGTATAAACTCAGTCAGACTCTTCGAACTGCAAGCTTATAAGTGTTTCACACATCTGATAATAAGTTTTTAATGTTGACATCGAAGAGAATTCGGAGGAACAGCACTTTTGTAAACCTAAAATTGCCTCCTGCCCTGTCGTGGTGCTTTTTCAGTGTTGGCTGAGCGAGATTAGAAACCGGCCTCTCGTTACGGTTTGCATGGGGGTATGTGTAAAGTATTCTTAGATCATTAGTAAATCAATTCCTATATTTCAGTTTAACTACTTTTATTGCGAAGAAAAGGATTATGAGCGCTGGACCATTGAGCTCTGCCTCGGCACAGGCTCAGTCATTTTATTGCGCAGTTTTTATTCACATTCCAGAACCTCCTGCTAATGCCAATGGCATAATCGTACGAACATTTTTCGCAATTTGGAAAAGCAGTTGAAATGTCTGCAACAAATTAGCGCGAATAGCATGAGCTTAATAGGTGCCCTATAACAGGTCTCTTTCACTAACGACAATCAGTGATGCAGGGAAATTGGCTAAATTTAGATTTGCAATATCACTCTTGCTTAGATGTATACTGTGGACGTCACTTGTAAATATCTTAACATTAAAACGTTAAAACATTTATAATTGAATTGAGTGTAGACCTATTCAATCATCATTTTGTTCGAAGCCATGTCAAAGCAGTTTGAGATATCACTGTAATTGCTGTTAAATCAGGGCTGCCACTGGTCAGGGAATTTTTTTTTTTTGACGGACCAGGAAAAGTCAGGGAATTTTGTAATTGGTCAGGGAAAACAGGAATTTAAAAAAAGGTTGGAAAATTGACCCTGGTCAGGGAAAAATGGAATTTCCAAACCCATGAGTGAACAGCTGGCCAACTTTGACACTCTCAAAATCTGTGCATTTCTGGTTGGGGGCTGTCCATAAATGACGTCATGCAGCAGGGGGGGAGGGGGGGTCAAGGGTTGCATGACCAAACATGACAAGGGGGGAGGGGGGGTCATGTGTAGCATGACATCATGTTAAATATCTTATGGACATATTTCTTCAACAGATACATTTAAGATCATGTTCTATATTATGGCCAGAGGAGTATTATGGTACAGTAAATTTAAAGGTTTTGTGACAGTTTATTAAAAGTTTTAGATTTTAGTGACAGAAATATGCATCAGGCTTCCTTGATATGAGGAAAAGGTCAGGCCCCAACGGCTCGTATCTTCATTAGTCACCAAAACCAACGTGATTTAGTACGTCGTGATTAAGGGTGATTTAGCGTGATTAGGCCTAGTCACATGTTTTTTTGGGGACGGCTCATAACTCCTCATAGAGCATTTGAAACAAGCATTGTGATTGGTCTAACCTTAATCACGTTCACTGTTATCATGATTAGGTACCAAACTAAGGTAAATATATCCTGAATTATACTGACCCCAAGACATTCCATAAATTAGTACCACGTATCCAATAGTAGCCAATGAGCATCAAGTATTAGGTAAACAAACAAGATGATGGCTGCGATAATTATTATAACATCTCGTTTTAGACCCATGTCCCATGTCGAATTTAAGAAATGGCCCTGTCACATGTCACTATCTTTTAAAAGCTGCATGTTGAATTTCAGAAAAGGGAAATGTCATTGTACCTTTATTGCCATGACGCATGTCTAACAATGGCCATGTCGCGTTGTTGAATTTATAAAATTGCTGTGGTGCCATGTTGATTTTAAAGGGTCACTTGCATATCAATTTACCAGTTCCTAAATTTTGTATTTTTAACTGCGCTTGATTATTCCTATTTCAAAAGGAAAAAAATTAAAATGTTGAGGTATGAGGGAATTATTTAGAAAAGGAAAATAATTTGGGGAATCCCCTGGAGTTTAAGCTGTCCAGTACTCCCCTTGCTATGTCACAACTAATGGAATCACCTCTCACGTTTATTTGGGATTCCCTGGTTAAAAAAATGTTTATAGACAGATATATTTTACAAGTAATTCTGGATTATATGGAGACAAATTTATATGATTTGTGTTAGATTGCATACCCTTCATTACAAATTCTACAGGGATGGGGATTCCCTTTTTTAGGAAGGTGAGGTTTGGGGCCTTCCATTTCGTATGTATGCAAAAATTCACAAATTCTAGCCCCCCCCGACCCCCCACCCCCCTTAGGTGAAAATACGCATTAGATTTGTATAGGAACGTACACAAAATTCTTAAAATACCCCCCCCCCCCCCTTGGTGCATACATACTTAATGGAAGGCCCCTTGCCCAATACCTCTCCGTGTGACATCACAAATTTGGGTATTTCTCTTAGAAATGTAATGAAATGCATGTTTTTTAAATGTCTTCTAATTATGTCAAAACCTGGAATTTTTCTTTGATTTTTTTCACATTCTTATGGTTTCCTTTAAAGGAATGTTCTTGTCTCTGAGACGGACGTAATTTGCTACGTTGTAAACCCCTGAGCGCCATGCCAAATTCATGACGTGACCAATCATGTCTCAGGATTACGTTCCAAAAGTGAAAAACACGTCGCCAGCCATCACGTCATTAGGCTTACGTCGGTGTATGCATCTCATTGAAGTTACAGAACCTTTAAGGGTCTAGACCCCCAAATAAACTAAAAATTATAGTGCTCATATGCCATACCTACACTAAGCCGGGGGGGGGGGGGTCTCCTCTAAATGACATCATTTTTAGAGGGGGGGTCATTGGTTGCATGACAAAACATGACAAGGGGGGGAGGGGGGGTCAAAAATGGTCAAAAATAGCATGACGTCATTTATGGACGGCCCCTTGTCATGAAAAGTAACTATAGAACTTTGTAAATTGTGGCCTTCTGATAGGCATGTTGGGATTTTAAGGGGCATTGATGTGAGCCGGGAGCACGCCCTTGGCTACAGGAGTTGCTAAGAAAAAACTAAGGTATTGTGTTTTGAAGGTTCCCTCCTAAATTGCTGGAAAGGACTGTTCTATGGGTATTTCAAGGCTGTTTATTGAAATAATTTTCTTGTCGTATTAGTCAGGGAAAAATGAAATTCGTCAGGGAAAAGTCCGGGGAATTTCAATGTCTGTGGTATGTGGCAACCCTGGAAATGTATGCATGTATATTATAACAAGGTCACAATGGAAGCTGTTACTGACATAGCTTAATAATCATTTTTGGAATTCACAGAGAGAAGACCTTCATGCATAAACGAGTGCTTACAAATTTCTTCAAGTCACAATCAATCAAGAAGCCTTTACTGAGAAGGTAATCATTATGCTTAGACTCAAATTTCTAATATTTCACTAATTGTAGTCTGCTAAATTATTATATAATGAAGATCTAATTTCTCAATTAGTTTGTTGTTTTTAATTTAATATCTTTTATATATAGTTCCATACATAAAAGCTGTATCAGTTGCTGCGCATAATAAATTAAAACAGAAGTAGTTTATATAACATTTTTATCTAGACTGAAAAACGGATGTTAAAATTGTTATCTAATCTACAATTTGTTTCTATTAAGTGTATAGTCACGCTCACCAGTTGCGTTTTCATTTGTTTAAGGGTATCTGAAATGCCGCCTAACATTCGTATATTTGTTTGTGGGGATGTGATGCTAGCGCGAGGAGTCGACATGATCCAGGAATATTCCTGCAATCCCCGACTGTACGAGGGCAACAGCCTGAACGCCAACGACTACGTCCGTCTAGCAGAACGGGTGAATAAACTCCCGCCTAAAGAAGAAAGGGACGTGGCCTACACGTGGGGCGATGCAATTAAGATATGGGACGAAAAGAGTCCTGATTTAAGGATCATAAACCTGGAGACCTCGGTGACCACTTCCCAGGATTACTGCCGGGACAAAGCCATCCACTACAGGATGCATCCCAAAAACGTACAAGTGTTGAAAGCTGCCAGGGTGGATTGCTGCGTGCTTTCAAACAACCACACGGCAGACTGGGGCTTTAATGGACTAACGGAAACTCTGGAGACACTGGAGCGAGCGGAGATCTTATACGCGGGAGCAGGACGGAATTACAAAGCGGCCAGTTCTCCGGCTGCGCTGCCCGTGGCCGGCAAGGGTCGGGTGCTGGTGTATGGAGTCGGGCATGAATCTAGTGGAGTCCCCAGAGAGTGGATGGCGCGGGCCGAGCAGTGCGGACTGAACGTCGTCCGCCTCAGCTCCTCCGACGTGAACGAACTGGCGGCGAGAATAAAATCGGACCGCAAGGAGAACGACATTGTGCTACTCTCAATACACTGGGGCGGTAACTGGGGGTTCGAGCCGTCCCCCCAGTTCGTCACCTTCGCCCACGACGTCATCGACAAGGCCGGGGTGGACATCGTGCACGGCCACTCCTCGCACCACGTCATGGGGCTGGAAGTCTACCACGGCAAACTCATCATGTACGGGTGCGGTGACTTCGTCAACGACTACGAAGGGATAGGCGGCAAGGAGGAGTACAGAGGGGACTTAGCCCTGATGTACTTCATCGACGTTAACCCCTCTGACCGGAGTCTGAGAGAGGTGTGTATGGTGCCCACCCAGATGCGGCAGCTGAGGGTGAGGCGACCTCAGCGGGAGAGGGACGTGGAGTGGCTCGCAAACACCATGAGCAGGGAGTGTGGTCGGCTTGGCACCTCCATCCACAGGGAAAACGGGGAACTGTTTCTCCGGTGGTAAAGGTTCCAATTAATGTACGTTTATGCCAGACTGTTGCATGTGGCATATTTAACTAAGCTTTATTCTTTCACCATTCAGAGGTGCCCCTTTTCTTACCTTTTTAGGATTTCCTATTTGTAGGGATTTTGGATCGGATAACAACTTTTTGCTATAGTCCTATTGCTTTAATGGCTGTATTTTCGTGTTTTGTTGTTCAAAGTATTTAAGTGTGATTCAATATCAGAACTCTATGTTCTGTGTTTCCTACATTTCATTACTCTGGAGTGACATCTCTCACTATTTCATGTAATATATTTAATTAAGCTTTTTCTTTTAAAAGGTATTATATGATAATGACTTCCCAATCCTGTTCAAGTAAGCTTTTACTTTTAAAAGGTATTATATGATATTGACTTACCAATCCTGTCAAAGTATTATGTGATGTCATGCTAGATCATAGAAGAAACTGCATGATCATACGACCAAATTTAATGCGTCACAACGGATTTCGATAGTGTCCAGAAGTGTTGCATAGTACATTTATTCATTGGTTGTCAGCGTAACATCGAAGCGTCTTCATTGCTAAGCTTCGCCGTCAAGTTCAGAACTGCTTTACTTTATGATTCTGATGAATGATATCCATGATCGTTGTGATACTCCTTGGCAGGCGATTATGCAGAGCCTTTCTATGGGCCGCTTGGTGGGGTATGAATACCGCAACAGAGGTTGGGTACTTGTTTCCTCTTTCATCCTCTACTATGTCGCATGTATAGCTTAAACTTATGCTTGTCGTCCCTAGGAAAACCCTTTTAAAACAGTTTATTTCTATTAGGGTTCTCAATGTTAACCCTTAACGGGTCATAATAAGGGGGCACACTTCATACACAGTATGCTCTTTCATTGCGAGTTAAAGTATTGTGGATTTACTTGTTTAAGGAAATAATATTTAAATATTAGAAATATAATGATAAAACTTATGGAAATAGTTATAATACGCTTATAATTTGTGATCTAACAGTTATATTTCATGAGAATAAGTTAACGTATGATAATCTTTCCATAATAGCTGTTTTACAACGATATCTTAAATGCTTTCATAGATGAAGCATTTTGTCTTTCTATACTCAATGGGTTCCAGATAGAGGACCCTATTATGAAGGTAATCCAGCACAGTATTATTTCAAATCAAATTTACATTGAATGGAACTTTTTAGGGATTTTCACATACTTTTTTGAGCATAAACCAGAGACCTTGTATGTATATAACAGTATATATTATATCAAGACTGGAAAGCTAGGGGGAAACCTGTTATGCACTACAGGCCTGCCGCCTGGCCTGTGGTTGGATTGGATTTGGGTTGACCATTATGGCCATTGTAATAGTGAATTTATGGCTGCCACTAAACTATTCCCAAAATACATTGGATATGGTCAGACCCTGGTCACAGTTGACTAGTTGGGTTCCAACCAGCCACCAGGTAAATGGTCACATATGGCCACAGAGAAGCTTTCCAGTCTCGACATATAGTACTACATACATATAAGGTCTCTGGCATAAACGAAGTAGATTTTCAGTTTCCCTTAATTCTAGAGATTCTATAGCATACTCAGTATGGAGGTATACTCTCAGCATAAGGATTCTCTCCTTTTTGAACTTGGTTTGTAGATTCCGTCTTCTCACTATTTACGGGTAGGTCTATTCGCCCCGCATGGTGCATACATTAGGCCACCCTTAAAAAAAAGTTTGTTTCCTGTTCACCGCCCGACTGACACTATAAGGGCCGACTGGAGAATTTTTTTTAAGGTTTTTGAATTTTTTTTCTTTTTTCAACAAAATTTTTAGTTGTAACCATACCAGAAAAAAAAAACTTAAAAAAAAAAAAAAATCCCGACCTCCCGACTGACTTTATTTTTGCCCACCCGCTGGACAGGAAACACTTTTTTTTTTAAGGGTGGCCTTAGAACTCATCCAAATCATATAGAACAAGAACGGTTACTGCCTCACATTAGTATGGTCCAAAGTCACATTCTCTTTACAAATGTTGAAAGGGATACGATGTAGCATGGTTTCTATAGTCATACACGCACAGTTCAATTTTAAGATGTCATGTTTCAAGTGATGTAAAAGACTGCCAATCTACCATATCGGGCTTTCAATTGAAAAAAGTTGCCTGCTTATTCAGAGGTTAATTGGAACGGTATTTATGAAATACAAGGTGGGGGATGGTACAGTGAATGCATGCTTCATCGCGAGGTTTAACGATTTCTTGAATTACTCTAACAAAAAAAAGGTTTCGGGACACGACATCATTTACATGTACTATATAACTTTACTCATTTTTATCCTAACTAATAACGTTTTGTTCATGTTTGCGTATTGCTAGTTAGGAAAAGGTGCTATGTACCGCTGTGTATTCCATTATCATAAGGCCATTTTCTCCCTCTAGATCATCGTATTTTGTCTTATGTTGACTTCAGCTTTTCAGTTCACGGTTCGGTTCTTTTACTTTCTGTAAGCATGTATAACAATTTCCGTTTAATTCATAATATTTTTGCGAAAGATTACACAAGAACATTATTGTCACGAAGACATGATTTTGTTACTTGAAAAATAAAACTGAATCTTCATAAACGTGTTTTTGATTCATTGTAGAAAATATTTCGTTTTGAATTCTCTTAATGACCAAAGGACCGGGAAGAATATAATGCGTATGACCTTGACTAACATGACGGAAGGTCAAATTATTGCCCGATGCTTTTCCTTAGACCTCCGCCTTATCTTCTTTATCATTCTTTTATACAGACAATATAAAAAAAGAAATAATACAGAGAAGAGAAAAAACTTGATTGATATATATATCAAAATCAAGATCGCTACTTTAATGATAGATAACAAGTGATAAGGGTGTTTTGCTACGGTTTCGCTAATCTGCTAATCATTCTAACATCCAGTGGCCACATGCTTGCACAAACACCTTTTATAGGATTAGATAGCCGAAGATACTTCCCACTGAGACCCACACAAGATTTGATGACTAGCTGGAAGGTAAAGGGAGATTTTACCTTTTGGTTTTGGGACATTGTAATGGATTTAAGATTGTAGTAAAACAGTCCTTTATCCCTATTTCCACATACCGAAAGTGCGGGCTGCCGATACTGACCTTCCCCCATGGAAACATTCTATACCGTCGGCCCATACTTTCCGAGCAATAACGGCTGCCGAAAGTGCAATATTGGCCTCAGAAATTGCAATATTGGCAACAATTATTACAGAATCGTCAGGAACCATTTACCAACGTGTTGGTAAATTTTTCTGCAGATACTTGCAATATTGCATCGGGGCCGCATCCGCAGGGCACTTTCGGTAAGTGGAATACAGCCTTAAGGCTAATAATGTTTTTCTTAAAGAATTTTTGCCTTGTATTCTTCAGTACATTTTTGTTGTAGGCTCAGAATGAATATAGTTCTGATTCTTTCAACATGGACATGACGGGAAAAAAAGAACAAGATATCAACAGGTGATAATAAGCCCTTCGATTGGAAAGCATGAGAGAAGGCAGGTATTGTTAGAGTCCAAGATGGACTGACAAATGGTGATTTCATGTCTGAGATGCAAATTTTGAATCGCTATAAAATCAAGTGTAACTTCCTGCAGGCCCTCCAAATACGTAAAAGTATCCCTAGTCAATGGAGGGGAAATATTGCAAAAACACCCTGTGCTCCCGACAGGGTCATCAAAGGCCGGGTGTGTGGTGTCCTTTCTATGGGACATTGCACACTAAAGACCCCTTGCCACTCTTCGCAACGAGTAGGGTATCGCACCCAGTGGCGGGTTTCTCCTAAACCATATCATATATTCAGTCACCGCCCTTGTGGCGTAAAATAAGCTGAAAAGTATTACCTTGTGCAGTCTGGAAAGAACCCATGGGGGTTGGCCGGACGTTAAACTACCCCAACAAACAAACTGAAAGAGCAATATTTATTTGTAATTGACAGATTTCCAAAGGCTGTAAATATGCTGAAACTGGGCAGTAAAGAGCTGTACTGGATAGTAAGGGATCTCACCTCCCCTAAACTCACCGTTCAAAAAAAGGTGGCACACATTATACCCTGAGTTAGGAATAATGAACAATAACTGGAACTCTTTATACACATATCCATACAGAGTGACCAGAGAGACAAAGCTCCAGTCTTTCCAATATAAAGTTTTCCATAGAATAATTGCATGCAACAAATACCTCTATAATAATATTATAAAGTGGGGTAGCATGTCCTGCCTCTCGTCACAATATTGGCATTCTGGGCTGTCCTTTACACAAATATATTTGTGTAAAGGACAGCCCAGAATGCCAATATTGTGACGAGAGGCAGGACACGCTACCCCACTTTTTTGTTAACTGCCAAAAGGTTGCCCATTTCTGGAAATCTATTCTTGATGGTTAAACACTGTAGTAGGTATCAATGCAGAAAACTTGGTAGAAAGTGAGCTCATTCTGGGGATACCTGAGAAATCAACAAAATCGGATATGATCAATTTAATTTTATTGAAGAGTTGATTTTTTATATATAGACAATGCCTTTTTCACAAATGTGATCTGGGAATAATGCAATGGTTATTAGAACTCAAAAGATGTCTCCTGTCAGAGGAATATATTGTAAAAAGAATAATAACCTAAAGGCTTTCAAGAGATGGTGCAGATTGTTAGAAGTGCTGTAACTTAGTCAAACAAAATGGGCTGTTTTGCTTTTTATATATTGTTCAAAGTTGCTATGTTAAAATCAGAGGGGGCGTGGATTTCCCTTTGCAAGAATAGGTAGTCATTAAGTATTAGAAGTTTTATATTTTTATTGAACATGAGGTCTCTTAGGAGCAAAAGTAGTATAAAAATGTACACTATGTATGCATGCACATGTCTCGTCTCTGTACTGTATGTTATGTCCTATGTCTGTCCTGTTCTCGTCTACTATAGTTTTCTCAAATATACAAAAATCTCAGCGAAGAACAAATAAAGTTCAAATGTATGGTGATTATTGTCAAGAAAAGGAGCGCTGCTCTTTAAAAAAAAAGATATCATGGGGTCTTCCTTAAATTCAACATGGGATATGAGAACTTTTTAGAATCGACAGGATTTTTAAAAAAACATAGTGACATGCGACAGTGACATTTCTCAAATTCGACATTCGACATGGGGATCCCCCATTTATACCCTTGATAAGGACACTCCATTAGTAGTTCTGCTTCAACATAGATATTTTCCTAATGCTAAAACATTCATCAGAGAAAGAAAGAGTTTTTGTGATCATGGTGATCAAAGTTTGTATTTTCCTGGGATATAATATGCCTAGCTGCTCCACTCAAAATGTCCTTTAGTCTAAAGTAAATAAATAAATAAGTAATAAGTAAATAAATCTCTCATTCTGAACACTGATAGATATCATATTATTAGATAGCATGCTATTCGTTTCGCCCTTGCTTCACAAAAGCATGAACAATATGAAGGATACAGACTATAATTATATACATTGTTACTGTGCTTAATTTTGTTGATACACTGTATATCTCTGTTACTGGAGCAAAAGATGGTGAAATTGCCCATTTATATATAGTTACGATGAATCTTGAGATGCATAAAAAAGTAGAACAAAAGAAATGATTACCCCAAATACATTTAAGTTCCTGTTAGACAATTCATGATGTTATGTTTACTGAGCCAGGGCAAACACTTTATCAGTTTAGTTTTTTATATCAGGATACCAAGGCTTGAGCTTGACAAGGCATCCATGATTGGAATATGTGAACTTCGATTTGTTCAAAAGGAAGGATACAAGATTATGATGGAACCAATGATATGATGTACAAAACAACTACATTTTTATATAAAGTCTCACTATGTTGGGACTTTTATGTACATGTACCATCTCCAGATTATAAGTCTTTCTCCTTCTCCGTTGTTATGGGTGGAAGCAGTTAATATTTTTTTGATCTAACTAATAATATTTTTCTTGACTGTTCTGAATAGACTTTGCTATTTAATAACTTTCAATTGAGTTTACTCTCATTACGTTATTGTTCTTATTCATCGCCAGACAACAATGTGTTTTTCCTATATCGTTATGAGAACCAATGGAAACTGGCCATATGGGCCTACTTGTGCTATCCCAGTTGAAATAAAGTAAACTGGAAAAAAGTCTCATTTTTGTTGCGGTCGCTTAGCGGTTAGTTCGTCCAATAGTGTTTCTCGGTGCCATTTCTCTTTCACATTTTTGAGACATTTGAAATTGTCATCTTCATTGGCCCATTAGGAAAAATCATGATGATAGGTCGGGTTTTTCGTTTAATCATTATTCATGCCTTACCCATTCAGATCCTTACAAATTGCAGTCCTCTACTTTGACCATTGTCTTCATGTCAACAAATAGGTCATGAGTAATTATTTGCACATTGTATTGTCCTGTTCAGGTACCCCACGAATGATTGAATTACATTTCTTTTTATCTCGGGGTTCAATGTCCACACTTGTCTTGTAAATATGCCACTGACCTTTTTTATCTAATCACTGCTTCGTTGTGGGTTTACAGTAATTTCAATTCCAGATGCATATTGCAATTAGTCTACCATGCCTTTCTGCAGAATTATTTTGCCATTCATTATTTCTATTTGTTACCACTGATGCCTTTAAATAACCACTGAATATAGCTACATCTGGAAGGTTGCTTTACATAACGTTTGAAGTTATGATGTTTATGCTTAGTTTTATGATTTCCTATATTAGGGTAAAAAGAAAGGGTAAAAAGAAAGGAGCACAGGGTACAGTCTGAATTTTGTCCCACGTTCATCAGTTTTTGCTAAGGGGACCAACAGTTTTATGATATTATATACATGTATTACCATAAAAAATGCATCTATTATATTTTGAAAGTGGAAAGAATTCAGTGTCAACATAAGAAGAAGTTCAAAGTCAAGAATAATTGTGAATATAAAGCAGGCCCTTAGCCGAGGGGGGGGGGGGGGGGGGGGGGGTTCGTACGAACCCTCCCCCCCCTTGGAGGAATCCTTCTCTAATTTTTAATGTAACATATGACACTTAATCCAAAAAATATGTATTTATTAAAAAAAAAACCTACCCCCCCCCACCCCCTGCACGAAAAAAACCCAAAAAAAACCCAAACAAACTACTACTCAAAAAACGAACCCCCCTCTGAGAAAGCTGGCTATGGGCCTGTAAAGTAAAAAAGAGAAAAAGAGAGTCAATTTAAAAAGGATTCAAAGTAAAAACCAAAACTGCAAACTGCAGCCCCAATGAGGCTTTGGCTCCTGGTAAGAATATAGGCCCCCAGTAGCCCCTGCTGATTGTAAAAGGTGACAATGGGGAAATCCAGCTCTGACCAAGTGATCCATTGGGTTCAATTCCCAGTTGGTGTCTGGGTTCACGAAGCGCTAAGGTACAGCAAAAATTATTTCCAGGTTTTGATCCCCTGCTGTTTGCCTACCCTGTCACCCTTATCTCATAGATACAATCACCAAAGACTGACCAATTCAAAACGTGTGTCTGAAAAGTCAGAATACATCCTAATTTATTTTCACTGTGAAAGTGATCCTGGCTGTCGGTAGGGTATGGCATAAAACATCCATCACTCAGTCACTCACTGCAAATAGCGGGACAGGCGGAATTAATCTCTAGGTCAGATTCACCCAGTGAAAAACAGCTTAGGTATTGACCAATAGGAGCTCCAGCAATCTGCATGTCCCCACATGCGTAGGAAGTGGATACGTTTTTTCAACCAATAGTATCATAGTACTAGTGAAAGTTGCACAGAGACTGGGCATTCAGAAAAAAGTACAAACCGGTCACTGACCCACTGAGTTAAGCCCCATACCAACTAGGCAACTTTTACACAGTTTGCCAACAAGTCGGTGGTAAAATCAGCTAATTCCTAGATCGTCTGTTAGTACAGCATATTGAAATGGGTGTGTTTGATCTGAATTGTTGCCAAAGTCAGCCGATTCTATGCTTTAAGTCAGCCGATTTCTGCGCTGATCCGTCGGCCGACAGCGGAAAAGTTGCTTAGTGTGTATGGGGCCTAAGAAATTAAACACTTAATAATCTGCCCAGCACAAGGCCGGCCCCCTACCCACTTGTTCCCCCATTTGGAGACCAGGAAGGCCAGCGATTAGGGTCCTGATCTAATTTATCAAACATTTCCTAAATTGCAGATTCACTGAGTGTAGTTGAAAAAAAGAATGGAAGAAAATCGGATTTCCAGCTTGGCAAAATTTAAGTACCCTTAGTAGCATGTAAAAATACAACAGTCTTTAAAAGACAACCCCTCCAGTATATAAAAATATCTAAAATTCCTTTAAACTGAATTAAATTTTTGTAATGACTTTTGTTGAATTACATTTTTGATCATACCTCCATCACACCTCCATCAAAATGGAGGTTCATTACAAATTACAATGTTTCAGAAATATTCCTATAGCCCATGAAGATACATATTACCATTTTAACTGAGGCAAATCTACCCTTTCAGATTGATTCATTGAAGTTCTCGGTATAAGCACAGCTATGTCTGATTCATTAACCATTACTCATGCCCACTATTTTCAGTCCCCCGCCCCCACCCCCTGACGACCCACAGATCCTAATCGGCATCTAGGCCTACCTGTTTGTGATAAGAGGCCCTGTACTCTCACCTGATCCTGATAAGAGATAAGGTTTCCAGTCAGTGAGTGCAGCGACCAGAAGGCGACGACTGGTCGCCGCTAGCACAGCTCAGGTCAAGTCCAAGTCAGGTGAGTCCGACTATTCCATGGTCACAGGGGACGATGGTTACCTATTAGGGGTTTGCAGGGGAGAAATTAAATTACATGTGTGTAGGGTACTTATGTTGGTATAGTTAGTCATGGGACCAATGTGGTTTCAACGGCAGCGGCGGATCCATAGGGGGGGGGGGGGTCCAGGGGGTCCTGACCTCCTGCTTTTGGTAGACCTCTAAACTAGGGAAAGAGGGGGAAATGTCGCATGTGTGTGCAAATATATGTATTTTTAGTACTTAGCGTATAAGCTGACCCCCTCCTTTGGGAATTCCTGGATCTGCCTCTGCAAGGGGTTTTAATTTATGGTCAAAGGGCCCGTTAAAGGTTAATAAGTTTATTGAATGCATGGTTGCATGCATGGGACTATAGTCGAAGGGACCACCTGGGACGAACGTAATAATGTGATGGCAGGTTATCACATGGTCGTACGGAACTAACTATGTTTTGCAGGTAACTTGTGTTATGACTTGTTTGTACTATACCTGGGTTAGTACATGTTTTAGGGAACTAATGTTACTATATATATGGTCATGTTATTACGTGATCTCAGGGGACAAGCATTGGATTCTCTAGATTAACATGAAAAGACATTAAAGAGAAATGTCAAATTAATCTGTCATTATAATAAGCTTACCAGAGTGGTAAGTGGAATTGAAAAATATATCAATTATTGGCTTTAGTTGTAATTTTCCTCAAAAATGTATTCTGCTAGCTGATTTATTCCCAGTTTATAACCACTTAGTTAAAGAATTAGCCACTTGCACGTGACATTCTTGTAGTTAATTTATTTGACCTGTGGTGATTGAGTTAGAAAGCCATGTAGACACATGAGAATCAGAATGAGAATTAGAGATACATGGATTCACCATCGGGTCACCATCCCTTTTTCCTGAGACACCTGTCCTGACAGAACTCACTATCGGCTATACACCTTTCCCACGAGCATGCGCACTGGACCTTACCAAAGATACCCAACGCTCCCATAGGAATCAATATCCCAATCCCTTGGTTCAAGCCATTCCGCTAGCAGGGCGCCACTCTGTTGAATCTCTCTGACTGAAAATTGTGGGTCCTTTTACGCCCTAGGCAATGGTACCTGTCCAAACACACCCCTGCTGTTGCAAAGGGGAGGCCTAAATCCAGGCTGTGGAACTGCCCAAGCACACCAAACCCATTCAATGCTTCATTAGTAGGTTTATTAATAGGCTCAGGTATAAACCCCTTTGATCTAAACCAAAATGTTAAACTGTAAAACCTCTGACCCATATACTGTAAACATTCTGAAAAATATCTATAGGCCTATATGAATTTGGATACCTTCTTCTAACACTTTCATACTTTTAGGCAAGTTTACAATGGATTTTTTCTGGCAGCTTTACCTCTCTACTATTATCAGCATATGGAATTTTGCGGCAATTAATGGATGCGCAGAGGCGGATCCAGAGGCGGGGGGGGGGGGTCCTGGGGGTCCTGGGGGTCCTGACCCCCTCCTTTTGGTGGACCCCAAAACTAGGGAAAGAAGGGGAAATGCTGCATGCGTGTGTGCGAATACATGTATTTTACTACTTAGCCTATATATGCTGACCCCCTCCTTTTGGAAATCCTGGATCTACCTCTGGGACACGTGAGATATAGAGTGAACAGATGCGTCTAACATGTCTGACCAGGCACAGTCCTACCTTGCCCACTCCCGGTGTTTATCTGCCACACGGCCATTGTTCTAAAAGTGATGCTATTTCCTCTATCAGGCCTGGACGCCATGTCACAGTAAACGTACTGTTCCGAACCTCTCAGACGCACTTGACCTCCGATATCATCACTGACAACCCCTGGTCTATCCACACACACAATTAATTACTTTAGTCTGTATCAAGATTATTGAGGACGCATTACTGACGCCTTTCATATCGCTATCAGAGTGTCTGTAGTGCCTTCTGTCATGCCATTTATAATGTAATTTTAGTTCCATTACACTATCTATGGCATTTAGTTATGTTACGCTATAGCCATAGTGCATTTAGTTATGTAACGCTATAGCAATAGTGCATCCACTTATGTTTCATTGACCATTGTGTACCTAGCTATTGTTCTCTATCGTGCACTTAGTTCTTTTGCACTGTCTATAGTGCATTCAGGTAGGGCATATCGACCAGAGTGCATTTACTTGTGTTATCCAATCAACATTACAGGTCTATAGTGCATTCAGTTATGTTACACGGCCTATGATGCACACCATTATGTTAATCTATCCTAAGCTATAGTGGCCCGTCTCATAATGAACATAGCCACATTAATCAAGACGTCTCCTTAATTTTTCAAACGTAATATACCAAGAACAACCATTCAATTCAGCAAGAAACATCTTTCAATTGTTTGATTTGAAACTTTAAAGGGAACCTTGCACATAAATTCAGGATGAATATTTTCCCATGAGATCCGTTGAGCAACGTGCTTGTATCATGAACTAACAACGCCGGGAATATCTTAAGAATATTCTATGGGGAGACATAGTTAAAATAAAATTTTCTTTCTTTAATTACTCATTAAAATCAAAATATTTTCCTTTCCTTTCTTTTGAAATACTTTTACAATACATAAGTGAATATATAGCGATCACGAAATTTATGTGCTAGGAACCCTTTAATCATAAAATTGGTCTCATTCCCCACTTAATAATAGCATTAACAATTTGGTATCGAAATTGACGGCTCCAATTTCAACATCCATGGATATCTATCAAAATAAGGACATCCTTGTGAGATTAACTAGAATCCGTACCATATTTGAGACATGTGTAATCTGCTCTTCAAGTGTAATCTGCACTTATCAAGGCATAAATGCTTTTAAGTGAATGAATCGTTAACTACTCCACACCAGATAACAGTTATCAATCACGATGTACAATCATAACCCATGGATGGGACCCATGGTATTGAGCTACATCAATAACAAGGCCCTTAAGCCGTAGGTACGCGATGGTCCTAAAGTTATAATTTATTCCCATAACTAGAGCCCCTTGCAGTTATAGTAAGTTTAGTTATAGTGTATTCCAATAACTTGAGCCTCCTGCAGTTATAATCCAACGACACAAGCCCCTTACAGGTATAGTTTATTCTGATGACGCGAGCCCCTAATAGTTAAAGTAGGTTAGTTGAAGTTATTCTAATAACTCGATCCTCTTGCAGCTATAGTTCATTCCAATAACTTGAGCTCCTTGCAGGTATAGTTTATTCCAATTACCCAAACCCCATGCAGGCATAGTTTATTCCAATGACTCGATCCTCTTGCAGCTATGGTTCATTCCAATAACTCGAGCCCCTTGCAGGTATAGTTTATTTCAATTACTCAAGCCTCGTGCAGGTACAGTTTATACCAGTAACTTGAGCCCCGTGCAGGTACAGTTTATACCAGTAACTCGATCCCCTTGTCCATCTCTCAGATAGGCTGTTTGTGTTAGGTTGGTAGGAATTAGCCCATCCCACGTTGGGAATGTCGGAGGGTTGGACAAAGGGTGGACAAGATATCTGTATGATACATCCTTGTCTCCTTTTGTGAAGATTGCTGAGATAAGCAAATATTATATTTCTCTATATCCCAAAGTACTGCTGAAACATTATGATTTCTTAGATCTTATCGATTACAGATTTACAGGTTTGTCAACCAATCGAAATGTATCTAAGAGCAAAATAAGGTTGCACATTATTAGTTGGGCTGACAGGCTTTAACAGTAGATTCTTGTGAGAAAACGGCCAATATAAGGCTATATTTTACCATTTTTAGGAGCATTCTCCTTTGGTTAATTTGCATTATGCAATCCTGCATAAAGGTTATTTTGAAAATATTTCATGATAACCTTTATTTTTGGTGTAAACTTTGATGGGCTTGATAATGCCGGGAGCTATTACATGTATGTCAAAGAGATTGAAACTAATGTAAATGCCTATGTACATTCCCAGCCGGTGGTGTGACATTATAATAACGTTGCAGTAACATTCTATTTGGTTCTGGTTTGATTCTTGTTACGTTCTTTTGATGACTCTCAATAATGTTGGTGCGACCTACTGCTGTGACATTCCACTGTGACGTTATAATAACGTTCTGGTTATGTTCTTTGACCTAAACAGAATGTTCTTATAATGTTCTGTTATAATAATGTAATTTGGTGAGGTTTCAAACTCACCATCAATAACATTATTGTTACGTGCCATCTTAGTAAGTAACAAACTGACTAAAAAAGTATGGTTGAAGAACGTTTCTGTTACATCCCAAACTGGCTGGGTTTACCCCCCCCCCCCCCCCCCCACCACCACCACCACACACTCTTTATTCCCCTTTACTTCAATCCTAGCACTTCTCTTCAATACATTTAGGCCACCCACATAACTACACCACCACTGCATCCATACAGCCACAACATGGAATCTTACATTCCACCTCCTTAACCCAAGGCCAGAGTCCATATACTCCATATCTGTATGTACCATCCTACAATCAATATAGACTCATCCATACCACCCAGACAAGGCCCAGCCCCTTGCATACCAGACACTGAATACCTCAAATAGGTACATGGTACAGCTGGCTGCTATAGATGTTTTGCGATGATGTTATATCACCTAGAAAAGACCTGGCCACTATATTCCTCATTAAGTAATCATTTGATCATATGAATATCTCTCCACTGTTGAATGATAATTTTCGGTATCTTTTGGGCGTCTGTATGCAATCCTATCTGAAACTGTGATATCAATTTCTGATTCGTCTCTCATTTCACAGGCACCACATGGTGATGCTTATCACAGGGTGATCACCAAAATCTGATCACCTGTCTGCAAAAGGTCTATAACCCCACCATGGAGCAGTCTCCGAGCCCGGACCCCCCGCTACCCACTGACGACGACGAGGATGACGTGGCGCCGCCAGTCCCCCCTGACGGGGGGTGGGGCTGGGTCGTCGTCGGGGCATCCCTCTTCTGTAACATCATCGTTGACGGTGTCTGCTTCTCCTTTGGCATCTTCTACCCAGAATTCCTCAGCTACTTCCAGGAGAGCCGTGGCAAGACGGCCATCGTGGGTTCGCTGATTCCTGGCATGTATCTGGGCATGGGTGAGTAAATGGAACACTAACGGCTATATTCCTCTTTGTGGTTGTTAGCATTTGCGGCATCTTCAACAAGATTTCGCAAGCCATTTGCAGTTTTGATACCAACATATTGGCATCTTCAACAGCAAGCAAACAATAGAAAACCTTTATGAAATAGCAAGTACCCACAAGCAATTGCCGCAAGCCAGTGCTGCAAGTACCTATATTCCACCTTGCAGTACCCTACCACAAACAAGTTTGCGGCAGTTTGCTTACGTCTTTCCATGGTACCACAAGCAAATACCATATAGTGGAATATGACCTTAATTGATATGCAAATAGTTCATGATGAAGATCAGACTTATAGATCAATTAAATTAATAAATATAGAGCAAAATGCAAGTAGTATGACAAAGGGCTCACTGTCACAAACATTTTTGTTAAAGCAGTTGTTACTCTAATTCCGCAATACCACGCAATTCCAGAAAAATTCACATAGATAAGCCAAAATGGCCTGTTACAGAACAACCATTTCTATCAGGGACAACTTTAAGATAGCTCTAGGCACATGTGCATAACAATGGCGAGGTCAATTGCTTTATACTATGTTAATTGCAGTCTCCTTCATTGCATGCCCTGTTTGAATGCCACTGTCTACTAACCAGACCAGTGACAGGACACTTACCCTGGACACTTACCCCCTGGACACTTACCCTCTGGATACTTACCCCCAGACACTTACCCCCCAACCTTGTAGAACTTGGTCCAATGATGTTTTGACACTTCCCCAACCACTAACTGTTGAGTAGGGATGAGTAAGCCTTTTAGGTATGAATCCTAGACATCTATTAGAAAAGAGGGATATTTATTTAGTTTGCTTTCCATTAGAAAGATTAAGTTCTTACCACATGATTTCCTCTACATTATAAGCCAAGGTTGAGGGGTAAGTGTCCAAGGGGTGAGTGTCCTAGGGGGATAAGTGTCCAGGGAGTAAGTGTCCAGGGGGTAAGTGTCCTAAGGGGTAAGTTTCCGGGGGTATGTGTCCGGGGGGTAAGTGTCCGGGGGTAAGTATCCAGGGGGTAAGTGTCTGGGGGGTGAGTGTCTGAGGGGTAAGTGTCCAGGGGGTAAGTGTCTGAGGGTAAGTGTACGGGGGGTATATGTCCTGGAACCTTAACACCATGTCACTGTTTTACAGGTCCTGTGGTGAGTGCCCTGGCCAACAAGTATGGTTGTCGGACGGTCACAGTGGTGGTCACCCTGATGGCCTATATACAGTATCCTTCTTAGTGTGTTGTTTTCTGTAGTATCCACACATTCTCCTGTTAAGACCCTGTCACTGTTTTACAGGCCCTGTGGTCAGTGCTCTGGCCAACAAGTACTGATGTCGGACGGTCACAGTGGTGGGTGCCCTCATGGCCTATATATCATACCGTCTCCTTCTCTGAATGGGCTGTTTTCTGTAGTATCCCCACATTCTCCTGTTAAGACCCTGTCACTGTTTTCCAGGCCCTGTAGTCAGTGCTCTTGCCAACAAGTACGGGTGTCGGACGGTCACAATAGTGGGGGCCCTGATGGCCGGCGCTTCCTTCTTCATCTCCACATTCTCTCCCAACGTGGACATACTCATCCTCACCTATGGCATCATGGGAGGTAGGTGAAGGTAGCACTTTGGTCAGTTTGACTTATAGCTTGGCTAATTGTCAAATATAGTGATTGTCTCATAGAAAGGAACCAATTTATCTTTGGAAGTTGCAAATTAATGCCTTGGTAGCCTTTGTTGTGATAATTATAGTCATGAGTGCAGAGATAAATAAGGCCATACAGTCATGACCCATTATTACAGAGCATTGATTCCTTATTATTTTAATACTTTTAGAGTATTAGGAAATTCCATGTCTAGATATGACAGGGATGTAAGTTATTAGATTTCTGTCTGAATCCTGATATTTTGGCTTTGTCAATGAACCTTTGGAAAATTGATTAGATTTTATTCAGGTAAAGTTATGATTTTCACAGAAATCTGAAAGGGATCAGGGAAGTAAATAAATGGCGATCGCTGATTGGCTGTTTCAGATTTTTTTATTAACCCCGACTTACATCCCTGATATATGGCTGAAGATGGGATACCACAATATAAATATGAGGGTAACCTGGAGATATTTTGAAAAAAGGATAAAAAGCATAGTCCCTTATTTCCCATGTGATGTTGCATGGTTGATGGAAATTATCCTTATAATTTGTTAGTTTGAAACAAACAATCATGCAATATCAACCATCCTGGCTCCTCTTGTTTTGCAGGTATAGGTTTTGGCCTCATGTACCTGCCAGCTATTGTGATTGTTGGTTTTTACTTCGACAAGCGCCGTGCCTTTGCCACAGGACTGGCTGTGTGTGGGTCTGGTATCGGCACCTTTCTCTTCGCTCCGTTTGGAAGGTAGGTTTTTCTTCAATTCTCTCTACCACGGATAGCTGATTTTCAGTATTTTAGGCACCTGCAGGCTAATTTGGACACATTCCGTCAACAAAAAAAACAGAGAAATACATAGAAAATGCATGAATACTTGCTCTATATTCATCTGTAATAAATTAATTTTCTAACCAACTTAGAAAAGGGTAAATATGTATGGACACAAAATGAAAAATAGGAGATCATGGTTTTTAATCATGTTGAACTACAACTCATGAAAATTACTGTATACTTAAGCCTTATAATTTGTCGACATATTTCCCATTATGCACTCTGATCTGGGATAACCTGCAGGTAAACCACAGGAAATATGCTATCCGAGGTAGGGAGAATTGGAAAGCATATTTAACTGCTCTTTGGTTCAGTACCGATATTTCAATGTAAACAGAAAGGATCTATACATCAGCTTTCTACGCCTTGATAGAGGACCCCTTTTCACTAACTTTTGGCCTGAAGAAAGTACCATAGCCCCCCCCCTCTCCCCCCCTCCTATCCCGACATATTAGCTAAACATGTACACTCTTCTTGAAATTGCAGACACTGCTATAGATATAGCAAAATTTTCACTTCAAGATTTAAGTTCGAGTTAAAGTTGGTTTTTCCTATTACAGCAGACAGAAGTTGCCTTATTTTAGAATATAAACTTCTTATTTACTTGCTCATATCGTGATGCAACCTACATACATGATAATAAGGGAGTTAACTGTCAATATATTCTTGTTTTGCACAGCTTTGGATTCCCAAACATGCTTTTTTTCTTCTAAAATTTAGACTAATGTGACCCAAATATTAATGGTAAATCGAACTAGCTTTTTTTTAAAATCATTTTATTTATCCTGGTAAGGGGTAAGGAAATTATCCTTGTCTTCCCCCCTTCTCCAGCCATACAAATTTTACATTTCAAATCAGTTATGTTTGGTTCATACATGACTGATTAGACTCTATACAATATAACACTGTGGGAATCCAAAGGTACTTGTGCAAATATTCCACAAAACTGAACAAAACTGTCCCTCTTGAACACATACTCGAGTGACACTACTTTGGTGCAATGTAGCACTTTACCTACCCTTTATTTTCATTTGAATTTCTGATTTCCCATTTGGATAGATAAAGGGCTAATGCTTTTGCTTGATTTCAAGAGGTTAGCATAAACTATCTGTAGGTTAGTCTATTATGATGAGTGTTAAGCCCCATACCCACTAGGCAATTTTACTAGCGATGGGCGACTGGCAACTGGGAGAATTGGCCGATTCTTATGATCGCCTGTCAGTACGGTATATTGAAATGTGGATGTTTGATCTAAATCGGTGCTAAATTCGACCAATTCTAGGGGCAGAATTGGCCAATTTTAGCACCAATCAGTCGGCCGACTTGGTCAAAATCGTCTAGTGGATACGGTCTATTGACGCTTATCTGCTGCTTATCTCTACCTTACTCCATGCTTATCTACTAGTGCCAAAAGTAGTGGCTATCCGATTGGCTGATATGAAACTCCAATCCCAATTATTCCTTGATAATCTGCTGGTAGACACCACTAGCAGTAGGTGGAAAGAACTGGCAGATGGAGTGAGGGTCACTGGTGGCCTTATATCAATTTTATTGTATCATTGTTACAATAAAGTTGGTATAAATTATTATATCAATATCATTACAATAAAATTGGCATAGAAGAACTATGACATTCTATCATAATAGTAACTATGAAACCAACAAAACTTCAGGTCCCCATTACTGACATAAGCCACAGCAGTTGTCAATGAGCCCATCTCACATTGGGTATATCCCAGGGTTGGACAAGGGTTGGACAAATTAACTGTATACGCCATCCTTGTTTCCAAAAGTTGGGGTTACTGAAATAAGCAAGAAGTATGTTTTTCTATATTTTCAAGGGCTGCTTTAACATTAAGATTTCTTACATTTCATCAATTGACAGATTTTTAGGTTTGCCAGCCAAACAAACTGCTGTTTTTCAGGGTAAAATAGGATTGGATATTATAGGCTAGGCTGACAGGCTTTAACATTGGTTCCTATGGGAAAAATGCCAAAATATAAAGCTACATTTTACCATATTTAGGAGTAATCTATCACCAAAATTGCTTTGGTTAGTTTTGTATTCTATAACCCTCTTCAGAGAATAATATTAATTAATTTCTTTATGATAGGTCACTGGACAAAAGTGGTCGCGGCCAGCCCTGATTGATTACTTCGATCATAAACAAATTTCATAGTCATAGTTGCCGTTTTTGTGACATCATCTTCAGTTTATAACGTAAACAAACTGACGATGACATCACGAAAACGGCAACAATGACGGCCGCGTTGTATCTGGTTGCACGGACTCTCCTAGGGGGCGCCCCTCTAGAGGACATCACGAAAATCCCATAGGCAACAGCCGCCCTTGCTCATCTTTGTGTAGCTATACTATTTTTAATGGGCTTATTGTTCTGTAAATTACACCTCTGAGTTGACCTGCTGCACCTCTCTGCCCTCAGGTTCCTGCTGGACAGGTATGGCTGGCAGGGCGCCTACTGGATCATCTCAGGGATAATCCTCAATGGCTGCATCTGTGGGGCCCTCTTCAGACCCCTCAAGGCAGTGTCCCTGCGCAAACTGCGGCCTCGCCAGCTGCGGGAGCTGCAGGAAACACCGCGAGGACTGATCATCCAGAAGATCATTGAGGAAAAGAAGAGAAACAGGACCATCTCCACTGGCTCCCTGGATGGCTGCATCATCACGAGGGATAACACACTCATCAAGGACCCAGAGAAAATCAAGAAGATCAACCAGAGCCCGAGTCGGTTGGAGGCTGTTCAGGAGGAGGATGAGCTCCAGCATGCACTGCCCAACAGGACAGTGGCACTACTCAGGGAGGAAAATAGGGCTTTTAGACCCCCAGCCCCACTCCCTAAGGGGCAGGGGTTGGGAGAGAGGCAGGGACAGGGGCTAGGACAGGGACAGGGTCACGGACAGGGACAGGGACAAGGGCTGGGGCAGGAGAAAGGGCAGGGAAAAGAACAGGGGCTCACAGAAGAGACACCACATGTCCTTGACAGCCAGCCAAGCACACCACTAGTAGAAGATAGCAGTGACCAGAACGTGGCCTCCTCCACCAAGTCCTTAAGTAACCTGACCACCCAGGACCTGCCCCCCATGAGGGGCCGTGCCTTCACTGACGTCTCCAGGGCCGACTACCGCATCTCCCGGAGGGGGGAGAAGGTGGCGGTCAGCACAGGCTCCAAGGGCAGCAAGCTTAACCTCAGCTCACTGGACATACGCACCAAGGAAATAGCCAGACCCTTGAACAGGTTTGTACATGCATTGGTTATGAATGTTGTTCATCTACAAAGTGCACTTTTTCTTATTTTCACGCTGCCAATTTCACGTAAAGAATATTTGTGTATTTCACTTCCTTTAACATGAAACACCCCCACACTTAAAAGGACCCAACACTAATGAATTAAAAGCAATTTGGAAACTGAGTTAACCATAGAAATATGTTTATTGGTAAAGTATAAGCCATGGAAGCTAGCATAGACCTCAGTAGGATTCCACAAGAGACAATGATATAATTATTTCCATTTGTTTGTAAACAAAATAATGCACTTTTTGCAGATCCACATTAATTTTATTGAAGAAGAAAAGAGCCAGTCTAATATTTTAGGTTTTAGACCTGGTGGAGTAAAACCTGCTTTAATCATCAAATCAACTGAAATATTAGATATCCACGTTACTAAATACCCTATATCTTTTCTCTCTAAAAACCTGTTCATCACATGACAACCTAAATCAGTGTCAATGCCATCATGTTGATGTAATTGTCTGATAGAAAACTGTGCGCTCAGGAGTCTGCTGGTATAGTTAGCTATTGGACAACCTTGCACCCAAGGAAATATAACATATACCTAAAGAGAGGGTAGTCAATTTTGTATATGAGGACGCACAAGACCTATTGCTGGATTTTACTTATGGAGTACTTTTGTAGACCACAAATTCGAGTTAGGAATGTTCTTTGGTCTGGGAATGATATTTCCTATCATTTCTACTAATAGTACTATTGAAATAAGAATTTTAATTGCTTGTTATTGCAAGAATTTCATAGAAACGTATACTTCATTATCAGAAAGCCTGAGACATGAGGATAATGGTTAAAGTATTATGATTTCATTATACATTCCATCTTTGCAACTGTCTTTAACACTTACCATTATAGTATTCACTGCATAATTATTCTAGCTCTTCATAGCTGTAGAAACTGAGTTTCTAATATAGCTTTTGGAATAACAAATAATTGTCCTTGCTTACGACTATTAGAACTATCATAAATGGTATTAGAAATATTCTACAATTATTTGAAAGTGCAATGGTAAGAGACAAATGAAATAAGATCGTGATAACTAGATGCAGAATCTCGAAGTTTGTTAAGTTGGAAACTCAGTTAAACATGCTTTCTTTTCTCTTCTCAGAAAGGACATCTTCTACACTGGCAGCGTAAAGAGTTTACGAGAGTACCAAACCAACCCTGACATGGCCTCCTACATCACTAGTCAAACTAGCCTCCCAGCAGACCCTGAAAGGTGAGTAGGCAGCCTGCTGGGCACTAAACATCAATGTTTTAGATTAGATGGACACAAGGTGTTGTCAGAATGTATATTTGAATGGTTTGTTTGATCAATTGTTTTTCATATATCTGAATATATGAGAATAAAAAACTGTTGGTTACTGGTGTTATCATGGCTGTGATTACAAGACCTCTTAATTCCTCTTGTGTATGCATAATATATTATTAGATATTCAGATATCGATTCAATTTTCTTTAAACGTGAGATTATTTAGCCCCCTCCTTTTATTTTGCATAGACTAAAGCAAGCTGAAGTTTGGATCTGAAAGAAATTTCACATAAAGCTAGATATAATATGTTCACAATCTAATGCACAAAATATAAAGTCCAATTGAATATCTCATCAGCATTGATATTTGTAGGTGCATTACTTTTCATTTGGTAAATGGTGTTTGAGGCAATCTTGTAAGGCAAGGATAATAACAAGATATGAACCATGCCCTACCCCCTGTTATATATCTTTAATTTGGTCTCACCAGCAGAAACTGTAGTGACTATCTCATCTTTGACTACCCCACGTGACTATCTCTTATGTAACTATATGTTTTGTGACTATAAATGACTATTCCATCTGTGTCTATTCCTTCCCTGACTACCCTTATGGTGCCTCCCCCTCTGTGGCTACCCCTTCTGTGACTACCCCTTATATGACTCTCTCTACTGTGACTACCCATCCCGTGACTATCCCCCATTTACTTCTCCTGTGACTATCCATTCTGTGACTACCTCTACTGTGACTACCCCTCCTGTGACTACTTCTCATCTGACTAACTCCGCTGTAACTATCTCTTCTGTGACTACCCTTCCTGTGACCACCCCTCCTATGACTATCCCTTATATATCTCTCCCTCCTTTTACTACCATTCTCGTGACTATCTCCATCTCTGACTATCTCCTTGCTACTACCCCTCCTGTGACTACCCCTCCTTTGACTATCCCCTTTGACTACCTCTCCTGTGACTATCACTCCTGTGACTCTCCATCTCTGACTATCCTCCCCTTTGACTATCCCTCCTACCTCTTCTGCGACTCTCCCTCCTGCCACTATCCATTCTATGACTACCTCTCCTCTGACTACCCATCCTGTGACTATGCTCCATTGACTACCCCTCCTGTGACTACCTCTTGTGTAACTAACTCCACTGTGACTTTCCTCCTTTGAGTACCCCTCCTGTGACCAGCCCTCCTGTGACTATCCCTTCTATATCTCTCCCTCCTGTGACTACCCCTCCTGTGACTACCCATCCTGTGACTACTCCCCTATAACTACCCCCTGTGACTGCCTCTCCTTTGACTACCCCTCCTGTGACTACCCCTCCTGTGACCATCCCTCTTTTGACTATCCCTTTGGTGACTACCTCTGTGACTCTCCCTCCTGTGACTACTTCTCTACATAAAATCTCACCTACACTGTTATAAGTTGTTAATCTGAATTTGTACATAATAAATAATGCATCCGTGACTTCTGTGACTCTCTGATTATCTCCCCCTTTGACTACCCTTCCTGTGACTATCCTTTATATGACTCCACTCATGTGACCACCCCTCCTGTGACTATCCCTTCTATATCTCTCCCTCTTTTGACTACCCCTCCGGTGACTATCTCCATCTCTGACTAACCTCCCTGTGACTACCCCTGCTGTGACTATCCCTCTTGTGACTGCCTGTCTTGTGACTATCCTCATGTGACTACCCCTCCCATGCCTATCTCCAATTCTGACCATCCCCCCCTTTGACCACCCATCCTGTGACTATCCCATATTTGACTATCCCTTCCATAACTATTCCTTCTATGACTATCCTCACTTTGACCGGCCCTCCTGTGACTATTTCTGCTGTGGCTACCCCTTGTGTGACTACCTCCACTGTGACTATCCCCACCATGACTATCCCTTCCATGACTATCTTTTCTGTGACTATCCTCACTGAAACTATAAATTGTGACTATCCCTCCTGTGAGAAGCCCTATTGTGACTATCAATCATGCGGCCTATTCTCTTTCCTCGTTAGAATAAAGGCAGTGCTAACAGACAGTCGGAACAATCAACAAATGTACAGTTGGTCTGACATATTGGAGCATGAATTATTCTAAATACAGGATGGGTCTGGGTTCCTTGGTTTAGATCCAAATTATATCTGAAAGTGATCATACAAACTAATGAGACCATTAGCTTGCTCTGTATTATCCACAACATTTTTACATAGTAGGTATAATGCTGCAAGGCTGATAGAAGAATAACTGTGTATTTCATTTATTATCTGAACGTCCAACTGGTAAATGGCTAGGAAAAAAGAAAGCCCTACCCTTACATCAGAGATTTACAATTATGAAACATTTGTCAAATAGTATTTTCCATCCAAGCACTGACAGATATTGTGAATATCAATGATTTATGAAATAACATAAAATTAACAGTCCACATTCTGGCAGAGTTTATATAAGCATGTTATTTAATCCATAAAGCCTCACACTGTCTCTATCCCAGCTGTGTATCTTGTTGCAGCTTTTTTCATGTAGTAGCTTGTTGTTCATGTTGCCAATGTCCTGTTCCAGCTCTGGGGACTGCAGCCCACTGAGTGGTGTGCTGAGGACTATGCTGGACTTCTCCCTTCTCCGCAGTCCCACCTTCATGTTACTCTGCACCACCAGCATCCTGGCCATGACAGGTTTGCAACTTTTATTCAGTCCTATGTAGGACCAATTCATTCCATGGTGTATTACCTAAGACTGGACTCATTTGGTTGATATGGAAATTTAAGACAGAGTTTGGGGCTCTCAACTACTAAGTCCAGCAATCGGGCAATGAATATTTAGTTAATAGGCTTTAACTTAGGGCTGTGTATATGATTATTAAAGTGCCCCAATGTTAACCCAGTCCAAAGGGATCTTGCTGGCAATGCTGCTGGTAAACAAAACTAGATTTGAACAAAAGATAACCGGTCTGACATAGGTCTGCATTGTATTCTTACCCTGACAGGTTTCCTTTGTTTATTGCATTTGAATAATTCTAGCCATGACAAGATTTGTTTGATTTTGGTATTTGACTAATTCTTGTCATGACAGGTTTCCTACTTAATTTACTTGGCTAATTCTAGCAATGAGTATCATTTGGCGTTACTAATTCAGGCCATGACACAATTTCAGCGTTTTTCATTCTTGACTGATTCTGGCAATGATAGATTTAAACTTGAAGTGTTTATTTGGATAGAGAAGTGCTCACTTTATTTCAAAATAAAACATAGATAATAAAACAGTTTCTTTTTTCTGCTTTTTTCTTGTGCCTTAGATGATCCAGTATGCTCCGTATACAAACATTTTCTAAGAACAACATCTTATAAAACAAAATGAAAACATGTAAACACGTTTTTTCTATAAGAAAAGGTAAAATTTATAAATATACAGTCTTCACTGAGATATCCACTTTCATGTGTCTCACATCTACTATTTATGAGGTCAACACAACGCACTTTCTTGATGTTGAGATTGTATGAAGCGAAATATGTTTTTTGATTCAGTGCAGAGGGGTTTTATCTGTTACAGAGCAGCTCAATATGATACCTGTATTATAGAACAGCTCTTATTACCAATGTTCCAGTGTTACTCTCTCTGCCTTGCAGGTTTCTTCACACCCTTTGTTTACATGACGGACAATGCTATCAAATTGGGCATACCACGCATGCAGGCCACGCTGCTGCTTTCTGTGCTAGGCGGGGCCAACACTCTAGGGCGCGTGTTCTGCGGCTTTATATCCGACCAGTCGTGGGCTGACTGCCTCCTCATCCACAATGTGGCCTTGGTGGTGGCAGGGAGTGCCACTTGTCTTGTACCACTACTTCACAGCTTCCCACTGCTTGTGCTCTACTGTATTGTCTTCGGTCTGTGTATCGGTAAGTTCTGCCATGTGCTATCTCACCCTTGGCTTTTGTTTATATGCGGCCGTCCATAAATGATGTCACGCACAAGGGGGTGGGTGGGTGGGTGGGTGGGTTGAACAGCGTGACACTGCCTGAAATTGGGCCTTATTTTCATGTTAAGATTAGAGAATTTGGTGTGACAAGGGGGTGGGTGGGTCCTAAAAATACCCTGAAAAAGTGTGACATCATTTATGGATTGCCCCTTTAATGTCATTATATTATGTTATGTAATGTGGTGTCTGTCAGTGTGCATATCTAGTATAGTCATATTTAACACTAGTTTGTAATGTATGTTGTGATGTTGTCTCTGTGGAGCTCAGTTATGGTGCGTGCCCTGATGTCGTCTGTCTGTGCACATGTACATAACCTATGCTGCATGTAATACCTTGTCCTGCACTGAAAACACAAAGTCGTCAGAGAGCCACTTTAAAGTTGTCAGAGGGTTGTCATAGGTGACTTTTGGGTTGTCATAGGTGACTTTTGGTTTGTCATAGGTGACTTGTGGGGCACAGCAGGGCTCATTTCAGGCCATTGACGCTGTGTGACAACCTTGTGACAATCCTTCGACAATTTGGGGGTGGTCAGAGAGTTGTCATTGGGAATTTTGAGGCTGGATGACAACCCAAAGGTTGTCATTTTCTCCTGACTACTTTGGGCCAAAAAGGTTGTCAGAGAAGCAAAAACTGAGAATCGGGTTGTCATTGGGTTGTTACAGAACAAAATGAGAGTCAAAAGTGCTGCCTGACAACCCTAGGGTTGTAAGTGAATGGTGCCTAAAACGACAGCCCAAGGTTGTCATGGCCTCTGTCTATGATAAAGTATTGTAAGTGAATGGTGTCAAAAAACATACAACTCATAGGCCTCCTATGTGTAATGGCCATACCTAATAATTAGTAATAAGATAATAGGAAGCCATTATTATGGACTATGATATCTACAACATGAAACTATTCATAAGTAAGATTTTTTGTATAAAAGACACAGACAACATTGGGTTGTCGTTTTTGGCACCACTTTTGACAACTCAGCGTGTGCTGCATTCTAGAATACAGTTGATCAACACAGTAATAAACACAATGGCAGCAAGGTCCAAACTGCTCTAAGGGGAATGGGGCTTAAACTCTCTCTCTTTAAAAAATTCTAGTAAAGTTCAATACTCATGATATTGTGATTGAACTAGGGTCCTTGTTCAACATTTGATGGCTCTAGTATTAATCTATCAAAATGATTCTGAATTATCTGTCCAATAAGCCCATCCCAGTATACACCAACATCCAATTTTACCATGAAATTACATAACAATTTCTTCCTGATTTAATCTCCAAAGATAGTAGTATGAAACCAAATGAACCAGGTTGATTTGGTTGACAAATTGTCTTGCAATTTGTAAAATCAATTGGCTTTTTTCCTATAGGAACCAATGTTAAAGCATGTCAGCCCAACCTATCATGTCCAACCCTATTTTGCCCTAAGATAAATCATTTTGAATGGCTGGCAAATCTGCAAATCTGTCGATTGGTTAAACTTAAAAAATTATAATCTTTTATCAGTACCTGGGGATATAGAAACACATAATTCTTAGCTATTTCAGTAATCCTAACTTTAGGAGACAAGGATGACTTTATAGTTATTTGGTCCAACCCTTGTCCAACCCTAGGATATACCCAAACTGAGATGGGCTTATTGTGAAGGTTTATTATGTGAATTATATATTTGCTTTATCCAACAGCGGCCTTCATCACGCTAAGGTCCATCGTGCTGGTTGAGCTGCTCGGTCTGGAGAAACTCACCAGCTCCTTCGGGCTACTGCTCCTCTTCCAGGGCATCGCCTCACTCATAGGCTCCCCTATTGCAGGTAGGGATTCTCCTATAATAGGTTTGACACTCTAGGAAAGAGCTTCTGCTTAAAAAAGATATACATGTATATGGATTAAAGGTAGGTGGGATCTATCCCTCTTCCTCCCCTACCTGAGGGATAGAAGGGAATGTACTTTCAGGTAATATACCCGTGGCCTGTTGCACAATAATGATCGTTCTCTGACAACTTTGATCGTTGTTAGGCCATTTTCCAATTAATGAAAAACATATCTAGAATGCTGTAAATGAACTATAATGTTTACAGGTGTAGACATACAGTGTCACTTCATATATCAATTTACAGAGTTCAATTTGATGAAGTAGAAAATAAATTATTGGCATTTTGGCACCAAGATATTGAATTATGGGGGTTTGGTTTATCGTGTATAATAGGGGAGTAATTAAGTGTAAGTCTCCAACTCATTATTCGGTTATGTTAGCTAGTCCAAGTGGCAGTCTTCTCATGTAGAAAGGAGAACTGCAAAGGCAATCATAATTTTTATATTATGTTGAATATAGATTTCCTGAAACGTATCTACAGAAATAATTGCTGATACATCATAAGATGTGAGAAATTAAAGTTTGAAAATTATATCACAGCCCTGTGAGATAAGATGTGAGAGTCATAACAAACACTTACTCTCCCTATTGTATTATCCATATCATGTTAATTTAAGTCTAATGCTGTTTCACATATAAAACAACTAAGTAGTTTTACTATTTTTTGGGATTTTCATTTTCCCTTTATGATACAGAAATATCCATTTGGATTACACACAAAGGAGGAAACCACATTCATATTATATAATTACCTCAACATTGTGTCTATACAAAAAATGCTGTAGAATGAGCTTCTAGACATCAATCTTGCATCAATGTCTGTTCTGCCCCCAGGTGCCATATTTGACAGGACTCAGAGCTACACCTTGTCGTTCATTGTGTCGGGAGCCCTCATCGCCATCGCTGGTGTCATCGCATTGCCTGTCAGGAGAGTGGCGGCTTGGGAGGCGCGACGCTGGGGGCCTCTTGGGGGACAGCGAAACTACACCCAAATAGCTACAGAAGAAGTAGACACAGACCTCTGACATGGGAAATCCATGTCTAGTTGTATGTAGAAATATTATAGAGAAATTACACATTCTAAATGAACTGCCACTTGTAAAATTTCACCATTAAATGAAAAAAGTTGTCCTAGAATGAGTGGTAAAAAGGAAGAACAGTGATATTTATGTTGTGTGTGGAATATGTATATATAAAGCATGTGATAAACATTCTTATGGCAAAAAAGAAACATTATCATCACTTTTGGTGTAGGAACACAAGTTATCATTTTGCATTACACACAGTGTTTACACCTTTATTGTTTAAGGAATGAGAGAAATATTTCTAATGTGTGAAGCTTAATTGCCAAGGAGTGTGTCTATATGTGTGCGCAAATATGTGTGTATGTGTATGTGTGTGTGTTTTTGGGTTAGTGTGTGTTTGTGTCTGTGAAAGAAGCTTATTGTTATGAAAATAACAGATCAAGTAATTGTTATTAAAAACACATACAAGTTGTATAAGTGAATTTGAAGGATTTGTATATGGATTACTTTTGTTGAAAGCTATTTCACTACGCACTGCTGAAAGTGAGGTTTATTATTGTCAAAATAAAGTTGAAAAAAAACTTTTGTAGTCACTGCTATGTCAATTGCCAACTTATGTTCTGCTAAATATTAGCACCTAACTCTACTAGAATTACCCATATTGTGTTGGTTCATCAAGTGATCCGTTTGTGATCATGCTTTATAATGTGTGAGGCAATACCAATTTTTACTTATAGTATGTATGGTGTCATACACTGTCATCACTGTTGGCAATGTATATAATGATAAAATCAACACACATGCAGCATTATTCCCTTTAGAAAATATCATACAATCTCCCTTGCCTGAAGTCCTGATGACAATGAAGCCTCTTCCTGTATTGTTGCATGACCTCCTCTTATATCCTATAACCTCCTCCTTAGCCCTACAGGCTTTTCATGTATCCTGTATAATGTGGCCTCCTGCTGTATGTCACAGCCCCGCCCACGTATCCTGTATCTCTTGACCTCCTTCTGTACCCTGTGGCCTCTTCTTATAAAAAGTGGCTGACTCCTACCCTACAGCATTCTCCTGTACCCTACAGCCTTTGCCAGTACCCTACAGCCTTATCTTATACCCCACAGCCTGCTTCTATACCCCACAGCCTCTTCTGTACCATCTGGTCTCCACCTGTACCCTAACGCTTTCCCTTGTATCCTTCTGACTTCTATACACTGCATCCTCCTCCCACACCCTTTGGCCTCTTCCTGTACCCTGCACGCTCCTCCTATTCCTAAACGTTCCTCACATACACTACAGTCTCCTTCTGTACCCTACAGCCTGCCCCTGTACCCTACATCTTTCCCCTGTACCCTGCAGCCTCCTCCTGCACCCTGCAGCCTCCCCCTGTACCCTGCAGCCTCCTTCTGTACCCTGCAGCCTCCTCCTGTACCCTGAAGCCTCCTCCTGTACCCTACAACCTCCTCCTGTTTCCTACAGCCTCTCCCTGTAGCCTGTGGCATACTCTTGTACCCTAGAGCCTCCTCCTGTAATCTGGAGCCTCTTCCTGCGCCCTACAGCCTCCTCCTGTACTTTTCAACCTCCTCCTTTACTCTGCAGCCTCCCCTGTACCCTACAGCCTCCTACTGTTCCTACACCTTCCTCCTATACCCTGTAGCCTCCTCCTGTACCCTACAGCCTCCTCCTGTACCCTACACCCTCCTCCTGTACCCTACACCCTCCTCCTGTACCCTACAGACTCCTCCTGTACCCTACACCCTCCTCCTGTACCCTACAGCCTCCTTCTGTACCCTACACCCTCCTCCTGTACCCTACAGCCTCCTTCTGCACCTTACAGCCTCCTCATGTACCCTACACCCTCCTCCTGTACCCTACAGACTCCTCCTGTACCCTACAGACTCCTCCTGTACCCTACAGGCTCCTCCTGTACCCTACAGCCTCCTCCTGTACCCTACAGCCTCCCCCTGTACCCTACAGCCTCCTCCTGTACCCTACACCCTCCTCCTGTACCCTACAGCCTCCCCCTGTACCCTACAGCCTCCTCCTGTACCCTACAGCCTCCTCCTGTACCCTACAGACTCCTCCTGTACCCTACAGGCTCCTCCTGTACCCTACACCCTCCTCCTGTACCCTACAGCCTCCCCCTGTACCCTACACCCTCCTCCTGTACCCTACAGACTCCTCCTGTACCCTACAGCCTCCTCCTGTACCCTGAAGCCTCCTCCTGTACCCTACAGCCTCCTCCTGTACCCTGCAGCCTCATCCTGTACCCTACAGCCTCCTCCTGTACACTACAGTCTCCACCTGTACTCTGCAGCCTCCTCCTGTACCCTCCAGCCTCCTCCTGTACCCAGTACCATACGGCCTTCTCCTGTATCCTGCATTCTCTTCCTGTACCCTACAGCCTCCTTCTGTACCCTACAGCCTCCTCCTGTACCCTGCAGCCTTCCACTGCACCCTGAAGCCTCCTCTTGTACCCTACAGCCTCCTCCTGTACTCTACATCCTCCTCCTGTACTCTACACCCTCCTCCTGTACCCTACACCCTCCTCCTGTACCCTACAGCCTCCCTCCTGCACCCTACAGCCTGCCCCTGTACCCTACACCCTCCTTCTGTACCCTACACCCTACACCCTCCTCCTGTACCCTACAGCCTCCTTCTGTACCCTACAGCCTCCCTCCTGCACCCTACACCCTCCTCCTGTACCCTACAGCCTCCTTCTGTACCCTACAGCCTCCCTCCTGCACCCTACACTCTCCTCCTGCACCCCACAGTCTCCTCCTGTACCCTACATTCTTTTTCTGTACCCTACAGCCTCCTCTTGTTCCCTACAGCCTACTCCTGTACCCTACCGCCTCCTCCTGTACCCTACCGCCTCCTCCTGCACCCTTTGTCTTCCTACTGTTCCTTGCAACCTCTTCCTGTGCCCTGCTGCTTTCTTATATACACTACAGTCTCTTCCCATACCTTGTAGCCTCCTCCAGTACCCTACATCTACCTCTTGTGCTGTATGGCCTTCTCCAGTATTCTCCAGCCATTTCTTGTACATTATAGCCTTCTTTACCCTACAGCATCCTTTTGTAGCCACGAATGTATCCTATATCCTATATTCTATCGGGGGGACCCAGCACTGACCAAGTGATTATTTGGGTTCAATTCCTGGTTGGTGCTAGGTTCACTAAGGGATGAGGTACAGCAAAAATAATTTCAAAGTTTTGATACCCTGCTGTTTGCCTGCCCTGCCATCTCCATCTCATAGATACGATCACCAAAGACAGAATTCTTCCCAACCTGTTTTTGCCGTGAATATGACCTTAGTTGTTGAAACGGCATTAAGCATCCATTACTCACTCACTCACTCCTATATCAAATGAACTCCTCTTGTACATAGAGTAATAGGTAAGGGGCATTGAGTCCAGATAAATAATTTAATATACTGAGAGAGCACTCACCCCATATAGAATTTCGCAATATTTCCTCACTTATACAATATTTTATTTTCTACAAAAAATAAATGACAGAGTCATACAATCAATGTGATTTTTCCCCAAGCACAATATGGGGTTCTGTTGACTTAGTCTTTCAATACACTACATGCCGTATCAATGTAAACGTTTGTTCTATTATGGGATGTACACACATATGATTCCTGGTGACGCCACCATACAGCAATCTATCACATGTTGATTTTAGTAATATATTATTCAATTCTTTGACATTAACTTAGTGTTTGGTAAATAACAGAACTCAGAATACGAAGGATTTTTATGGCAATCATTGGGTAGCAAATAAACATTCAATTCTCTAACCTCGAGTATCATATCAAGTTGATGTCAGGAAAAAGAAACATTCATTAGTTTCATCGTTATCGTTGTTTAAAGGCCTTCTAAGTAAAACTGAGTAAAGCCGAACAAACCATTTGACTCTACCAAACAATCATATATTTTAACCAAAACCCCTATGATATCAACTACAGGATGTGCCTCGCACTTATTCATGCATAATACTGACGTCACTGATACTTCACGTCATTTATCTTATAGCAGTTATCCCGAGCATTATCTGGCATTTGTTCTGACGTGGGGGGTCCTCATTACTTTGTGGGGTATCATATTGATATTACATTATTGTGAACTCCCCCACTGCAACGTGTATACCCGTATTTCATTGTTCATGAAGGAGGGGCAGATCCAGAGTCTGTCATAAAAGGGGGCAAGGGCAAACAACCCCAACTAAAAGTGAAAATAATAAAATATCAGATTTACAAACAAACTAGTTTAGGCTGTCTAGATTTCAACCTAGGTGGAGTGTGTTTGTGTGTGTGTTGGGGGGGGGGGGGGGGGCAACCGTCACTCAAGGTGGTATTACACTACACAGCATAAGCTGCAATATGATGATGATGCAGGGATATCGCACATACTGGAGACAAAATTATTTGTTACACATGTGTAAAATATTGCCAATTTTAAACAATTATATCACTCATATGTGCGAATCGTCTGTAATAAAATCATATCATACTAATATCGCAGCTCAAAGTGGTGTTGTGTAATAGGGTCTTCACTGTTGTTGCTGCAGTACGCTGTCGAAGGTGTCCAGGAAGATGTCAGCGTGGTGCTTCTGGAGGATGAGGCTGGGGCGTAGACGGAGTACGGCATGGCCGCAACCTCCCACGTGGACTCCTACGAAGCGAAGGGAGATCAATGAAAAAATGATTTCGATATAACTATCAGAAATAAAAGAACGTTCTGTTTTTTTTTAAATAATATTTTATTTATCGTCTTTAGTACAAATGACTGTTCTTCCAGGCGTTACAATGAATTTTCTAGGAAGTACTTCTTAATGAATGTTATCTTATATATATATATATATATATATGTAATAAGAATAGTAAACATGTAATAAGTATACGTATAGTAATTTAAATACATCAGAGGAGACAACAACACAATACCAACGTTGATAAGCAGATATCCAAATAAATCCCCATTCCTTTTCTTGTTTAATAATAGTCCTGCAGCAACGATTATAGATAGTTATAGGTCCCAACTCTGATGGTCAAGGTATTCAATCTCAAGGTCAAAGATCATGCCGAGCAGGGTCAAGGTCAAGGTAATAAATCTCAGGGTCAAATGCAAAAAGAAAGGACAAGAAATAAGGACGTTACCTTTCGTCAACTCTTGTCAATGTTTTGGTATAACCTATATGTATAAATCTATAATACATTTGATTGCACCCTTTGATAGAGGGGCTCTTTGGCTTTCTTCTGATACTTCATGTCATCAACCTATAAATTGCAGCGGAATATATCTATGGTAGCTTTCTATATAGGCTTAAATCCTCGTAACCCAAGTCTGTCTCATGTTACACTCACCTTTAGCTTTCATATCTGCCATCAGTTTGTCCCTGTGTTCTGGGCTTTTCACATCCACTGAGCAGAACAATCCAATTCCACGGGCATTGCTGATTTGGTCGGAAAAGCGCTCCTGAATTAAATAAGCACTTATATCATAGTATGCATGTGTTTAACTTGTACGATTTTTGACTTCCCCTCGCTTATGATATCATTAATAGATAACCATTTCCTTGGTTCAGTGGTCCGAAAGCAAAATTGTGAAAATGACATTGTCACTTGCAACAGACAAACAACATAACATTGTCACATCTTAGACAACATTACACTTATTGTTGTGGAAACCTTGCTGGTATGTTATTACTCAAACCCAATATTGTAAAAGTATAATGTTGTATCAATGACGTGTGATTGGTGGGACACGTCAACAAACAGGAAATATTGCTCAGCGAATAGCTTTTAGTTCATACACATTCCTGTAATGAGACTAGTCCGGCAAGCAGCGGTTCCCTTTGACCTGGGCATTGCACAGCAGGTACTGTTCACGATTGACCAACCCATCCCCTATACACCTACTGTTAGTGAGACCAACCCATCCCCTATAAACCTACTTTTAGTGATACCAACCCATGATCCCCTATACACCTACCTGTAGTGAGACAAGTCCATCAAGCAGCTGCTTCCCTACGACCTGGGCATTCTCAAGCAGGTTCTGCTCACGGACAACCTTCAGGGTAGAGTCGAGCAGGACGACCTTGGCAGGGTCACCCATCCACGTGTTGAACACCCGGTAACCCTGGGGGGAATGCAAAGAACCAGCTTAGAAAATGATATTTATATTATGTTTATTCAGTTTATCCTCAGCAGTAGGAAGATGAATTTAAACGTGAATTAGATTTCTCCCCATTACAGATAACTAATTCTCAGTATTCTTAAGTGCCTGCAGCTTTCTTTTTCTTTTTCGGCAAAAAACAGGGGAAAACCCCCAAATATACAAAATTTAATATTTGCTATATATCTATCCTATATGAATATATTTCTAAGCCAACTCAGAAGATTTCAAATATATTCAGATGTGGTTTAAAAATATTCAATGCTAGTTTTCTATCACATCAACAGCAAATAATTCCAAGATCAATGGAAGCTTATAACGCTTAATCATTGTGAAATTTCCCAAAATGTACACAGATCTAGGCTAGAAAGCAGGTAAAACAAAGGAAACAATCTATCCCTGATTGGGAGATTTGATGCCACTTTTTGTTTTATATTTACTGTATGGTCCCTCTCACCTCTGTTGGTTTCATCTCGTCTGTGAGGTAGAACCCTCCAGTAAGGGCCTTTTTGCTGAAGACCATGACGTCTGGGGGGTGCGGCAGGTCAAACTGTTCATGGTGCCACATGGTACCCGTGGCACCCCCGCCGGTCTGCACTTCATCCACAATGAAGTACACGCCCATCTGAAACACACAGGTTATATGTCATGCTTAACGTGATAAAGGTGTGGGGCCTTTTTGCTGAAGACCATGACGTTTGGGGGGTGCGGCAGGTCAAACTGTTCGTGGTGCCACATGGTACCTGTGGCGCCCCCGCCGGTCTGAACCTCATCCACGATGAAGTATACGCCCATCTGAAACACATGTCACACTCTATGCTTAATGTTATAAAGTTATAGGGCCTTTTTGCTGAAGACCATGACGTCTGGGGGGTGCGGCAGGTCAAACTGTTCATGGTGCCATATGGTACCCATGGCGCCACCACCGGTCTGCACCTCATCCACGATGAAGTATACGCCCATCTGAAACACACAGGTTATATGCCATGCTTAATGAAAAGTTATGGGGCCTTTTTACTGAAGACCATGACGTCTGGGGGGTGCGGCAAGTCAAACTGTTCGTGGTGCCACATGGTACCCGTGGCACCCCCGCCGGTCTGAACCTCATCCACAATGAAGTACACGCCCATCTGAAACACACAGGTTATATGACATGCATAATGTAATAAAGTTATGGGGCCTTTTTGCTGAAGACCATGACGTCTGGGGGGGGGGGCAGATCAAACTGTTCTTGGTGCCGCATGGTACCCGTGGTGCCCCCACCGGTCTGAACCTCATCCACGATGAAGTATACGCCCATCTGAAACACACAGGTTATATGTCATGCTTAATGTAATATAGTTCGGGGCCTTTTTGCTGAAGACCATGACGTCCGGGTGTGCAGCAGATCAAACTGTTCATGGTGCCACATGGTACCCGAGGCGCCCCCGCCAGTCTGAAGCTCATCCACGATGAAGTATACGCCCATCTGAAACACACAGGTTATATGCCATGTTTAATGTAATAAAGCTATGGGCCTTTTTGCTGAAGACCATGACGTCCGGGGGGTGCGGCAGGTCAAACTGTTCATGGTGCCACATGGTACCCGTGGCGTCCCCACCGGTCTGCACCTCATCCACAATGAAGTATACGCCCATCTGAAACACACAGGTTATATGCCATGCTTAACGTGATAAAGGTATGATGCTTTAATCAATGGACTAGATGATGTCTAGTGGCATACACACAGTTTCAAAGCTACAGGGCCTTCCATTAAATGCATGTACGCACATTTCCAAATATTTCAGACCCCTTCTTGACCCAAAGTGCGCATTCAATTTATTCAGGAATGTATACATATTTTCAAAAATTACAGAGCCCCATCCCCATTGGTGCGTATATAATTAAAAGAAGTCTCCTTGTTGTAATTCTCAAAGCTTTTTACCTACATGGGTCAGTGTTATGTACAGGCTGGAATCTTTAATCATGATAGACCAAACATGCCTCATGACATACACATGAACTTTATTTCCTTTAAGCAATAATAACCAGGGTTACACATGAATTTTGATTACAGGGCTCTAGGAAAGTTACGTACTAATATTTGGCAATCGTGAAATCAAAAACCGACTAAATGTAAAGCCATACAGAGACCTTCCAGAACTATGTTTTTGGCATATGGACCATTACATAAAGTGCTTGACTGTTGCAACGATAGTTATCTCAGCAGCAAAGTCGCCATTGAAATAGGTATTTTTGTATGAGTTGTTGTTGTATTTGTTTAATTTAAATTAATTAAGCGCAAAAGATAACATATAATTATAATATTTAACCATTCTTTTCGATAGGTACCCCACAATCTAATAAACATTAAAGAAGGCTGAACCAAATTGACTAGGAAGTTTAAGGTTCATTTGACCGTTGCCATGGTTACCCACCTCCTTAGTGATGGCCTGCAGCCCCTTGAAGAACTCGGCCGAGGCGTAGTTGTCGCCTCCCTCGGCCTGGATGGGTTCGACTATGACGGCGGCCACCGGCGTGCCCTTCTCATTGTACGCCGTGATCTGCTCTCTCACCTGCAGGGTAGGGAACAGCGGCATACGCCTTCAGTTTAATCGAACATTTGAAAGGGAAAAGAGGAGACTGGAGTATTTAATTTATTGACTCATTAAAAAAAAAATAATTTGGCGAAATTACTCAATGAGCGATTGAAATTGAAGTTCATTTCCTTATTGTACCGGGTAGGTTTGTGACAACGCATGTTTAAAAAGGTTGAACAAATTCAATTAAAGAGAAACAATATTCAGTGTGTTATGATGGAAAGTCTTTTATGCCGTTTTATACAGTTATAATAAAAAATTAACGATGAAAGTAAAAACAATGGCACAGTCTATATATCAAGGACATCGCGTAAACATCATGCGCAATGTCGCTTGGATTGGGTACGCGAAAAGATTATGTGAGTAGTATACGAAAATGGGAATTTAATGCGTGTCGTCTACATTGCACAAATACCGTATAAGTCACATTCCTGAGTGCACTATTCCTATTCTATACGTAACATGTTAGCAGTTTATGGGCATTGGAATTTGGAGCTTGTCACGAAGTGCTATTGATATGAACGGCGTCATGTATGTATTTTTCATTGTACATAATTGATAGTCAGATAGTACTGCATTGATTGTTTCTCTCATATGGACAATACAGTCATTTAAATTTATAAACTGAATGTACACATTACACTTTGCGAGTTGAGCTGCAATATTAGCGCGATATGACCACATGACACATATAGACCACTATTCTGTGACATCGTCACATCGCAGCTCAAATTGCAGGGGCATAGACAGCCCTAAAGTGAAAGGGCATTCCAGGTAAAATTTAAGGGGTCACAACCTACATTTTTGACAATGTTTCCTATATTTTACTTATATTTTGGGAATCCAAGGGGGGTCCAGCCACCCAGGAATTCCCCCTGGCTACGCCACTGAATAAGCCCATCCCAGTTTTCGCCAACGTCAAAACTTACTGTAAAATATAGTTCTAGTTCCTTTCAAGTTTATCTCCACTAAAGTAGCCTAAAGCACAGTGGATACTAAAAAGTTGGCAGGAAAATTACATTTAAGTTTGTGAAATGGTGTTAATTGCAATTGAATTTTCCCCATAGGAACCAATGCTAAAGCCTGTCAGCCCGATTGGCTGACAAACCTGCAAATCTTTCAATTAATAGAATTTAAGAAATTATAATGTTCTATCAGTACTTCGGGATATAGAAAAATATGACTCTTGGTTATTTCAGTAACCTTAACGCTAGAAGACAAGGATGGCATATACAGTAATTTTGTCCAACCCTCGTCCAAACCTGGGAAATACCCAATATTGGATGAGCTTATTGTGTAGTGTAATACCGCCCCTACCTTCTGCAGACTGTCCTTCTCGGCCTGCCTGTTCTCCTGTTCATGCTCCTCCAGAGGATACTTCATCTGGGGCCACTCCACGATGGGCCAGTCCAGGGTGGGACAGTCCAACTTGGCCTGCCAGTTAGCGTGGGTGGTGGCCAGGGCGCCTGTAGGTTGGTATATATGTGTATCAATGGTACCCAGGGCACCCCCAAGCAAGAATATGAGGTTCTTATAACGTTATTATAACGTTCTGTTTAGCTCGATTCATGGACTGATGGCACCACATGGAGGGACTGATCGCACCTTCCCTATAGACTGATTGCAAGGGGCATGTAGATGTAAATATAAAAGGTAAATGTCCCCTTGGGTCGCACTAGGATACTAATATGCTATTTTGTAGATTTTTATTCATGGAAAATCCGGAAATTTTGGAAATTTGAAATCGCAGAAATGTGTGAAAATTGAAGTATATAACATTTTCTTTATTTAGTTTTCATGCAGGGGACCCTAATTTCGCAAATTAGTTAAAGATTATTTGTAAATGGTAAAAAGTACATGAAAAGGGATCACCTCATTATTCCATATTTTATATTGACTTAAAAACAAAATAAGGTAATGGATCAGTCCATTAAGGTTGTGAGATCAGTCCACTGAGATGGTGCGATCGATCCAGGAAGAGTGGTGTGATCACTCCGGTGCCATTGGTCCATGGTGCCATCAGTCCAGTTACCACACTGTGACGTTATTGTGACATTCTTGTAACATTCTTTCACATTATTATAATGTTCTTTAATAGTAAGGTCTCACTGAAATATAATGTTATTATAACATTATTTTTTAGTAAGTCTCAACTTTACCTAAACCAATGTAACTGGTACATGAAAATTGGGCAGGTTACAGATTAACCAAAAAAGTATGGGCGTGGAACGTGCTGGTTACTTCGCTGCTTGCCTAGGCCTGTAGGTTGGTTTTATATGTGTATTAGGGGTAGCCAGGGGATTGTAGGATGGTATTATTGGTGGCCAGGGCACAAGCTAGATGGCAGTGTATGTGTATTACCAATCCCAGTTTACGCCAACAATAAAATTTACCATAAATATTTTCTAGGTTGCCTTCCTGCTTATTCCCTGAAGACAGTTGCATGATACAAAATTAAGCAAAGCAATTTGGTTGACAGATTGCCTCTAAACTGTGTAAGATGCAGCTTTACGTATTGCCTTTTCCCCCATAGGAACCAATGTTAAAGCCTGTCAGCCCAAGGTATTATGTCCAACCATATTTTGCCTTGAAATATAACATTTTGATTGGCTTGTAAACCTGCAAATCTTTCAATTGATAAGATTAAAGAAATAATAATGTTTAAGCAGTACTTGCGGATATAGATAAGTATGATTCTTGCTTATTTCAATAATCCCAATTCTAGGAGACAAGGATGGCTCATATATGGTTATATTGTCCAACCCTGGGGTACACCCAATGTAGGATGGGCTTATAAGAACCACACCAAATGAATGACGCATGCTTCTCAACCTAGCTCCCTGAACATTACATGTTTGAAAACACCATTTATGTTACATGCTTTCAGAACGGAGCCAGGGGAAATTCTCAGTTGTCTGGTACCCCTGTATCTTTCCAAAATATAGATAAGAATAAGAAGGGTTGTGAAGAATAAACCTCAATCCTAGCAGGGACACCCACCCCCCCTCCCCTTTGATGCCAGGGTTGGCTTCACTCCTGGGGCCCTAAAACCCAGCTGTCTTAAAGTAACAGGTCTGACACAGTTTCCCCTGTCCGAAAGGTTGATATATTGGGGGATTGCGCAGAATCGTTAAAAGGGTGTATACATGATAGGGGGCTATACTCACCGATGGTGCGGCCGCGCAAGGCCTTGTTGAAATATAGTACATTGCGGGGTGGTAACCGCACTGCGCAGACTCATGAAAAGGGTGTATAGTTATATATACTCACCGATGGTGCGGCCGTGCAGGGCCTTGTTGAAGGATAGCACGGTGAGGGGCGGGCACCCCGGGCCCTGGTTCACGCGACTAGCCTCCAGTACGTCCGCACTGGGCAACGCCGTATCCCCACGCAGCTTTTTCTACAACACAAAATCACCACAGGCTTGTAGGAACTATGTGGGGTTTGGCTAGTATTGACATTCGCGGCCCTCACTTGTTAGAGATTTGCAAACTTCTTTAGGCGTAAAATTCGACCAAAATGTACAAAGTTTGAAAAAAAGACCTCGCCCCTCCCATTTATAAAATCCTAAATTGGCCACCGCTGACTTAATAACTGGCTAATTTTCTTTATACTCTTATTCCGAAACTATTTCAATTACATAATTGCAGTTGACACACAATGATTTGTGAGGCGTTATCATAACATTAAAACGGTAACTTTATTGATATTTCATATCAAAGGATTTATGATATAACATTTAGGTTCCTACTAAATGGATGGAATATAATATAACCAAGTTTTACAACATGCCATATAATTTTGACAAATCAAAGCAGTATTTCCCTCCATCGAAATTAGGAAAATTCTAACTAAATGCATTATATTATGCCAGTAACTTACCATGTAGACATTGATATTTCATATCGAAGGTTTTGATAACATTTAAGTTCCTACTAAATGGATGAAATATAATATAACCAAGTTTTACAACATGCCAAATTATTTTTGACAAATCAAAGCAGAATTTCCCTCCATCGAAATTAGGAAAATTCTAACTAAATGCATTATATTATGCCAGTAACTTACCATGTAGACATTGATATTTCATATCAAAGGTTTTGATAACATTTAAGTTCCTACTAAATGGATGAAATATAATATAACCAAGTTTTACAACATGCCAAATTATTTTTGACAAATCAAAGCAGAATTTCCCTCCATCGAAATTAGGAAAATTCTAACTAAATGCATTATATTTTGCCAGTAACTTACCATGTAGGCCATGAAAACAGTTTTGAAGGAGTGCTCCACGGCGCAGGTACCGCAGCCCATGGTCTGTACGTTGTTCATACCTTTTGGTGCCACCTGCAAGGACAATGTAACTCGCATTATCGGTCGTTGCCTTGGGCAAACATAGCAGCACAATCTTCTTAATTTAGGAATCTCAATCATAATACATATCTTTATGATTTATGATTATTGATTATCTGGACAGTTTGAATAGATGATTGTCCTTAATTGATATGGCAACTTACACCAACGTTAATTGATTTTGGCCAACATAGACACAACGTGATTTAAAAATGCTTTCCCAGAGCTGATTAAGATTTTCCAAATGTCGTATGCAGAGGCCAGGATATCCATATATGGGAATCCGCATAGCCTCCAGAAAGGCACCTTATGTGATAAATAGGGATTTATGATAAGAGAACTATACTGACAGCTTACATTGGTGTTATTCCTCAATGGAAAAGACTTTAGCTTCTTGGCTTATAGTCTCTCCAATGAGAAAGAACAATGCAAAACCACAGATGTCTCTGCACAGTATTATGCCTAAGAATCAAAAACCAAAATTTTCGTTTTTGATGTCAGCACTAGATCCTTCGGTTGGCGGTATCAGTTCCCTTCAGCGGAAGATCAGTTGATAATGTTTTGCCCCTGTCTACTTACACTCATGAGGGAGTCCTTCAGCCGACGAGGCCAGTCCACAGGGGGGAAGTTGCCCAGAGCCGGTCGGTTCACGAAGTGACTCTGTAACAACAAACAAACAGGGGTTTAACAGAACAGGGTCACATTGGGGAACGGGTTGGCCAACTGAAGGTCATATGAGGTTAGATGACTGTGAGGGTGGGCAGAGGGTCCGATTAGATTACATAATAGTTACATATCCCTTTAATAATTGTCACAATAGATTGAAGCTTTCTTAGCTGAAGGTCGCAGCTGTTTATGCCAATATCTGTTAGCTAAAGGTCAAAGCGATTTACTTGCCTATCCCTAAGCAACAATAATTTTCATTATGATTGCCAAGGAGGATTTGTACTCGTGCAGGCACTACCTATCTATCCTGTCCCTCACACTTTTCTAAATTATGGAGAGCAGGAGAGAACAGAAAAGGAGTTAGTTTCTAAGTTGTAATTCTTGGGGGAAAAAAAGAAACAGGGAGAGCACACATCAAAATGATCCTTACATTCTTCAGTTTTTGAAAGCAGTGACCATCCGTACACGGCAGTTTGTATACAACAAAATGCCCCGTTTTTCAATTTTCAATTATCAGAGAATGTTGAAATTCTGACAAAAAAAACAACACCAAAGCACTCAGGCCGTCACTTACCAGGTTGGCAGGGTCTCTGAAGGCATCCAGATGCGCCGGGTGGTTGTAGCCTGTGAATAATGGACAGTAAATTCTTTAGTACCTCTTTATGAAGTAAGCAACTTGGCACTATTGCTTTGGATACATTCGATGTATATGCTCTTTTCTATGACGGCATCTATATTAAAGAGAGGAGCCAGTGAAATTCCAGTTCTGGTTATTTTACAGTTTATATGTTAGATTTGATGCTCATATAGAGGGTTACCAAGTTTCAGTGAAAATCATTGACTCATTCATCTGATAAATGGGTTCAAACTTTAAGAAACCTCATATTCCTCTGATTCTCAGGAAATCACACATCTGTGTGTGACGTCACACAAAATGACAGTTATATTCAAATTTCTAAATTTCTAAATTCCATAAAAACTATATTTTTTCACATTTTCTTTTATATATCATTTAATTTTGTGATTTTAATCTCTTTTAGACTTATAAAGAACATTCAATATATTTCTTATTGCATTTATTTCAGTTTCATAATTTTTCAACTGTTCTGCTTGTGACGTCACATACAGATAATTGCTCTGTGCAGGCAGTGTCAGATGCAGGCAGGGGAACTCAGTTTCATGGACATAAAATGTGAATAAAACAAAAACTGATAGAGATAAAAGCATAAAATTTGGTATGGTTAATCCCTGGATGGTACAGGTCACGGCAGTATACTAATTTATGGTCACTGGCCCCTCCCTTTAAAGATCATCATTTCGTTATACTTATATTCTGCCGTTTATTCGTCTTTGCAAAGACATTCATTATTATTTTGAAACAAAAGTGATTTGAAATACTTTTAATTGATTTGGTGCCTTGTAATTGACATCCAAGTTTGTTGCAGAGATAGGGTTACCATGGTGACAAAGAGGTATTATCTTTACAAATAGATAGGATGGCTAAACCATTCAGTGGCCATTTAATGAGATGGGGTTACAACCGTTACAAATCAGACAAAAGAGACAGAGCTACCCCGGTCACCCATCGGTACCGACCTATAGGGAGGGAAAAGATGGGGTTACTAGGTCCAAAAATTAAGTTTTTCTATGAAATCAAACCTGGGATCCTCGGTTACAATGGATCAATTGGAAAAACAGAGTTTGGATTACCATGGTTACCATCAGTGCTGGCTCATAGGAGTGAGGAGACAAGAGTTACCACGGACAAAAATACATATACACACTAATCTATAGGGATAGAGCAGCTGGGATCCCTATGGTGACAAATTAACACTGACCAATGGGGATAGAGGATATCTGAGTGAAGAGGTCCAGGAGAGTGTTTCCATCCGCATCCACAATGTAGTTCCCCTGACTCTGCTCATAGTCGATGAAGAAGCGGACTGAATGTGTGTGCTAAAACAAAGAGTGATAAATAGAATCTTTTATTAATCGGCTTTGAATGTAAGGTATAAGAGTATTACAGAGCCACATATCCACCATTTTGACAATTAAGTGCATTGCTACGATCACGTCAAGCTCATATCTCTCGTAAGTCATAACCCACCCCTTACATTAATCTCATAATCACAAGAATTGTTTCTTATCATATAACCTAATAGAAATCATCATTTGATAACTAACAAATATCTACCATTATAACTCATATAAACATAGCAAGAAATACGAAGTTTCACACCTCACAACCATGATATTCAAATAAATTTTTGAACATTAATGCCTCACTTAAAATTTGACATAAAGCTTTAAATCTCTTGCTGGATTTTCTTGACAAATGGATAGAGGAATATTGATATAAGTTCTAGTTGTCATTTCATGAAATGTAAACATTATTTTTTCTAAATAAAATTGTTTAAGGTTTCCAGTTTTGCTTTTCTTTTTGTCTATAAAGCAAATATAGGTCCTTAATGTAATGCGCTGAGATTTTTCTTGTTTAGGGGAGGGGAAGGAAGATCACCCAAGGTGAACCCCCATATCCGAATAAAAAGTACTAAAAAACAAACAACAACAACAAAAAACAATCCGTGATAGCCTCAAGTCTTACCTGGATCTCGTTAAGTTCTCCCATGAGCCTTTGCGACTCGGGCCCAGGGATGGGCGTGCTGACGCTGGGTGCCGCAGGTTCATTGGGATGTAATGGTTGAATAGCTGCGGACGTTGGACACCAGCGAACTGAGAGAAGACCAATGGAGGAAGAGTGACGGTGATTACTCAAAGACTCAAAGAAGGTTATCTTCATAGATGTTAGCTTCACACAAGACCTTTCAGAATCTAATTCAAAATACATAAACAGGATATGATTGAGTACATTTAAAAGCAATTTTATCGCTAATTATTATTTCTACAATCTAAAATCATAGATAACAATAATTGATGCTTGAATTAGATAAATCTGACATATAAGAAAATTTGTGGTCTACCTATCGGCAAAGGAGGGGCAGGGTTTAATTGATTAAAGTGGTAGTTCCTGACTGGAATTGTGTGATTTATTGGGCATTAAAAAATATCCTCATATTATGAGGTTGTGTAAGGGAATGTAATAGATTAAGGAAGGAAGCGTGGCTCAAACATTTTGGTAGCGACCCCTTGACCTAACCACTCTTACTGTGCAGGTAGACATCTATTGTTCCCCTTATACAAGGGCACATGCACTTTTAATACACCATCTCAGGGGCACACATTGAGGCAAGATCTTTGGGGACTTTCCACTTAGTACCTGGGCCTCAAGTTGTGGGGGTGGGGCGTCTGAAATCTTTGAAAACTTGCGCATTTTCCTACTAGGACGTAATGTGAACTCTGGCCCAAAGGGGGGGGAGGGGGGTCTGAATTCTTTTTGAAATGTGCGTACATCATGTAAACTTAATGGAAGTCCTCTTTTGTCGAATTACAGGCTTATTAAAACGCATGCATTGTACAGCCTTATCAAACACTATCACTAGTGAGTAAGGTTCACCCCATTATCCGTCAGCAGTAGCCCTTATCAGGGTCTTCCCTGATCTCAATCTGCTTTTGCCTTTATCAGGATCTAGTATACGGTAATAGAAAGCTGGCCATCTAACCTACTGGTACATACGAACTGTATTCTCTGTTGCTCAAGAACTAGAACGGAAAAATTATGAAACCAAATGTTTTACATGATCTCATGCAAATGTTTCCCACATCTATACTGTCATACCTTACCCTATCTATTCCTCGTACACTAGTTATACTCTTTCTCTCCTCTCATATATTTTTTCTTTAATTTTATTCATCCGATCTTCACGTAATTACAGGTTTTTCAAGTCGGCTTCGAAAAGAAAAATATATATCCTACCCATATTTATAACCAGACATGAAATGGCATATAAATTCATTGTATTTATCTCTACGTTACCTACATGGAAGATCATTGCAATAATGAATGTGGTTCAATAAAAAAAATATTTTTCCCCCTAATATGCACAATCACACACGCACACACACACGCACACACGCACACACACACACGCACACGCACACGTACGTGTACACACACACACACACACGCACACACACACACACCAGAATCCATTCTCCTCAAACATACTACTATTCCCTCTCTATCTTCCTTCTATCTTCCTTCTCTTTCCTTACGTACACCTCATCCTCTGTTTCCACATGCACACATATCTCTTTTTCCCATTTTCTCGCAAACATTACCCTCTCTCTGTCCTTACAAGTTACCAAAACCCATACCAAACTCTATTTGTCCTTTATGTGACATACTATTACGTTCCTACTGTTGTTGATGTATCATCCAAAAAGTGCGACCTATTTCTTTTTGCATGGAACGACCCTTCCCCCCCCCCTCTCTGGCCCAATAATAGCCTGTATTTGGGACATGTCGTTTACAGCCTCCAAGACATGAGAATAGTGAAGGGCTACAGTGGCCTTTCTAGGATTTAAAAAAGGGGGGCGGGCCAGTGCGCTATTGGTTATATTCCCTCTGTATTTCGTCGTATTTCGTATTTCATATTTTCTGATGATCGTGTCTATATTTCATACTTATACAGCAGCGGCCCCCCCCCCCCCGGGATGGGGCACACCGCAAATGCTTCCTTCACTCCTTTTGGTTGGGACTTACAATTGATGGAGAGATAAAAACATGTCGTGCATGTATGGCCAATGCACAACGTTTCAATACCTAGCCAATATATAATATTATGCGGACTCCCCCCCCCCCTTACAAAATCCTGCACCTGCCCCTGTTATATACGCATATACATAAAAAACGTAAGATTTCAATGGACAGGGGCTTAAGGGGATGGGGGGTGGTTATAACCTCCTTACCTAGCTGTGTGTGACGGGGTGTGAAGGCCCTGCGAGCCGCGAATCTGAGGGCCTGCATCTTGGCTGATGCTGTGGTGAGGTGTGTAGTATGGTGAGGTGTGTGGTGGTGTGGTGGTCAGGGTCAGGGGACTCTCTGCTGTGGTGTCACTGGTCTGACTGGGACACACAATCTGGGATTTGATGCAGATAGTGACAGAGTCTGCTGCTCTTCCTACCCTGCCCCTGGTCGTCTGATAGTGCACTGGTGTGAGTGCACTAGTGTGGTTATCGTCTGACCACATAGAGGCCCTTATCCAGAACTTTTCATGGGGGTGACCGTTTCCAAAAAGTGGACTTTCTAGAGGTAAAATAGCGTAAAGGCAGGGTATCATCTATGGGTTGCGAAGGTTAGGAGCTCCGACCCTTACCAAAGTGACATTAGTGTTGCTGGCAATATATTTTGCAACATTAGAACATAATCCAGTGATGTTATTGGTCACGTCACAAATCTGGTATGCTAATCAGAGAGCTATATAAGGGATGTAAGAGGGGTACAGGGATAGCAGAGGGCCAGGATAAGAGGGGAGGAGGGAAAACTAATATAATGGTTTTTCAAAAAGCGGACCTGGCCCAGCTTGGGAGGAGGGGGTGTGACCCATACCCTACGTCACCCCCACTGGCTATGGGCTTGGCATAGTAATGGAGTGTGTGAGTGTTTGTGAGTGTATATGTGTGTGTCTTTGTGAGTGTGTGTGTGTGCGTGTGTGTCTGTGAGTGTATGTGTCTGTGAGTGTGTTTGTGACTGTGCGTGTTTGTGAGTGTGTTTGTGTGTGTGAGTGTGTGTGTTTGTGCATGTGTGTGTGTTTGTGTGTGATTGTGTGCAGGTTATTGTGTGCTTGCATGCATGTTTTCTTTTCTTTATACCTTTATTGAATATCTTAAGATAAATCTGATCTTCCAGATAATACAGGTGACAGTCGTATATCTTGGTGTTACATCTTCATATTTTAGTACTCTTATATGACATAGTATCAACGTACACGTGAATGAATATGAGATTATATACGACCTTATGGGGGTTTGAGGGGGTCGTGAGGGGGTCATGGGGGATGAGGGGTTCAGGAGGGGTATGAGGGGTTCAGTAGGTGTACGGGGGTATAAGGAGTTGAGGAAGGGTATGAGGGGTATACGAGGTTCAAGATGGGTATAGAGGTTTGGTAGGGATAGGAGGGTTATAAGGGGTTCAAGGGGGATATGAGGGAATGTACAGTTTATATTTCACTCCTCTATTTGTCTATATATATATATATATATATATATATATATATATATAAATATATATATATATCTAGTGTAGAAGGGAATATAATCAGTGGAAAATAGTTATAAAAATCCTATTTTGGCAGGAGTTGGGGAATAAAATAACTCCTTTTAGGGGTATATTTGAGAACTGATATGATCCATGAAGCCCCAGGAAGTCCATGGCCTACTGGCGTCCTAGGACTTTCTCAAATGTGCCCTTGATTGGTGTTCTTATTAGAGTATTCATATGTGGAATGCATTATATTTTTCTGCTCAGACAACGATCCTGTAGCAAGCAAAGATTAGTAATTCACGATGTCTTGGTGTGACCATCTTCGATAGTGGCGTCTCCTGTGAGAGGCTGTGCATCCAACTTCAACGTGTTGTCTGTTTTGCCATTTTCGTGATGTCATCACATTTGTTTACATTTAGAAAAAGATCACTAGAGACAAACTTTGTTTTATTTGTACCTGGTTGCACGGACTCTCATAGGGGCGTTACTATCGACGACGTTACGAAAATTGTGCAGGCAACGGCCTGAGTTATGTATCTTAGTGTAGCTATAATATTTTTGGTTCATGTTTATTATCTGGGGTATTTACATGTTTCTTTTTTACCAAGAAGTTGTATGTAAAAGCTGATGCTTAGTTTTTTGACATGTATCCTTCACCTTGTCATGTATTGTCTCAACAATATTGGGTACATATTGTAATAATAATGTATATATTCTGGTATATCTATACTGATGCGTGAGTATTAGTTTGTACAAAAGTATGTACTAGTGAATAATAGTGTGTATAATTATACTGGTGTATACCTATACTAATGTGTATGTGTACTTGCATATATATATGTGCCTGCGGCATGTAGGACATATTTATGTAACTTAAGTGTGTTTTTGTTGGACAGGGAAATATGCATGGAAGGTTAAATCATGAAATGTTTCTTATTTATGTAATTTCTAAGAATATCTATTGACATAATAGATGTGGGGAATATGGTCCATCGCTGTATTAACCAAAATCATGTCTGTTTCACCGGTGATATTTTATTAAGGAATCGGCAATTGAAAGACAAAACCTTTTGTATGACTATTTTATACTTATTCATTTGAAAACTCATAGGTTCTTAAGAAGAATGGATGTATTCTTGCCTTCCTACAATTATAATGTGGTCGCTTTGGTGCATACAAAAGTAACAACATATAAAACACCTCACGGAAAAGAAGACCGCCTTTAGCATTGCTATGATGGCTTTTTAATACAATATTGTCAAGCTCACACTCATGTAGTCAATAATGATTTTCAGTATGTTCGTTTTGCTTTTGGCAGGAGAAAATAAACATATTTACCACCAGTATTTATTTGGTATAATAGAATACTGACAGTAATAAGAAAGTGGAGAATGGGTGTATGATTTGTCTTTTATTACCCTTGTAGCTAAATATATAATACAGACTCAAGCAATATCGCATTTTACGATAGTGATCTGCGAGGCCTCTGAGTTGATTTATCTCAGCTGCAATATACATTACAACTAAATATATATACACCGGTGATTGAGATTCAAACCTTTGTCAACACTAACAGATGTGGTCCATTAGTGTATCATGAAGTGATTATTAACACCTACAAAATGATCTTGTGATATATCATCAAACTCTTGTCAACATCAAGAGACTGGGCCTGCGATGTCATCAAACACATGTCAATGTTAACAAATTATATCATCAAATACTTGTCAATACCAACATAATGAGCCAGTGATTAATCACCTAGCAGTGGTCAAGACCAACAGAATGGTTCAGTGATTTATCATATAATGCTTGTCAATGCCAACAGAATATTCCAGTGATAATATCATCAAATACTTGTCCACACCAACATAATGACTCAGTGATATATCATCTGGCATTGGTCAAGACCAACAGAATGTTCCAGTGATATAATCAAACTCTTTTCAATATCATAGTTTTGGTCTGAAGAGTTATGATCAAATCCCTGATTTTTGGATGGTCAGTTTATCCAGCTGAGATTGTCAAACGTGCAATAGACACGGGTTCAAAAGAAAACGTTCAGGAACCTTCATAGGTCACATGACCGTTGCATCACGTGAATCTATCGGGTTATAACTCCTACTGAATTGCTCATTTTCTTTGACCACCTTATTCCAGCCATTATTATCAGGTCACATGACCGTCATAACTGGAAAATTGACATGACTTGGACTCTTTTGGTCACGTGACCCTCACAAGTAAGCGATCACCTCAGGTCACATGACCCAGTAATGTGTTCCCCCATTATTTTCACAGGGCACTTTTGTCGGTGGTGTAGGCCTCGTTGGTGACTCCCTCGGAGACGGCTGGCCCTCTGGTGGCCATTGTCGACATCGTTTGGCTGGTTGATGCGGCAGGGCGCGCCTTTCTCCTAGATTAGAACAGTAGTAGAGAGATTTAGATAAATCATTACTCAGAATGGAAGCCTTAAGCCCTATACCCACTCTGCGATTTTACCGGCAACTGGCGATGGGCAACTGGGAGAATCGGCCGATTTCTATGATCATCTGTAAGTTTATCACATTGAAATGTGAGCGTTTGATATGAATTGGCGCTAGAGTCAGCCGATTCTTCCCTTAAAATCGGTCGATTTTACCGACGATCAGTCGGTCGACTCTGTAAAAGTTGCCTAGTGGGTATGGGGCTTTTGTTACGGAAATGTATATCTATAATTGTAATTTTTTTATTAACTGATATATTCAAGTATGTTTTGTACCTTTCTCACATGTAACCTTCTTTCAATGCTTGGTGTTCTTGACTTTGTTTCTTATGCAACCTAATGATAAGATTAGTAGATAGATGCATATGAATCTGTTCAGACAATATGAAACGGCAAACACAAAGATTGAGTACCTGCCGCACTGCAGGTTGGACAGTGTGTAGAGTACTGGGTTGACAGCTGAGTTGAGGGGTAGGATGAAGACGGCCACCCAGGCTGATACCTGGGGGCTAATTGACGCACCGCCCAGGGCCGCGAACCCTATGAGGATGATGGGCACCTGTGGAAAGAAGGGCAGACACTGTGAGGGATAGATTTGGGGGGTTGAGGGAGAAGGCTCTGTAAGGGTTGGCTTTAAGGGGAAAAGTCAGTTCTGTGAGGGGTAGGATGAATACGGCCACCCAGGCTGATACCTGGGGGCTGATAGACGCACCGCCCAGAGCCGCGAACCCAATGAGGATGATGGGCACCTGCGAAGAGAAGGGCAGACACTGTGAGGGACAGATTTAGGGGTTGGGGGAGAAGGCTCTATGAGGTGGCTTTAGGGGAAAAGGATAGTTCTGTGAGGGGTGGGATGAAGACGGCCACCCAGGCTGACACCTGTGGGCTGATGGACAAACCGCGCAGAGCTGTAAACCCTATAATGATAATGGTCACCTACAGAGAGCAGATACAACATGAGGGACAGCTTTAGGGGAATGCTCTGTGAAGGGCAGCTGTAGGGGTATACAGAGAAGAAAGGCCCAGTAGTCTGTAGATGGAGGCCGATACCTGGGGGCTAATGGATGCACCGCCCAGAGCCGCGAACCCTATGAGGATGATGGGCACCTGTTAAGAGAATGGCAGACATTACTAGGCATACATCATTGCGGGCAGTCTTTTTCAGGGCCAGGAGCCCAGTGTGTAATGGTCTGTGCATTAGTCCAAAACCATGCTCGTCATTAGCTGACCTCTTTCAACCATTTAAATCTCTGGCAATTAGTGGCACCAACATTGGTCATTGGTCGCTAAATTAATCTAAGTAATAAGTTAATAGTTAAGTGGCTGTAGCCAAAAAATGACTCGTCATAATCATTAGATTTTTTTAGAATGGTATTACATACAATTTGCATACAGGAGTGGTCTAACTGTTAAAAATTGGCAATTTGAAGTATCTCACATATGTGTAACAATGAATTGTATCTCTTATATGTGCGACTTCTCTGCAACATCATCATATCACAGCTCAAGTCGTAGATCTGGTCAGCAAGAAACAGCTCATTTTATGTTCTTTTTATTGTGACATATAGCGATTGTTAAGGGTTCTGGCTAGATATTATAAACGTTATTTTATATGAAGTGTAGTACATCAACCGGACACATATTGTCATTACATTTTGAATGTGCCATTAGAGCTGCATTTTTGTGAATTTACAAGAACATAGGAAAAGACAAACTAACAGGAGGTGATAGAAAATGTTCAGGTTTTTGAGTTGTTTCTTGTGTCCCAGACCTATACCGCATTTGGGAGTTCATATCTGCCTTGTCTACTCACCCAGCAGAGAAAGTCGGTGGCCACGATAATGGCCAGTTTCTTGGCCAGCTCGTACTCGTCCGTGGCGGCCGTGGACTTGCTGCCGCCCATGCTCTTGATGGAGGAGCGTACGGTGACAAAGATGAGGACGTAGCTGACCAGTACGAACATGAAGGCGATGAAGTTGGCCATCAGGAAGATGGTGACTGAGTACTCCCAGCCCGGGAGGCGTTCCCTGGTCAGGTGGAACGGCAGGCACACTCCTGTGGGGATAGGGGCAGTATTAGGTGGGTACCGTTAAGGCTATAATCCACGATGCGTTCACTGGCACTTGCGTTGCTTGTAATTAGGACACGCAAGTAAAATACCAACCTGTTGGTATCTGAACGCAAGTAAAATTGCAAGTAAACTTGCGTTTTTACTTGCGTTCCATGTACGCAAGTACAACGCTTCATGAAATATACCTTGCGTTCCACTCCAGTTGTGTTAATCACTTGCGTCATGGATCGTTTCACTTGCGTTGCAACACAAGCTGACAGATGTTGCAAATGACCGCAACGCATCGTGGAATACAGCCTTTAAGGATATGGGGGTGCAGTGGGGCAAGAGGGGCAGCCCCCCCCCCCCCCCCCACTTAGACCAAGGGATGCTTTTTGTAATAAACATAGATTCGATGGTTTGTCTCTTCTTTTAATTTTAAGATACAATCTGAGTTGGCACACTGTTTTGAACTTTCAATTGGCTTCTAATTCCTGTATCTTTATAACATGTGATGGCATGTATACATAATTATTATGTTCTTTTTTTGTTTGATAGTTTCTGTTGGTTCCAAGGCTAATGCTTTAAGATTAGTATGTATTCCTGAGGTCTGAAGTTTGCTCGCCTGTCCGTCCAAAGAAGGCATGTCCGAAGTAAGGGATGCGGAGGGCCGGTATAACGCTGACCAGAAAACATACCGCCCAGCCACCCGCCGCCACCATCCGCGCGTGCTTCAACCGGAAGTTGGGGGCCTGAGGGGTACATATGGAGTACACAGGTTAAAAACAGCCAAATCATGCTGCAATGAGTTATGAGTTGAATTTTATAACGTCAGAATGGTAGGAACACAGGAAAGTTTGGATCAGGAATAGAGTTGGGTTGGTGAGAGCCATATTACACATGCATAATATATCTAAAATCAGGGCAGTTTCTAATGGTATTCTCTAAATTGTTTAAAATGTATGCCTTCTAATAGAAAATAGGAATCCATTGAATAAAGAACCTTTCCATAAGGTATGATCATCGACTTGTAAAATCGTTTAAAATTAGTTAGATTCTCACAAAATTTACAAGTAAAACAAAATGACCAAATTAAAAAAACAATTTGTAATATGGCAAATGGTATTTGAATTATACAAGTGGTGACATTAATTAGTTAACTATGTAGTTGCTTACTTACTTTTCAACGCTTTCCAACTCCTATTGCTACTCCCTTCTTTTAAAATTATATGGTTTGATTCTAGATGCATCTGAATGACTTGTACAATTAGTGACAGCATTTTAAAGGTGTGATATTATAATTGTGAGACTGGCAACAACTGGAAGAGCGGCTACAAACTGCCAAGCCGAAGTGTTGTATGAGTTTCAAATACAATTAAAAAACACAAAAACACACACAAAAAACAATGACCTACCTTTAGTGGAAACATGATAGAGTAGAGGCGGTCTCCTGTGATGGCACACAACATAAAGATGGACACCTCACTGGACAGCATGGACAGGATCCCCGCGAACTGACACAGCCTGCTACCACGCCATCTATCGGCATACACGATGTACTGGCCACGGTAGAAGACATCGACGGAGGCGATAATAAGGAGGTAGAGCCCCATGAGGAGGTCGGCCGCCCCCAGGTTGATGATGAAGAAGGAAGAGGTGCGGGAACGTTCTGTTAAGGTGCGCCATACTACCACGAAGGCATTGCCAACCAGAGCGCACAGCCCCAACACCCAGATACTCACCTGGTAAACACAAGGTATACTTAAAGTCTTCATATGCTAATTTTTGTGATTATATATATAAAGGATGTGTATGCAGTTAGATGATGAAGAAGGAGGAGGTCTGGGACCGTTCCGTTAAGGTGCGCCATACTACAACGAAGGCGTTGCCGACCAGGGCACACAGCCCCAGCACCCAGTTCTCACCTGTTTAAAACAAAGCTTGTCATTATAGGTTATGCTACTTTTGTGATTCTATATAGGGGCCTATAGAATATATATATGTACAGGTTGATGATGAAGAGGGAGGAGGTCCGGGATCGTTCTGTTAAGGTGTGCCATACCACCACGCAGGCGTTTCGGACCAGGGCGCACAGCCCCAGCACCCAGATACTCACCTGGTAAACACAAGGCCTGTCATTATAGGTTATGCTATTTTTGTGATAACATATATAAGATTATATATATATATATATATAATATATATAAATATATGCACAGGTTGATGATGAAGAAGAAATGGGTGCGGGACCATTCTGTTAAGGTGCGCCACACTACAACAAAGGCGTTTCCCACCAGGGCGCACAGCCCCAGCACCCAGATACTCACCTGTTTAAAACATGGCCTGTCATTATAGCTTATACTACTTTTGTCATTGTATATAACGGACCTTACAGTGAGCCAGGAGGCTGAGTATTGGAATAGACCTCACAGATAGTTTGGACTTTGACTAGGAGTGTTTGGTTGTGTGAGCTGAGTGGACCGACCTAGTGACTGGTGAAATGCTAATGGGAAGTCAGTGCCACATAATACATGTTCAGGACACAATAAAGAAATATCCTTTCACGTGAATGTTCTTGTTGACTCTTGATGTTCGAACTACATCTGGACCTGATTTGCAGTCAAAGAAGAGAAGGACTGTGAGTTGGACTGGCTAGCATATGGAATAACTAAACAATGCATGGGACTTAAGCATACCCTATATATATATATATATATAATATATATACATATATGTATAACATAAAAATTAAGCCCCATAGTTTCAAACCCACCTGTAGAGTGTAGTTCGACATGAGGTCCTCACACGACGAGAACTCATCAGGTTCTGGGCTGCAAACCTCCACCTGCTTGGCAATGCAGCAGAATTTGAAGGCATCAGTGTTGATCTCATACAGGGCGGGCAGTTCAACGAAGGCATCTTGAGGGACATCTGCGAGTGGGTTGCCCTCTAATATGAGATGCTGCAGCCCCTTCAGACTGGCCAGGCTGTCCCTTGTCAGTCCTTCTAGGAGGTTGTTACTCAGGTCCAGCTTACGCAGGGACACAAGCCCTTCGAAGAGCGCATAAGTTACCTGCTTCAAGCGGTTGTTGTTCAAGTACAGCTCGCGCAGGTTCTTAAGGTCATAGAATGACCTTGCGGGGATGTCCTCAATGTGGTTGTTGCTGAGGTCCAAGATGGCTGCCCAGTGCAGGGCCCTCAGTGTGTTCTCTTTGACCTTGACCTGGTTGCCCTTCAGGAACAGCGCCCTCAGCCGCCGTGTCGCTGATGTAGCTGGTACCGGCAGGTTGGTCAGGGAGGAGTTCTCACAGTGCAGGATGTTCCCCATGCACTGACAACTTCCGCCACACAGAATGTCTGCAACAAAGAAGCAATGAGGAGTACATGATAACCCATCAGGGAAGACCCCTCAAATACATGTACCAGCTTGAGTAAAATTCCCACCAGAGTGTCATCCTGTTCTTCAGTACAGACTATTTGATTTTTTATCAGGGAGCTTTTTTGGAAACGAATTTAGAACATTTCTACATTTTCAAACCTAAGACCAGAGCACAATCCAAGGCTGCCGCCAAATACTTTCCTCAAGCATTCAATTTCTTCCAGTTAGCATAATCATACTGTGCTGAAATCCACAGGACTGTTAGATCTAAAAGCCTTCTTTCTTTAACTATTCAAAGAAATAATATGAACAGCAGAACAACTACTAGAAGATAAGAGTGAGACCCATCATAAAAGCAATGAGCCTTTTGTAACATATTGTTTTGTTTAATTGCTTTTATATATGTTATTATGCAACGGTTTACTGATAATAATAAAATCATTCTTTTTACTTCAATCTTCTCAGTACATTAAAGTATTGGTAATACTGACCTGTCTGTTGGCAGTACTTCTCATCATCTCCATGCCGTGGGCACTGTGGCTCCCCGTCACATACCTTGTCTGCTGGCACACAGTGGATTGCACCCTTACAGCGCAGAAGGCCTGGTACAAAGATATAAACCAGACAAACATTCAGAGGCAGATAGGATGGGGTTTGAGTGTAGTGGGGTACCTGTCATTTGGCAGTCGTCTCTGTGCATGCAGGGAGCACTGCGGCTCCCTGTCACATACCTTGTCGGCCGTCTCACAGTGAGCCCACCCTTACAGCACAGGAGGTCGAGGACAATGACAAACCATCATGTTTACAGAGGCAGACTGGGAGGAGTTTGGGTTAAGGGGGACCTGTGGGTTCACAGCACTTCTTGTCTCCATGTAGAGAGCACTGCAGCTCCCCGTCACATACCTTGTCGGCCGGCACACAGTGGGTTGCTCCCCTACAGCGCAGAAGGCCTGGTACAAAGAAGACATAAACTAGAAAACATATATATATATATATATATATATATATATATATATATATATATATATATATAGAGGCAGATAGGGCGAGGTTTGGGTGTGTTGGGGGAACCTGTCAGTTGGCAATACTTCTTGTCATCTGTGTGTAGGGAGCACTGTACCCCGTCACACACCTTGTAAGCTGGCATACAGTGGGTCGCACCCTTACAGTGCAGAAGGCCTGGTACAAAGTCACAAACCAGAACATATATATATATATATATATATATTATACACACACAGAGGCAGATAGGTGGGGGTTTTGGGTGTGGTGGGGGAACCTGTCAGTTAGCAGTACTTCTTGTCATTTCCATACAGCTAGAAACAATGTGGCTCCCCTTCACACACCTTGTCGATTGGCACACAGTGGGTCGCACTCTTATAGCACAGAAGGCCTGGGAAAAAGACATAAAAAATCATATATTCAGAGGTAGATCAGGGTGGGGTTTTGGTGTGGTGGGGAACCTGTCAGTTGGCAGTACTTCTCATCGTCTCCATGCTGTGGGCACTGCGGCTCCCCATCACACACCCTGTCATCTGGCACACAGTGGGTCACACACACCCTTTCAACTCAGAAGGCCTGGCAGAAATATACAAGCCATCATATCTACAGAGGGAGATGGGGGGATTCAACATACTATATATCTAGGTAGTTAGAGAACATTAGGAAATGTGACCTGCTATATTCCCATAATGTTATTTTCTATTGGCTGAACATATTAAAATATGCATATCCTGAAGGTTATGAATCCTTTTTTTAAAATACAGGTTTTGATTGTATTATCCATCTCATTTACACAAGATGTTAAGTAACAAAGAATGGAAAGTCACTCTGCCATCTCGCCTTTCTCTGTATGAGAATAGTCTCTGCACTGAAGGGGCCACTGGGCTTCCCCTGTGGCCCAGACACCAGCATCGGAAAATGCCAGACTACTTTTGAGCAGCAGGACATAGCAATCTTATCTCACTGGTGACGAGGTTTATTTTACCTAAATAGCACAGACTGTTCTCTTTGGTGAAGAGCATCTCACCAACGATAGTACAAAGGAAAGATTAATGACTGTATTGCATTTTGCAGTGACGACTTTGTTAGTTGCGCCCCCTACGAGAGTCTGTGCTCACTGTTATGATGCGACGTTGTTTTTTTGCCATTTTTCGTGACGTCATCACCTCTTTGTTTATAGATGACGTCACGAAAAATGTCAAAAAATGACGTCGCATCGTAACGGTGTGCATGCACTCTCATAGGTGATGCACCTATTAACAACATCACGAAAATGCCGTAGGGTGAGGTCAGGCTTACATATCTTTGTGAAGCTATCCTATTTTTTGATCTCACCATGGAAAATTGAGAAGCGCATATTTGTATTTCTTCTCACCTGGGCAGGAGTATTTGTTACAGGTGTCCGGCTCGTCCTCCCCTCCTGGGCAGTCGGTCACCCCATCACAGAACCGAGCCCAGGACATGCAGTAGGACCCAGGGCAGTGGAAAAGGCCTGGGCAGGCCATCTCACCTACACACAGAGAGGTCAGAGGATGGGTATAGTAATACCTGCAATTCTTCTCATCAGGGTTATCTGGTTTACAGTATTTCAATCACCTGCAGGTTCATTAGGACACCGGACAAAATATACACACATTTGCCAAAAATCTATCCGCAATAAATACATTTTCAAACTAACTTAGAAAATATGAAAAACTGATGGACACTGAGAACATATTCAATGCTATTTTTCCCAATGGTACAATATCTAATAACTGGTTGGATGTTTAAAGCTTGAAACTTGTACATATATATATATATATATTACCCAGCATGAATTTTAATATAGGCTAATTTGCAGGTAAGCTACAGGAAGAATTATATTTGTGGTAGGAAGAATTGGAAAATATATATAGAACTCCAGTGTAGCTCAATAGATTACCATATAGTTACATTACATTAGATCCTAATTTCACAAATATCTCTATGTTTGATGAGCCCAAATAAACCCACCCCAGTTTACACCAACATTAAAGTTTATCGTGAGATATTTCTAAAATTGTCTCCATGCTTATTCCATGAAGATAGTTGCATGATACAAAATTAACCAAAGCAATTTGGTTGATGAATTTCTCCCAAAATTTGTAAAATGCAGCTTTATATATTAGGTTTTTACCAATAGGAACCGATGTTAAATCCTGTCAGCCCAACCTAAAATATCCAACCATATTTCCCCCTGAAATACAGCATTTTGATTGGCTGGCAAACCTACAACTCTGTCAGTTGGTAAAATATAAGAAATTATAATGTTTTATCAGTACTGGGGGATATAGAAAAATATAATTCTAGGTTCTTTCATAAACCCAATCTATAAAAAACATAGATGGCTGTTACAGTAATTTTGTCCAACCCTTGTCCAACCTTGGGATATTCCCAATGTGGGATAGATATTTATTTTACCTTAGGGTGATACACGTTTAGTAGTTAAGAGTTGAATGCACACCGTATCAAACATGGGTGATAACCAGCCTTGTATCACCCTCCAAGGTGATACGGAAACTTTTGGAGGCCCCACCCTGTGTCGGTCACCCGCCGGTCGTAGAGACATGATATACTCACCACAGAAGTCCTGAAGGTGTGCCCCGTCCCGACAGGCCCCCTGGACCTGGAGGCCCCATCCGGCATTCGTTATCCGCTGGTCTTAGATACATGATGTACTCACCACAGAAGTCCCGTAGGTGTGCCCCGTCCCTACAGGCCCCCTGGACCTGGAGGCCCTGTCCGGCATCCCCCACCTGCCGGTCGCAAATACATGATATATATACTCACCACAGAAGTCCCGTAGGTGGGCCCCATCCCTACAGGCCCCCTGAACATGGAGGCCCCGTCCAGCGTCCGTGACCTGGAGGCCCCGCCGAACATCGCTCACCCGCTGGTCGTAGATACATGATCTATATACTCACCACAGAAGTCCCGTAGGTGTGCCCCGTCCCTACAGGCCCCCTGGACCTGGAGGTCCGCCCGGCGTCAGTCACCTGCCGGTCTTAGATACAAGATATATATACTCACCATAGACATCACGTAAGTGGGCCCCGTCCCTACAGCCCCCTGGACCTGGAGGCCCCTCCCGGCGTCCGCCACCCGCCGGTCTTAGAGACATGATATATATGCTCACCACAGAAGTCCCGTAGGTGTGCCCCATCCCTACAAGCCCCCTGGACCTGGAGTCCCCACCCTCCGTCCGTCGTCTGCCAGCCGTAGATACATGATATACATACTCACCACAGTAGTCCCGTAGGTGTGCCCCGTCCCTGCATGCCCCCTGGACCTGGAGGCCCCTCCCTGTGTCAGTCACCTGCCAGTCATAGATACATGATATACTCACCACAAAAGTCCCATAGGTGTGCCCCGTCCCTACAGGCCCCCTGGACCTGGAGCCCCTCCCAGCGCCTGCCACCTGGCGGTTGTAGATGCATGATATATATACTCACCACAGAAGTCCCGTAGGTGTGCTCCATCCCTACAGGCCCCCTGGACCTGGAGCCCCTGCCCCGCTTCTGTCACCCGGCGGTCATAGATACATGATATATATACTCACCAAAGAAGTCCCTTAGGTGGGCACCATCCCTCCCTACAGGCTCCCTGGACCTGGAGGCCCCTCCCGGCATCTGTCACCTACTGGTCATGGAGACTTGATATATATATACTCATCACAGAAGTCCCGTAGGTGGGCCCCATCCCTACAGGCCCCCCTGGACCTGGAGTTCCCCTCCCCATTACAGTCACCCAGTGGTTGTAGATACATGATATATATACTTACCACAGAAGTCCCGTAGTTGGGCCCCGTCCCTACAGGCCCCCTCAACCTGGAGGCCCCTCCCACCGTCAGTCACCCGCCGGTCGTCGATACATGATATATATACTCACCACAGAAGTCCCGTAGGTGGACCCCGTCCCTACAGGCCCCCTGGACCTGGAGGCCCCACCCGTAATCCGTCACCTGCCAGTCATAGATACATGATCTATATACTTACCACAGAAGTCCCGTAGGTGGGCCCCATCCCTACAGGCCCCCTGGACCTGGAGGACCCTCCCAGCGTCCGTCACCCGCCGGTCGTAGAGACAGATGTGGGCCCGGGGGAAGCAGGCCTTGTGGTTAAAGCGGCACTGGGCCTGGTCACCACCGTCAGAACACCCCACCACCAGGGTGTCGTTCACCACCCCAGACTCCACCTGCTGGCCCGTGTTGGACTGCAGCGTGTCCAGACCTAGGACAACAATAGTATGAAAGTTGCAACTATTTTTGGTATGGTATGTAAGGTGCATCTAAAGTTACTTCATTTATAAATGTAATATTTCCTCCCTAGACCACAAGTATTTACTAAATACGATATAATATCAAATGAGAATATAGCATAATTTAGAGTGTATAGTGAATAGACATGTCGAACAAGCATTAGCACTCCCCCTGCCCTTGTTGGTCTGTCAGCCATCACTAGAAAGAGGGTAAGCTTGGGAGGTGCAATCCTACTGTAAGGGTCACCTTGAGTCTAGCGCGGGAAGAGCACGCATTGTGTAATAGTTGAGAAATATGATAAGCCCCAGGGCCCACTCCTGAGACTGTAGAGGGTATATCATAACATCAACTACAACTCCTGCTCCTTTCAACATTTTATGCCACACCACAAATGCCACACCATCAACAAGCATGACGCAGTTGTTAGTCATACTTGAAATACGGAGAATAGAAGTGAACCTGACATAACCTATCATCCCAACATGTAAACTCACCCCTTTTGTAGGAGTTCTCGTCCTCCTGACTGAGGCCGGGGCAGTCACTGACCAGGTCCTGGAGGAGCCCTGACTGGATGCACCGCCCGGAGAAACACTGAAAGCCCGCGCACTGACTCTCTGAGAGAATAATAATATGTCAGTACACTGAAAACACAAAGTCGTCAGAGAGCCACTGCAAAGTTGTCACAGGGTTGTCACAGGTCACTTTTGGGCTCTCATAGGTGACTTTTGGGTCATCACAGGGCTCATTTCAGGCCATCAATGCTGTGTGACGACCTTGTGACAATCCTTTGACAATTTTGGGGTGGTCAGAGGGTTGTCATTGTGAATTTTGAGGCTGGATGACAACCCAAAGGTAGTCATTTTCTCCCGACTACTTTAGGCCAAAAAGGTCATCAGAGAAGCAAAAATGAAGATCTGGTTGTCATAGGGTTGTCACTGAAGAAAATGAGAAGTCAAAAGTCCTGCCTGACTACCCTAGGGTTGTAAGTGAATGGTGCCTAAAATGACAGCCCAAGGTTGTCATGGCCTCTGTCTATATCAAACCAGTGTTGTAAGTGAATGGTGTTAAAACCATACAACTCATAGGCTGCCTATGTGCAATGGCCATACCTAATAACTAGTAATAACATAATAGGAAGCCATTGTAATGACTATGATCTCTACAACATGAAAATATTCATAAATAAGATTTTCTGTCTAACAGACACAGACACAGCCTGTGACAACCTTGGGTTGTCGTTTTTGGCACCACTTTTGACAACTCTGTGTTTTCAGTGCCTAAATGCCTATATGGCCAGGGTGTGACAGATCAATTTCAGTTAGACAGCACCGCAATGTTATAATAACAAGTCTTTCCAATGCAATTAGCCTTACTTTTGCTGGATTTGGAATCCCGATATTTTGTTTCTTTGGTAATGTAAGGTGGATTTTTGACCTTAAACACAATGAAGAATGGTTCTTTTCTAAATAGAAAATGTTATTTAAGCTTTTTTGCAATGGGTTCACTAGATAAAATTCAATTTGATAATGTGTGTTTATTCTGAAATAATTCCAGGCCTAGGACTGGTGAAGTGGGTAGGTAATATTGACCATACCACAAAGTTTGGGCCACTCGTCAGATCCGTCTCTACAGTCCTGCCTGAAGTCACAAGCCTTGTCAACAGGGATGCACTCCCCACTGGTACAGCGGAAGTCTGCCTCTCCACAGTTCTCCAGCACTTAGTAAGAAGGAACAAAAGCAGCATAAAATCAAATAGTACAACTTATACAATGCATGAAATGTGATCGGTTATATAGATCTAATATAAGGCATGGACATAACAAATGCCAAAATTAGCCACTTGTATTTCCTGAACAGGGAAAATTGGTTCATATTATTGGTGAATCAAATGAATTGTGTATATATGTAAGTTTATTCTTTAGCACTATGATCTTCAATTCAACCTGAACACAGAATTGTCCATAATTCCCAGTTCCACCAGCTCCAGCTCCATGTACCAACTGCCCAAACCCACCAGTGCATGATATCAGTCACTGTGGCCAATATCCAGACCAGTAATGGTAGTCATTGTCCCTACTGCACACACCCATTTGTACATTATATCAGTCATTGTCTATACTTTCCGGATTTCCCTGTGCGTGACATTCCATCCATAGGCTTTACTATTTACCCGAAACTATTGCATGAATAGACTATATATTATTCATCGTGTACACATGATGTTGTCTTACATGATATCAGTTACTTCCCTACCCTACAGCCAACACCTACCACAACTGGCCTCATCAGAGTTGTCCCCACAGTTGTCGGTGAAGTCACAGCGCAGACTCACAGAGACACGTCTCCCATTGTCACACAAAAATGTGTCTCTTCCAGAACCTGCAAGGGATGATTGGTCACACATTGTCAATGGTAAATCCTGTGTAACCATAACATCATGGATTGGCAACATTATGTCAAAATACATGCTGTATATTTGGAATTCTACAGAGTTACACATATTTGAGGGTATCAAAAGCAGATATCCCAAATGCCTTTTCTGCAATGCAGAAATCGTTTTCATTAGTTGTCCTTCTCATTTTCTGTTCGGTGGATGTTGAATGATTGGTAACTGTTCTTCGGCCCCAATTGCATTGATTTAAACATCACAATTGCAGCTCAAAATGAGCATTTCATCGTTAGAAATATGGTGCTTGAATTGCTCAATGCTGTAACCATTTCAATAAACCTATTGTTCACTGTTATTCAATCTCTGGCCGTTCATTTTGTTATGACCACAGGTATATGTACGTCTCTGATACACTTGTGTGAACAAGGCTTACAATGGTGACATACCACAGTCAATCTCATCACTTCCGTCCAAGCAGTCCGGCTCGTCATCACACCGGAAGTCAATGTTAATGCAGGATCCATCTGAACAGGTGTACCGGTTAAGGCCTCCGCAAGCCTCAACCTTCTCTGCAAGAGACAAGGTCATCAAACTAATAGAAAACAAGATAATTAGATTTATGCCAATTGTCATTTTTAACATAAAAGGTATCTTACCAATTTAATCATGACAAAATGCTTTAGTTTTGATTTGAAAATTTGCTCAGACTATTCTGGTCAATGTCCATCCATGTTCTATAAACACAAACTAGAATTTCACATACTGCCTACAATCAGATATTACTGGACTTTCTACACCTGCTCACCGATCATGTTACGTTGGCAGAGTACGCTGTAAATGCCCCTCTGGTCGGTGGACTCACAGGGAACCACTGTCAGCCTGTAGTCAACCATGTGTGTGGCATTGCTCACCTTAACTACCTGAATAGTCAGAGACAGCACATTAATCATTTCTATAACCATTTTATTCCTTGATATAATCCCTCGGTCTCCATCTAGCTGCTGAACGAACCTTGGAATTACCGCTATTGTTGCTAGTTATGTTTTATCACTGTCATTAAGAATTTGGATATTGTTAAACTGAATTTAGAGTGTAACCTTCTTTGACGTGTAGCTGGAAACAACATTATTATAATGAATAGTATCTCTATGCTGAAAAGCACCGACGAGACTGGGAATATAACTATTCATATTCTTTTATTATCTATTCACGGCTGTAATGAGGTGAACGTGAGTTGATTTTGAACCTGCTTTGAATTTTCGCAGACTTTTGCAACAATTTTGAAAGTTAATTTATGTGACATGATGTCCCTATTATGAGGGCTCCTTATTATCTTTCTATGTCTGTCTGACCAATTAAGAATATAAATTGCCATTATAAATAGATGAACCCCTCTCACCTCTATCAGCTGACAGACCTTGCTGTCGTGCCCAGTGACCCGGATGTGCCCCATCAGGTCATTGTGTCGCCATAGATACAGCAGTCTGCGCATGTCCTCCGTCACGTGGTCTGTCATGGCGGCCATGACACCCCCGAGCTGGGTACACTTCACAAGGGCCTCTTGGTGAGATAGTCCCAAAACCCCCGAGCGCTCACGGGCTGCGGTGAGCCGGTCGTAGTATGTGAACATACGTAAACAGTGGCTTCCAACTGCAACCCACATCTCAGGGCAAGCTGTAATACAACCAGTATCAGAGCACAGTAATACTTTAGTTACATAAATGAAGGATAAATGACCATTGTGATTTCTAAATGATGGAGTTTGTTAAAATATTCTATTACAAAGTTGCATATGTAACATGCGTTATATCATGACTTATTAGACTCTATATAAAACACTGACGGAATTAAAAGGGTAGCTGTCAGCTAATTTATCCGTATGCAATACTGTCTCCCCTGAACGCATGCTTAAATGATATTGATTTGGTGGAAATTTAGCAGCCATCTATGCATGATAAGAATACATTAGTTTTGATAAATAGTGCAATACAACACTAAATTTTCCTTTATTTTTGTTTGTGATTTTTCTTATTTCTGATGCACATCTCTTTGCTTAATTTCAAGAGGTCAGGGTAAACTATGTGTAGATTGATCTGAATCACTGTTACACTAAATGTTAGGCACAAGCCGGAGAAAGCAGCAAACTGCTTAGTGTTTTTGGTTATATGATGAAGCACAGGCAGACCTTGGTATTTGACCTCCATATGCAAAGGTACGCTCTTTGGATCGCCAGTAAAGGTCTTCTCCTCTGAAAGCACAATGTCTCGGTTATATACTTAGTAACCAATAATTTCTAATCTCTGCAGTATTCAATAAGCCATTGGGAAGAACTTCAGTGGAGTATACATAATTATTGCATTTCTATGTCATAAAATACTATATGATACCTTTTGCATATCTGGAAACCCAGTCAGTTTCATTAACTATTCACGTCAGTTGTACAGTTTCATAAACTGGTACTATCTACTTTGACTTATCCCTTTGGGTTCTTTAATACCATAAACAAATCCATCCCATGTTGTTCTATCCTCCTCCATACTTCCCTCATTCTCTCCTCGTGTTCACGTAGCCTATAGTCTCTTTTCATTAGTTTGCTGCCCTGCTAACTACATGTGTGAACCAATGAGTGGTTGGGATAAGTATTCCAATGGGGCCAGGCTAAAGGCTTTGCGTTAGATGTGTCTATAGACCTTTTTCATTAAAAGTGTCGCGTCCCCTGGTGAAGTAAATGAAACCAATGGTTTAGGTCATTTCCCATAGTTAAACTACATGAAGTGAAGCATATAGGTTAACTATGGGAAATGACCTAAACCATTCGTTCAATTTACTTCACCAGGGGGCTCCACACCCTAATGAAAAAGGTCTATAGGAATGTCCAGTATGCATACTCATGAAAACGGTGGATAGACACACTCACCCTTTGCAGCTGGTTGCTCACAGATGACCCCCGCTCGGCTGATGGGGTAGTCGCACGGCACTTTGGCCCAGTTGAGGGAGCCATGTGGGGAGGTGGTCAGCATAACAGTGCACAGACTGCCCAGCTCAGCACTAGGCTGCCCACTGGACAGACTTAACAGGTGAACCTCGTCTGTGTCTGGGTGCACTGCCGGCTGCAAGCCTCGGGATGGAGGGCGGTACCAGTCAGCATACCTGTGGCAGTTAACATCATCGGACATCACTAATTAATCATAGAAGTTACTATACGCATATATATCTGCCAAGTTCCAATATGTCTGCCATGCACAGATATGTTACACTTGTCAACTTACATGTCACATATATGTCACATGCTATCAAAGCTGTCACACATATCAGATGCAAATATATCTGTCACATACATTTGTCACATGTCATCATCCATATATATTTAACGTATCACCATGTATGCCACATGTCACCATACTAGTCACTTGTCACAAGCTCAACACTGGGCTGCCCACTGGACAGACTTAACAGGTGAACCTCGTCTGTGTCTGGGTGTACCACTGGCGGAAGACCCCGGGTTGGAGGGCAGTACCAATCAGCGCCAACAGTGAATGTCTTAGTGTCATAACTGCCACATGCAAATATGTATAGCATGCATCTATATTTAGAAAGGTTAGCTGTCACACATATCACGTACATATCACATGCCATCATACCTCTCAAACAAATGCCACATGCAAATTACCTGTCACAAAGATGTCAATTCTTAAACACTGTCACATACATAGTGCCATTATTCACCCTACCTGCCACATATATATAGGCGATGTGTCTCCACACTTGACAGATACATATGCCACCTCTCACCATACATACTAAATACAAGTCTCATATCACCATACATTTGTCACATGTCACCATTCATGTCACATAGAAATGGCATATGTCCCGTACGTGTCACATGTCTCTGTAATAGTCACATTTATATGCAAGACGTTATCAAACATGGCCTATATCACACGATACCACTATGCACAGATATTGAATGTCACCATAGCTGCCACATACATATGTTATATATCACTACACAAAGCACATTCATATATCAAACCAGAGAGAATTAAGGAAAATACTTGGACAATGTGGATATAGCTAACAAAAATGATATATAAATAATCTTACGCCATGCTGACACTGCTATCCCATACATAAGATCCATATCGATTATGAAGCCCAATGAATACCATGCGGTGGTTGGTCTGCCATGTGCCTGCCTCGTCCCAAAGCCAGAACGTCCCGTTTTTACTGAGTGCGTACTGCAGAGAGAGGGGCTTGTCAGACCCATAGCCAGCTTTTTTGAGTGGGGGTCTGTTTTTTGAGCTGAAATATATTGAGCTCCTAAGATATATAAGTTTTTTTGTTTGTAACTACTATATAAGACATATTTTAAAGGAGGGTTCGTCCAAAGGGGGGGGGGGGGTTCGTACAAACCCCCCGAACCCCCCCTCCCTGGCTACAAGCCTGCTTGTGTTAGTATCTAGGTAATACGTATGCTTTTGGATGTATACCACATTTTGGGAAGAACTTTGTTACATTTTCATTCACATAATTGAGAAGAGCAAATCAGCACAACTCCACCTGGTCACAGGGTAGCCCCCCTATCACTCATTAATAGAGGGGTCGTCCATAAATGACGTCATGCAGCAGGGGGGAAGGGGCATTTATGTTTGCATGACCAGGCATGACAAGGGAAAGGGGGTCATGTGGTGCTTGACATCATGTTGAAAAACTTCTCATTTTCAAGACAATTTTAGGTCAGGTTGGGGTATAAAATGCAGAATTTTTAATTTTCAGTTAAGATCAAAGGTCAGCCAGGCTCCTAGGCAAAAAATCCATCCTTGTTTATAATATTCCTGCGATTTAGGAGGGGGTCCTCTTGGCATGATATCATTTCTTGATTGGGGAGGGGGGGATCAAATGTTGCATGAAGAAACACAAAAAGGGGTGTTGGTGGATCAAAAAAGGCCAAAAATAGCATAACGTCATTTATGGACAACCCCTGAGTCCCATACAATAACTATTATACCCCTATCTAGAGTGAGTGGGTTCTGACCTTTATAAAACGTGCCTCCTGCTCGTCTGTAATGCTCACTGTGTAGCCCCCCTCCCGCTCCTTATTACAGTCCCATTCAATAACCATTATACCCCTATCCAGAGTGAGTAGGTCCTGACTTATATAAAGCAAGCTTCCTGGTTTTCTTTTGGTTTTTTAATTTTTTTTTTTAATTAACATTTATTTACACTGGTCAAATCTCGGCATGAAATCCGGTATTCTTCAATGCACCAGTGTATATACATTTTCTTTGATTTCGAATAACCACTTATATAATGATATTATCTAACAATGGAATTAAGGTAATCACAAATTGAACAGTTAAACTTTTGACAATCAATATAAATATAATACATGTTTGATACTTAACTAAATTGGATTATTTGATTTGATTCAATTTAAAGAGGCTATTAGAATATTATTAAAATCTGTGATGCTCACTGGGTAGCCCCCCTCCCGCTCACACTGCTCTTTGGCCATCATTAAACTCCCTTATAATAACCATTATACCCCTATCTAGAGTGAGTAGGTTCTTTCCTTTATAAAGCGTGCCTCCTGCTTGTCCGTGATGCTCACGGGGTAGCCCCCCTCCCACTCACACTGCTCTTTGGCAATCAGTAAACTCCCTTACAATAATTATTGTACTTCTACCTAAAATAAGTGGGTACTGACCTTTATAAAGCGTGCCTCCTGCTCGTCCGTGATGCTCACTGGGTAGCCCCCCTCCCGCCCACACTGCTCTTTGGTCATCATTAAACTCCCTTACAACAACCATTGTACTTCTACCTAAAATAAGTGGGTTCTGACCTTTATAAAGTGTGCCTCCCCCTCGTCCGTGATGTTCACGGGGTAGCCCCCCTCCCGCACACACTGCTCTTTGGCCATCATTAAACTCCCTTAGTACTTCTACCTAAAATAAGTGGGTTCTGACCTTTATAAAGCGTGCCTCCTGTTCATCCATGATGCTCACGGGGTAGCCCCCCTCCCGCTCACACTGCTCTTTGGCCATCATTAAACTCCCTTAGTACTTCTACCTAAAATATGTGGGTTCTGACCTTTATAAAGCGTGCCTCCTGTTCATCCGTGATGCTCACGGGGTAGCCCCCCTCCCGCTCACTCTGCTCTTTGGCCATCATTAAACTCCCTTACAATAACCATAATACCCCTATCTAGAGTGGATGGGTGGATTCTGACCTTTATAAAGCGTACCTCCTGCTCGTCCGTGATGCTCACTGGGTAGCCCCCCTCCCGCTCACACTGCTCTTTGGCCATCATTAAACTCCCTTACAATAACCATTATACCCCTATAAAGTGATCGGGTTCTGACCTTTATAAAGCGTGCCTCCTGCTCGTCCGTGATGCTCACTGGGTAGCCCCCCTCCCGCTCACACTGCTCTTTGGCCATCATTAAACTCCCTTACAATAACGAGTACTTCTACCTAAAATAAGTGGGTTCTGACCTTTATAAAGCGGGCCTCCTGCTCGTCCGTGATGCTCACGAGGTAGCCCCCCTCCCGCTCACTCTGCTCTTTGGCCATCATTAAACTCCCTTACAATAACGAGTACTTCTACCTAAAATAAGTGGGTTCTGACCTTTATAAAGCGGGCCTCCTGCTCGTCCGTGATGCTCACGAGGTAGCCCCCCTCCCGCTCACTCTGCTCTTTGGCCATCATTAAACTCCCTTACAATAACCATCACACTTCTACCTAAAATATGTGGGTTCTGACCTTTATAAAGCGGGCCTCCTGCTCGTCCGTGATGCTCACGGGGTAGCCCCCCTCCCGCCCACACTGCTCTTTGGCCATCATTAAACTCCCTTACAATAACCATTGTACTTCTACCTAAAATAAGTGGGTTCTGACCTTTCTAAAGCGTGCCTCCTGCTCGTCCGTGATGCTCACGGGGTAGCCCGCCTCCCGCTCACACTGCTCTTTGGCCATCATTAAACTCCATTAGTAATTCTACCTAAAATAAGTGGGTTCTGACCTTTATAAAGCGTGCCTCCTGCTCGTCCGTGATGCTCACAGGGTAGCCTCCCTCCCGCCCACACTGCTCTTTGGCCATTATTAAACTCCCTTACAATGACCATTATACCCCTTTCTAGAGTGAGTGGGTTCTGACCTTTATAAAGCGTGCCTCCTGCTTGTCCGTGATGCTCACAGAGTAGCCCCCCTCCTGCCCACACTGCTCTTTGGCCATCATTAAACTCCCTCACAATAACCATTGTACTTCTACCTAAAATAAGTTGGTTCTTACCTTTATAAAGCGTGCCTCCTGCTCATCTGTGATGCTCACGGGGTAGCCCCCCTCCCGCTCACACTGCTCTTTGGCCGCCTGCCACGTCTCCAGGAAGCTGTAGTCACGTGGCTCCACCTGGCGGTAATACCAGTGGTAGTAGCGGTAGCACGAGTCCCGGAAGTACACGTAGTCGGCGGGACATCGAGGGCTGCGGTCTGCAACGTCAGGGGAAGGGGGTCAGAGCAGGGACTTCCAGGGGGAAGTTGGGTTGAAGGATTCCCAGTCAAGGATGCAAAGTTATCATAATGTTGCAGCAACGTTCTGGTTAGTTCTGTATTGGGTTCTTGTTACGTTCTTTTGATGATGCCCAATTATGTCACTGCAATGTACTGTCATGATGTTGTATTGTGACGTTATTACAAGGTTCTGGTTCAACCTCACCATCAATAACGGAATTGTTACGTGCCATCTTAGTAAGTAACAAACTGACTAAAAAAGTATGGTTGCAGAACGTTTGTGCTATGTCACAAGCTGGCTGGGTTGACATCCACAGTTATACTCAAGGTGAGGATAGGTTGAGATGAAAGAAAAAGCAAGCTTTCATAGGCCAAAATGCTACACCAAAATGGCTTATCAAGATACAAAATAGCAGACTATTTAATTGAACTATAGGGTTTTATTTTACTGTTATCCATTAGTCTACTATTCGTTAGTTTTCCATCTTCATGGTTCCAGTAAGCTAGCCGTCTACTTCTAAATTCACTAATGACAAAGAACACTCATGTAAAAGGATAGTTATTTATTAGTCCAAATGCATGTGATATACATCACTGAGTTCCCGTTGACTATGTCAGAACTGAGAGATTGTTCGTTCTACTCCAAAAACCACCACTCTTAAGCGTTACCACCTATCTGGCTCCACTCACTCACCCACCTGAGTTTGCCAAGCCCTCACTTCTTGGACTTGCCTACTTGGCTAATGTGTATCTAATTTGCCCATACCTATGACATCATCTCTACACTCTGTGCTCATAGAATTACTCAGAGAGTTGATCTTAGCTCTGATCCTTGCATCTAATTAAACTTAGCTAAGATACTGTGCAGTAGTACTGACACCTGCATCAGTACATAATATTTCCTATAGGCATACTGCACTGACCTGAGACGTTGGGTGGCGGGACCATCCTATGGGTGCTGTAAGACAGTTTGAACTCCCACCGTTGGGGGAAGGCGGAGGCTGTGGTGGACAGCTCCACGCCTAACTTCTGGTTCAGGGGCACCTAAGTAAAAGAGGACAGCAATCTCCTGTAAGTTGATTTATAACAGAAATGCAATGAGCGGCACTGCTTTAGGGGTCAACATTGGTGAATACAAACCCATAGGCGCATTGATTATGAATACAACTTTAGGCAATGGCAGGTAATAGAAGAAAAGCTAATTCCGTAAGTATTGTTGACTAATTTCTGCTGAGAACCATGTAAGGTTTTATCGATTTTTACATACTTTTTGGGGTATCCTTATTGTTTTTATTGTTTTTGTGTTTTCCCACTCCTCCTGTCCATAGGCTTATCATTACCCCTTAGTGAGTTAATGTCACCAACAATGGCGGCCTGAAAAGGATCATGCTTCCACTAACGGCCAATGCTGACCTTGATATGTAATCTAATATTTTTGCATAATTATATTCATGTAATCTCACTACTCCTACCTTAACCGGGTCGTCCACCAGGCGGAGTCGGTCACTCTGACACACCCTCAGGAGTTCAGCCTCCCAGTGGCGGCGGAGACTCGAGTCACGGGCTATCTCCAGCACTGACAGAAAAACAAAGACGGAACTATTGTTAAGAAACGCCTATTGCAGAAGCAATGTGCAAGGGGAGTACAGGTATGCCAAATATCAAATCCTAACGACCCATGGAGATTATACATTATTGAGTACATTTAAACCAACACATTGGCCTGTTAGTACCTACACTATATTAAGTAGGGATGTGAGCCACCCCACAATGATAAATCCTATATATGGATATATATAGCTCTAAAAAGTAGTCAAAAATTATTCCTAGATCTATGTAACACATTTGCAAAAACTTGAAAAGCTCTGGAAACAAATAGGTCCTATTGCCTACCCTTTCTTTGACACTTTCTGAAGTACAGTACTTATATAACACTAATTATTCAGTTAATATGGGCCACTAGGATTATCGAAGCTTATAGACATGAGTAAATACGATAGAAGTGTATGATTCTCTATTGTCTATCATATCTAAAGTATATTGATATTACGGCTCATCATGAATTTGAAATAATAAACTTTTAATTGAATGTTATAACTAGGTGTTCCAAATTTACAAAGATAAGTGTCATAGCGATTTGTATTGCTATGGACTGCATTACTTATCTTTTCAAAAAAGATATTGTTGATGACATCCATATCTACTCACATCGGAAAAAGGTGTCACATGACCCAAAGATGCCCGGTGCCCGTATGTAGGTGATTGTCACCGACATGTAGCGGTCGTCAGGGGGCGCTATGATCCACGTCCACAGGCCTGGTGTGACGTCACCAGGGAACCGGGGTGACGTCATCACTCCACACGATGACGTCACCAACTTCGTCTCCGGAGTGGTCATCTCGTCAAAACGGCACTCGGTACTTTCTGAATTGGGATGTTTCATCATGCATGTAGAGAAAAGTGTGTGCCATTTCTGCCGCCTCTGGCGCCTCTTAATTGTCTTCTATCAACATTATTATCTCTCATGCACCACCATAAATTTCTATGTCACTATAGTTCTTGACGGAGGAGGTGGAGGGGGGGGGGGGGGGGGTCTGGTTCCAGGGGTTACAATCTAAAGATTCAGGAACATGTTTCTTATGGTAGGAGAAATATGGGAAAGTATAATATGTGACGATTATAATCAGACTCTCGTCGGGTGAATAGCATAATGTCGTATCTGACATAGGTTAACCTATATCAGATATGACCTTATGCTATTCCCCCAATTTTCTGTTCTATCCACATGTAGAATACCAAATCTTAAAACCATTAACTTTGGATTTATAGCATTTAGACTGATATCATGGGTCTGATCTATGTTCTTCTACAATCTAACGTTAGGGAATTGCTTTTTTTTCTGCACAAGATAATCTCATTTTAGTAACCAAAATTGTTGCAATAGAGATAAGCCTTCACATATTGTATCATGAAGAAAAGATTTATTCAATTTTTTTTGCGTAATACATTTGTTTTGTGTATTATCTTTGTAATCATCGAAAATGACTTGAATACGAGAAAAGATTCCCCAGAACACTTTCATCTTGCAGCGACAGTTACACTCTCTGCTATAGATCTGGGTCACAAAAAACAACTAAAAATCTTGAAGATTTTCTGTCACCTCTGTCGCCTTTTATTCTGTTCTTGTAAATTTACCAAAATGCAACTCTAATGGCACATTCAAAGTGTAATGACAATATGTGTCCTATTAATGTACAACACTTTAGGCCTATATAAAATAGCATTTATAATATTGAACCAGAACTCTTAACTATTGCTATGTACTAATGAAGGGAAAACAAAATGAGCTGTTTCTTGCTGACCAGATCTATAGGTGAATGAGATGTTTCTCCTTATACCTGCTGCCTGGGCCGTGGCCCTGAAGGTGCCGTTCACACGCCGCCCTCCTCTGGTGTCTGAGTAGAAGACGACCCTCACCTGGGACGACCCAGGTCGTACGACCAGGCCCTGCACCGCAGGGGACGACCCACAGAAGGGACCTGCAGGGCATAAGGGGAAACAAGGTAAAGGATGCAGATAATACACTTTTGGTAGCCGATATTACACCTTCGGCAGCCGATATTGCACTGTCAGTGCCAGAAAATAAACCAAAAATGTATCGAAAATGCAGGCCGCCGATTTGGGTATTCCATCATATTCACCACGGTTACGTAAAAGCCCATTCACCATTCTTCATATCGCAGCCCAAGTCATGTCGTGTAATGGCGCCTTAAGCCTTATTTTCCTCATGCTGATTATGCTGCCGATTCAAATTAAGATCAAGTATATGTATAATATATCATTAGACAGAATTTATACTGCCATTTAGAATGAAATAGCAGCATTAATCATTGGGAGCTTTACCAACAATAGAATTAGTTGCAAGAACATTATATAAGTGGCAAAGACGGGAGAAGAAAATCCCTCATGTATGACATATATATATACATGTTACACAGTAATTAGATTATGGTGTAATGTACAAATACTTCCTCATAGGAAGGTAGCATTAAATAGTTTTATGGTTTACCATATTTGGTGTTGCTTGCGGTTGGCCCAGCAAACACGACGACCCCGTCCGCCCCGCAGTCTGGGCCGTGTCGTGGAAGGTGTAGGTTCAGTAGGTCCAGGGTCAGATTGACACCAGCCTCCGTCTGAATGATCCAGCTGCAGTACAAACCTGTACAGAGAGAAATGCTATTACTGTTTAGGGGCAGGGGCGGATCCAGGAATTTCAAAAAAAAAGGGGAAGGGGCGCCGTAATATAGGACTTGAGGCCCCCTATCCTAGGGCTAGGATTTTATATTGAAAAAGATAAATTTAGCAAAAGATAGGGGGGGGGGGCTCGCACCTCAATCCCTGAGGGGGTTTTCCACCACACGATATGGGCTGCGATATCAGCGCGATATGACGATATTATAGACAAATGTGTATACAAGAGTGATATATCAGTTTAAAATGGCATTTTGGAGCATATGACATATGTGTAACATGTGAATTTCATCTGTAATATCATGTGCAATTTCCTTGGGACATCGTCATATCGCATCCCATGTCATGTAGTGGAATACCCCTTTCAAAGTAGAAAGAAATCCCACAATGGCAATTGTGTGACATGTTATGAAGGATTGTTTAGTTAAAGGAGCGATATCGTCGCCGACCACGTCGCCAATGGATAAGTTGTAACAATATTAAAGGTGTTCCAAAATCACGACATTACCAATAATGTTGCCATAAATTATTACATTCTAACGGTGCAAAATGTATCACCGGCTGTGGGGTCGCCAAATTTGCGTCGGGGAACGTTAACCTAACAACCGAAGGATGATAACGGTTTGACACTTACCTTGGTTGTACCCCGCGTCGTTGAATTGATGGGACTCTTTAGCTGCCATGATGAAGACGGGGATTTCAGGGGTCACCACACCGTTTTCTGTGCTGGGTGAGTTCACGGCTGAGGTGTAGAGGGGGCGGTAACACCCGGAGAGTTCCGAGCCCCATGCTGGAATAACACCCAGAAACAAAGTACCATAAACGACATGTAGTAAGTTGGTTATGGAGAAGTTTTCAATTTTCAAAAGGTGATATAATTATGCAATGTCGCCTTATAATATAAGATGCACTATGTAGATGACAAGATTCAAAGTACTCTTTTCATATACTACTCACATAAGTAAGTATTGGTTGTTTTAGACATGTTTCACGATATAACATTCAAACTCCCATTTCTTTATATTGCTCAGACTAATAGTCCCATCCATCAATTTTACATAAATTTATTATCAAAATGTAATGCACATTTTGTCTTTTCTCAGTTGAATTTAATGCCACTGCGTACATTCCAGAATATAATATAATGCGTCAATTGCAAGATTATAACCCCAAATTACTGATACTCCATCTAAGCATCGAAATATGGCCAATGAAAGAAAACGAACATATGCTGTATGTGATATTACTTATATATGAAACATTCAATATAACATTGTTCATATTTAACCAGCTCATCCAGTGACGTAGCTTGAAAATGTTAAATTCCATAATTATAAGTTATATACTCCAAACCCTCATTTTCATGTACTACTCACATCCCCATATTTTACCACATGTCCAATAACGTCAAACCAAGCAATGGTGTCTGTCGTGAAACATCATACATAGGCATATTTAGGCAGTGTCATTTATACCTACATGTATATCATTCATATATATAATTATATATATATACATACATACATACATACATACATACATACATACATACATACATACTTGCGCACATGCATGCATGCATACATGCATGCATGCATACACACACACATACATAGGCCAACATAGGGCCTACATACAGCCACATGCATGCATTCGTACACATCTTCATATCTATACATAAACACACATGAAATGAGTCGATGATGACACATCTGTACATAACACAGACATGGAGCCTTGAGCCAACATTTTTACCAAATTACCTTTGGAGGTAAAGTCAACGTCAAACCGGAAGTCAGTGTCGCCCCTAGCGCGGGTAACCTGAACTAAGGCCTGGAAGCTGCTGGCCGTTACCTCCCCCTGTCGGCTGCCCACGGAAATAGTACTGTCAAGGTCAAGGTCAACCAGTAGGGCAGACTCCTCACAGCACCCGTCAAAGATCTGCAGGGGGTAAGGCATTAATTAGCCAACCATATAATTATTGTGTGTCTGGGCAGCAGATCACCAAGTACAAAATGTAATAGTACTTTCATGTGTGTGTTTCTATCTCATCAATTCATCTCTAAAGATCTGGTCAGCAAGATATGGATAAAAAAGCTCAGTGTATTGGCTTGATATCATAAGTATCATTGTATTGGAGTGCTGTTTACTGACAGAAAACATATCATCAGTTAACTTCCCATTTTTCATTAGAGTTGCAGTTGGTTGAACTTAAGCAATTCAGGGAAAGACTGTTGGGAGATTACAGAAAATGTTCAGGTGCCAATATGGTTTCTTGTGTCCCAGATCTATATGGACAAGCTATGTTTCTTTATGGCCTAAGTGCACAGGGTAAGATCCAAGAAGGTCATCCTAAACCTCTCGTTTGGTGGGTACCTAAACTTTCCACAAAGATGAAGCAATGCTCGCATCTCTCTCACAGTACATGCAGCGAAAACATTTTATCAAACCATGGTGCAGCCATCGTTATCTTTTGTTTTACTTTTGAACATAAGAGGAATTGATGCTATGAGTAATATACTGTAGCATATCTTTATTGAGGGTGATAGAATGAAGTATATGGTGTACAATAATGTAAGCAAATATCTGTACTTACTTAGGAGTTCTGGTGAGTAATTACCAAGTTCCGGCGAGCAATCAAGGATGGATCCTGCTTGTTCGACGGCTGGGGTAACTCTGCTTATCCGGCGAGGGCGACGGTGGCGCCGCCGCCTCCGCGTAGTGGACGAAAATGGAACTAAACGCTCGACGCCGTCTACACTCCCCCCCATTCCATTTTTTAGGAGGGCTCACTCCATCCGAAGTCCCATTCCATTCTTGAGTCATCACTCCACTTTGAATCAGAGATCGTGGCTTTAGTTCATTTTCTATTGTGAGTTCACTCCACAAGAGGTGGTGGTCGTAATCTTTCTCTAAGTTGGCTCTCGTCGAAGTGGTCTTTCAAGAGGGCCCCCTCCATCAGAAGAGGCCATTTTTAGGAGGGCCCCCTCCATTAGAAGAGGCCTGCTATAGAACTACATCTTACTAAAACGTCTGGCTCATCTACGGGTGTATGTACAGGTCTATATGTTCTAGGCATCTAGTTGCTACTATATACAAGGATAGGTCCTCTTGACCTACAGCCCGAAGAACTCCCGGGTGTCTCTTGAGATCTCCAAGATGAGGCTGGGTGGAATTCCTCGGAGATCTCCTACTCGGCCCGTCACCAGGCGGATGGAAGTCAGTCCATGCTGGTTGGCCAGGACCCCTCCTGGGCAGAAGTAAGGGCTGTTGGCTTCCAGAGGGAGCTTGCCCAGCTCCAGGCTCTGTACCACCCGGTCCAGTTCCGGGTGGTGGTCAGCCCTCCGAAATTCTCCTGAGGTACTGGACATCGTCTCAGGGGCCCTTGCACTAGGTGGATGAGCTTTTGTTGTGGGCACCAGCTTCTGTTTTCGTGGTGGTACCCTTCCACTCTCAGGGGGCCTTTGTACATAGGCCTCTGCCCTGGGTGAATGGGCTGTCTTTGAGGGCAGTGTGGTCCCCTCAATTGAGACCATACGGTTATCCTCTTCTGCCCTTTCTGGCTCGGGGGTTGTGGCCTGGTACCCCCACTGGACCCTTCGGGGTCTGTCATCTCCAAAGGTTACCTGAAGACCTCTGGCTTGTGCAGGGGGCTGGTTTTTGTCTGGGTCCCAGCTAGTGAGAGCTGACTGGTCTCCAGGCAGCTGGAGAAGGAGGACTGGGGTCCCCCCTTGGCCCATGAGCCCCGTGATGTTGATGGGCAGTCTAGCTGATGTGGGAGGCTGGTTGTTGTCTGGGTCCAAGTCAGCGAGAGGCAATTGTTTCCCAGGCAGCTGCAGAAGGAGGACCGGGGCCCCCCCTTGGGCAATGAGCCCTGCAATGTTGCTGGGCGGCCCGGCGACATCACTCTCCCGCAGACCAGGTGGCATGGCAACTCGCAGGGAGCAGGTGAAGCTCCTAATCTGGCCTCCACAGGCTGTAGCCAGTAGCTTGACGTCTTGGTCTTCCCTGTGTGCAGCATCTCCCGCTGTGTCCACAAGTGGTTGCGCTGTAAATCTTCTGGTCTTTTTGTCTTGGGATGCCTTCTTGCCTGTAGCATTGGTCACCTGTGGTGGACTTTGGCCAAAGGATGGAGCCGAGGCCAGGGGATGCTCTTCCTCTTGCTCGAGCCCAAGTGATTCCTGCCGGGTTTCCTTGTCCAAGCATGGTGCCTGTTTCAGAAGGTGGAGCTGGGATGGAACTTCCTGGCCCAAGTTTGAAGTCCGATCCGGGCGGTGATCTTGGTTGAGAAGGGTTGGTGACTGGTCAGTGTTTGCTGGCAGGTGAGCTGGAACCTCTCCAATCTTCTTATCCTGAGCAGTTGCCAGATTTCGGGATCCCCAGTTCATGGGTTGAGCCTGGTCTGGGGGGCAACCTCGGTTCAGAAGGGTTGGTGATAGGTCACCCTTCCCAGCACCTCCCACAACATTCACTGTTAGGCAGGCTGGGATTTCTCCTGTCTTCTTGTTCTGGGCAACTACCGGATCTTGGGATTTCTGGTCCATGGGTGGGGCCTGTTCGAATTCCGGGCCGAAGTGTGATATTCGGTCCAGCGATTGCTCCAAAAACTGGGCTTGATCCAGTGGGTGATCTCGGTCCGAGCATGAGGGCTGATCCCGGGAGCGGCTTGCGATGAGGGGTCGCCATGAAGCCTGTTGGATTTCTGGGCCGAAGTGTGAACCTCGGTCCAGCGGGTGACCTTGGTTAAGGAGCGGTGGTGATTGGTCGCGCTTCCCAGCACCTCCCACAGCGTTCATTGTTAGGCAGGCTCGGACTTCTCCTGTCTTCTTGATCTCAGCAGCTTTCAGATCTTGGGGTCTCTGTTCCATGGGTAGAGCCTGTTGGATTGCCGGGCCAAAGTGTGACACTTGGTCCGGTGGGCGACCTCGGTTAAGGAGAGGTGGTGATTGGTTGCGCTTCCCAGCACCTCCCACAGCGTTCATTGTTGGGCGGGCCAGGACTTCTTTTGTCTTCTTGATCTCGGGAGCTTTCAGATCTTGGGGTTTATGTTCCATGGGTAGAGCCTGTTGGATTTCCAGGCCAAAGTGTGACACTTGGTCCGGTGGGCGACCTCGGTTAAGGAGGGGTGGTGATTGGTCGCACTGACCACCCCTTCCTAGTTTTCCGATGCCGTAATCTCTGCTCCCATCAGTTTACTTTTAAGATTAGGGCACCCACGCAAGAAGTGACCCAACTCTTGGCAGTTGACACACTGCCTTGGCTGGCTCGGGGAATGGCTGCATGGTCCACTTCTGTTCAGGTATGGACTTGGTGACTTTGCTGGCCTCCTCACTGTAGTCTGCTTCTTGTCCATCGTAGCCCCAACGTCTGTCTCCACTGCTTTCTTAACCTGCTTTCCCAAACCTTGGAGGGGATCCCTTTCCAGCCTGACAATTGAGGAAGGCTGGCCGCTGATTGGGTTCCCAGTGATGAAGGAAACTGGTGATCCGTATTGGCCCTTGTCTTCGTGTTTCCAAGGTGAGGTCTGTGGGCGATGGACATCTTGGCTGTCCTGGCTTCCATGCTCCCTTGAGGGCTGTTCTGAGAATTGGCGGTCGTGCCATTCCTCATGCCAAGAAATGTCATTATGGCCCCTGCCTTCATGCTCCCAGGACGAGCACTGTGAGCGGCGGACATCCTTGCTGCGGCGAAGAGGAGTCTCGTACTGGCCTTTGCCTTGGTGCTCCCATGGTGATCCTTTGCTCTGGCCTTCACCTTGATACTCCCGTGGTGATTTCCGCGAGCGAAGGGTGTCTCGGCTGTTTTGGCGTCCTTGCTCCCTTGGGGACTGTTCTGAGAATTGGCGGTCGTGCCATTCCTCTTGCCGAGAAACGTCATAACGGCCCCCGTCTTTTTCCTCCCAGGGCGAGTCCCATGAGTGGTGGTTGTTCCGGAAGTGTGGCGGCTCGGAGAGATCGCTGCCATTCCTGCCGCTCCTGTACTCTTGTTCCAGAGCTTGGTGGTGCGGGACGTAACAGTTACGCGGAGGCGGAGTTCTTGATTCGTAGCCCCGTCTCTCTGGAGCCACATCATCCTCGCTGCTGGAGGAGGTGGAGTCCACTTCCCAGTAGTCGCCTGAGCCCTGCTGGGAAGACCTGGATGATTTGGCCCGCCCCTCGCTCCGGCCATGGTTGGAACGTCCACTCTCCCTTAGGGGCTCCTTTGGTGGTTGAGGTTGGTGATCGTACCACTCCCCGTGGCGAGGGGCATCATGCTGGCTGTAACTATCACGTTCCCAAGAAGAATTCCCCTGTGAGCGGAGGTCGTTGTGGGGGGCGTGGCGGGGCGTTTCATATCGGCCCTTGTCTTCACGTTCCCACGGCGAGCCCTGTGAGCGACGGTCATTCCGGTAGTGCAGCTGTTCTGAGAGATAGCTGCCATTTCTGCTGCTCCTGTTTTCCTTTTCTGGAGTTTGGTGGTGTGGGATGTAGCGGTTATCCCGCACGCTCCCCTTACGTAGAGGAGTTGAGTGCTGCTGGGGTTTTTGCCAACCCTCGCTCCTCTCTCCCGGCCCCTCCGGATCTTCTGGGTGATCCTGACTGGTCCTCCTGTCTCTTCCTTTTGAGTTGTAGGCCTCTCTCCACTTGGCCGCCTGCTCCTTTGCTTCTTTGGCCTCGCGTTCCAGCTCTTTAAGTCGCAGTTCTTTAGGATCTTGCTCAGGGTCCTCACTTAACTCTTCATCGTCGGTGTATTGAAGAGAAGCCTCTTCTCTTTCAGCTTCGGCGCGTCGGGCGGCTGCCTCCTTCTCGGCCTGTGCGGCTGCTTCCTTCGCGGCCCGGACCCGATGACGAGTTGCTTCTCGGGCGGCTCGAGCACGCTGCTTCTGCTCCGACGCTATGCGTTCCTCCTCTTCCACTTGACACCGAAGCTGCACACGCTGGTCAGCCTCGGCTGCTTCCTTCTCGGCCTCTCGTTGGCGCACCTCAGACTCATTTTGGTATTCGGTGATTGTAGCGTTCGCGCTGCTCAAGGATGAGCGCAGGCTTTCCCTTTCTGAGCGCAGGCTTTCCCTTTCTGAGCGCAGGCTTTCCCTTTCTTCCTCCTCTCCAAAGTCAATTACCTTTTCCAAGATGGCGGCGGTGAGGGCTTCAAGTATGTCTTTCTCCAGATAGGGGGCCAGATCGTTCAGCCTTTGTGCGGGGCCATGCTGCCGAAGAACCTTGGCGAGGGTCTTAGACCTCGCCGCACCTATTCTTGGTATGGTCCTTAGTTGGTCTTCGGTCCCCGTGTTAAGGTTAAACGGGGGATCAGCCGGCATACTGTTGGCCATGTTACAAGCGCGTTCAGTAAAACGAAGGATGGGTCGCGGAACGTTCGAGCTAGGGTGCCGCGTCGGTGGTTAGTTTGGAGTTGCGGGATCTTAAGGAAGGGTTGTTGCTTATCCTATGTTATCTCGTACCGTATTTCCCACTAGACTGAATTGCAGAGATTTTAGGAGGCTCCGGAAAAAGTAACCTTAAACCAGAAATTACCTCAAATTTGGAGAATTAGCTTAATTTCTAACGTCGATACCAGAAAAACTTGGATGAATCCCCGGCTTATCTTCAGTGTTCGAGAATTCGGCTAATTAAAGGTGCTCCGGAAAAAGTAATCTTAAACCAGAAGTGACCTTAAATTTGGAGGATTAGCCCAATTTTTAGTGTCGATACCCGAAGAACTTGGATGAATCCCCGGCTTATCTTCAATCTTCAAGAATTAGGCTAATTAAAGGTGACTCCGGAAAAAGTAACCTTAAACCAGAAATTACCTTAAATTTGGAGAATTAGCCTAATTTTTAGTGTTGATACCCGAAGAACTTGGATGAATCCCCGGCTTATCTTCAATCTTCAAGAATTAGGCTAATTAAAGGTGACTCCGGAAAAAGTAACCTTAAACCAGAAATTACCTTAAATTTGGAGAATTAGCCTAATTTTTAGTGTCGATACCCGAAGAACTTGGATGAATCCCCGGCTTATCTTCAATCTTCAAGAATTAGGCTAATTAAAGGTGACTCCGGAAAAAGTAACCTTAAACCAGAAATTACCTTAAATTTGGAGAATTAGCCTAATTTCTGGTGTTGATACCCAAATAAATCAGGGTAGTACTTCCGATGAATTATGACGCGAGCCTGAGCCCGATTTTGGGAGTTTGTAAATTAAGTCACCAGGCTCTGTGGCCTTATATAGGATAAATGGGCAAAATTACTAAGTCCAAGTAGGCTTACTAAAGTTATGAAAATTACTCCTAATTCAGGGTAAAATAACTTAAATATATGGCCAAACTTAGTACATAATAAATGCAGAATGTTCTGTAGGGCCCACTTAATGTTTTTGTAAAGTTTTAGCCAAAATGGCTGACTCCTGGCCAGGAGGCCTGGGCCTTTTTTGAAAACTAAGCCCCAGTTTTTAGTCTTAAAAAGTTCACAACATGTAAAAATAATGGCCCAGAATTAAAATGTAGGTGACATACAGTCCCTATAAGTGGCACTTAAATCATAAACAGTCTTAGTAAATGCAGGATGGCTCTGTAATTTGTGTGATGAAATGGTTTGGGATTTAAAAATGGCCACTTCCAACCTCTCCTGGGGTGGGCAGGAAGTTGCCAAGTTTCACCAAATAAGTCCACAAAAACACACCAAACCACACAAAATGTCACATACACACACAGGGGGGTCCTTTGTGAATAATCCCTGTAAGTTTCAGCACTGTAGATGGCCTTTTTCAGACCTTTTTAGAGTCTTTGGGATGTAAACAATGCAGGGGCTTGGATGTAAACAAGTCTCCACTGGCAAAGTTTTATCTCCACAAAAATGGCACAAAAATGTCTTTTCCTGGATCCAAACTTGACAAAATCCTGGTGGGTAGGCACACCAACACTCCTGGCACCAATGTAAGCAAATATCTGTACTTACTTAGGAGTTCTGGTGAGTAATTACCAAGTTCCGGCGAGCAATCAAGGATGGATCCTGCTTGTTCGACGGCTGGGGTAACTCTGCTTATCCGGCGAGGGCGACGGTGGCGCCGCCGCCTCCGCGTAGTGGACGAAAATGGAACTAAACGCTCGACGCCGTCTACAATAAAGTACCTTGACTGAGGCCCTGCGCATGCTGACCACACTCCATGTCAGGCTCAGGATATCACCAACTGCCACACGCAGCCGCCATCTTTGTATGACGTCAGTGGGCGTCTCAACCTGGTGAGGTGACGTCACTGAGGAGAAGGCCCCGGACGGCCCGTCCACCGTCAGGGTAGGGCGAAGCACCTTCCACTGGTCTGCGTCTGTGGGGTAAAGGCACGGGAATGGTCCACAGCAATGCTTAACACTTCTTTTATTAATGACACTTTGCTAATTGATCGATGTATTGGGTGTACACTCACCTCTGTCAATATAGTCCACGTATGTGTGTATAGGCCTATAATTATGCAATTAAAGATGGGCAACAGGTAGACATATGACACATATTGTACTTTTGTGTGTATGTTATATTATTTATATTATTACCTTGGTGAAGAGCACAATAAAAAGGGACGATGAGTTCTAAAAAAATACATTTTTTTCCAATTTCAATTTTATTAAAAAAAACCATATCCCTTGCATTCCATCAGACTATCATTATCATTAGCAGGAATTTCTGCCCCAAGTGACTGTATTGTCTCATCCTTACTGATAGCTTCATATGCCATCCTAATCACATGACCCTCAGACCACGTGACTCCACTCAGGACCACGGTCACGTGACTTCCGGTGGACAGGATGGACCAGGGAAAGGTTGTCCCACAGTATCTCTCTATCAGACTGGTGCCCTCCACTGAACTGTCGTACACGGCCAAGCCACTAAGGGCACACGCCTGGTCTGAAAGAAAGTAACAAGTTGATAAAGATCCGTTGCCTTGATAAGATGTGAAAAAGCTGTATATCTATAAATAATATTTTACAGCAGTTTCACTCCATGAATCTTATCACCAACCCTTTAATGAGGTCACATTTGGGCATTACTTAATATCAAGAGACACAGTCTTTTTGTAAGGTCAACATAAACAAACATTAGACACGTTATGTACTGGGAACTTGAAAGTGAGTGGGCAGTGCGATTGAGCAATGTTTTTATGGTAAGAACTCAAATGAATCTACCTGCCTCCCTTTTCTACAATCTACTTCTTACCTTTAGCATGTCCTTAATACACCGCTGCATATGCGTGCAGGCACCATGTAACGTATGTATTAATTGGTAAACTCAGCCTTATCTTCAATGTGGAAGTTGGGAAACGACCGACTCACCCTTGTCCTCGATGCTGAAGTCAGTGAAGGTGAGGTTCACAGTTTTCCCCTCAGGTACCGAGATGCTCCAGCGGCAGTCAGTGGCGCCCCCCTGTGGACCATGGAGGACATCCACCTGACCGCAGTCACCTGACAGTTGGCGCGCTGTGCCACACCCTGACTGACCGCTTCCACCGCCGCACCCTGTTAGAGAGAACCGTTAGAGATACACAACGTCTTTTGTATTGATGCCATGACCCAACTGACAACTCACACCACCGCACCCTGTTAGGGATACACAGTATATATTGTATTGATGCCACACCCTGACTGACTACTTCCACCACCGCACCCTGTTAAGGATACACAGCATATATTGTTGTATCAATCACATGCCCCGACTGATGGCTCCCATTGCCATACTGTGTTAGAGATACACAGGATATATTGTATTAATGCCACACCCCAACTGCTGTACCCTGTTAGAGTTACTCAGCATATTGTATTGATGCCACAACACGACTGACCAGTCCCATTGCCTCACCCTGTAAGGGATAATCAGTATATATTCTATTAATGCAATACTCTCACTGAGTGCTCCCACTGCTGCACCCTGGTAAGGATACACAGCATATAGCATTATATTGTATTAAAGCCACAACCCTACTGACCACTCCACCACTGCACCCTGATAGGGGTACACAGTGCATATTGTATTAATGCCACGACCCCACTGAACTTTCCCACTGCCACACCCTGTTAAGGATACACAGCATTATTGTATTAATGCCACATCCTCACAGACCACTTCCACCACCACACCATGTAAGGGGTACACAGCATATATTGTATTAATGCTGCACTCCGACTGACCGCTCCCATCACCCCACCCTGTTGCAGATATACAGTGTTATTGTATTAATGCCACAACCCGACTGTGACGGCTCCCACTGTCACATCCTGTTAGAGAAACACAGCATAATATGTTATTTGACTGCTCCCACCACTGCACCCTGTCATAGGTACACAGCATCTATTGTATTAATGCCACAATCTACTGAACACTCCTTCCGCCACACCCTGTTACAGATACACATCATATATTGTATTAATGCTACACCCGCACTGCTACACCCTGTTAGGGGTACACAGCATATATTGTATTAATGCCACACCTTGACTGACCGCTCCCACCACCACACCCCGTTAAGGATACACAGCATACATTATATTGTATTAATGCCATGACCCCACTGAACCTTCCCACTGCCACACCCTGTTAAGGATACACAGCATTATTGTATTAATGCCACATCCTCACAGACCACTTCCACTACCGCACCATGTTAAGGGTACACAGCATATATTGTATTAATGCCGCACTCTGACTTACCGCATGCACCACCCCACCCTGTTGCAGATATACAGTGTTATTGTATTAATGCCACACCCTGGCTGTCGCACCCTGTTAGAGATACACAGTGTTATATTGTATTAATGCCACAACCCGACCAGGGGTGTGCAAGTGCTCGCAAATTCGCACCAATGTGCGAATTTTGTCACAGAATGTGCGAATTTTTAGCACAAATCTATATAGGAAAGTAAAATTTTTTTTAATTTTTTTTTTTATTGAGCAAAACTATCACGTTTTACAAAAAACGCTTTTCAGATAGTAGATATTAGTAACATATAATATGGTTAGTAGACATTTGGATGATTCAATGGTTTGGATGAATGTTTTGCAAGTTTGTCTGTTACTACCAAGGGATGAAAGATCTTCCCGAGGTATAATATATCAGACCTATGTTTTCCAGTCATATAAATCAAAATCTAATCCCTTGACATGTTTTTTAAACAAAGTGATGTCTTTCAGTAATTGTAGGTTTGTCGGGATTTTATCCCAAAGGATACACATTCGGTAATAGGGGCTGTTCAAAATATATTGTTTGTTTGTGAATGGCCTTTTCAATTTAATTTTATCATCATTTTATCATTACAAAATGCTATACAAAAATGTGCAAATTTGTGACTAGATTGTGCGAATTTTCCTGTGAGTTTTGCAAAAATAAATGGGAGTCTGCACACCCCTGCCCAACTGTGACGGCTCCCACTGTCACATCCTGTTAGAGAAACACAGCATAATATGTTATTTGACTGCTCCCACCACTGCACCCTGTTACAGGTACACAGCATCTATTGTATTAATGCCACAATCTACTGAACACTCCTTCCGCCACACCCTGTTACAGATACACATTATATATTGTAAGTATGCCACACCTCCCATGTTAGAGATACACAGCATATACTGTATTAATGCCACAACCCGACTGACGGCTCCCACCGCTGCACCCTGGTAGAGGTACACAGCATATATTATTGTATTGATGCCACATCCATTACTGACTGCTGAGAAACATTGCCCAGACGAGAAATAGTGGGGTCTGTTAAGGTCATTTTTTAGTGAAAATATTACACGGCAGATAAAAGTATCAAATTATTTTGGTATGAGACACCTCTGAGGCATAACTATCAAATCTGGAAGGGGAGCCACCTTGAAATATCGATAGGATGGATGTGGGGCCCAAAAAACCAATATGGCCGACTTTTGCTATAAATAATCTTATATCTCAGCTTCTAAAATGTTGAGAGACATGGTTGGTGTCAAAATTGACAGATTATGGGTCAGGGAAATCAATTCTTTACATTTGAAGTTAATGGAAGACCAGGGGGTCACCCTGAAAATGACTTTTTGAATTAAAAAAAAAAAAAAATAAAGCAGAAATCCAAAATCCAAGATGGCTGACCAACATTGAGAAATAACATGATTTTCAGCTGCTAAAGTATCTAGAAAAGTGAAAATGGTTCAGTTGTTAATAACCTAGGAGCTCAATGGATGTAATATTCATCTAATACAATACCACAGATTTCAAAATGGCTGAATTTATTAGTATGCTACCTTTGACAATGAGTGTTGGATTCCAAAATAATTCAAAAGAAGCTCCCCTTCCAGATTTGATAGTTATTTAATACCTAAGTCACCCGTTATCTAATACCTAAGTCAGTCATTTTCTATTGTGCTGTCTTAGGATCAGAATTTGATCAATCTTATGCAATTGTTTGATTAATCCATCATCTGGAGCTGTTTTATCAACCCAAATGGCATGTAGCACTTACTGTTTTCTGTGTAGGATATTTGGAAGCCCTGTTCCTCCACCGATCCATCTGATGAGAATGTAAGAAGCACTACATTCCCTGTAGACTGAAGAGGCTGACTGTAAACAGAATTGTCAGTGTTAAAGGTGTTCCCTTTTCTGTGAGTCTGCTCTAAGCATACATGATAGAATGAATGATCTGTTAGCTCAGCTTCAGATGTAAACAGAGAGAATTTACACTTATCCAACTTTGATATCAACAGTTTATCATAATCAATCTTCTTTGTATATGTTCTTAATGAAAGCAGACATTGATGCATCCACAGATAACTACTACGATCATGCCGGAGAGCTCGCAGAGTGAACACTGTCTTCCTGACTGAACTGTCTGAGCTCTGTTAGAGCTGGTGTTTTTATGTTCATTTATTTTATGACCACACCCGAGCCAAACTCAGGTTCTGGCCTTGAACCTTGACCCATGGCTCAGGTGCGGCCCACTCCAACCTTGACATTGACCCAAGTGGGTTGTCCTGTAGCCACCCTGGGTCAATAGGTAACCTCATCTGTTATCCTTCACCCGGACTGCCCTGTCCTGAACTTGCACTGTGAGATACCACAATGGTAAGGGATGGTTGAGGCCTTTCATTTGGAAGTATGTCAGGTATACTAAGGACAAGGCCATAGAGACCTATAAAAAGGGGATAGCTTTGGTTCTAGATCCAGTTTCTACATTGAGGCTTAGGTGAAACTGCCTCTGTAACATATATTTAAGCTGGTTGCTTGTGTGTGGGGACCAGTCCCGACACAATACACACCACTCACACATCACAAGTTAGACACACCATACACACCTTATAGCTCACACCCAATAGATACGCCTCACATCTCATCCACACCACACACACCTCATACACAACTCACACATCATCCACAAGAGACAGCCCTCCCAACTCACACACACGCCACACACTTCACATGATACACACACCACACACGCCACATACACCTAACACATCATGCACACCTCCCCTCTCATACACACCACACACAACTCCTACCTCTACACACCAACACACCTTACAGCTCATAACACACTACATAACCCCCCACCTTATAGAAACTACACACATCCCACAAACAAAACACACTTAAATGTTTTTACACAGGTCTCAAATGCTTGTGGTGACCAGACTTTTGCCCCCTGGACTTTTCCTCCCAGACCTTTATCCCATGGACTTTCCCCCCATACATTTGCCCGCTGGACTTTTGCCCCTAGTACTTTTGCCCCCTAGACTTTTGCCCCCCTTGCAAATCAGATTCTTTGATTATCTGTCTTTAATAGATTTCTTCACTTGATTGATTTTTATTCATTGTCATGTTTATCGTCATCTCCTAAATTACAAGGGCCCCTGTAATGAGAATTATATGACAGTATTGGGGGGGGGGGGGCAAAAGTCCTTGGAGAAAAAGTCCTTGGGGGCAGAGGTCCAGGGGCAAAAGTCTAGGGGGGCAAATGTCTAGGGGGCAAAAGTCAGAAGAGGGCAAAGGTCCCTAAAGTCAGGGGGCAAAGGACCTAGAACCACGTTAACACACACACCTAAAACACCAATTTCCCTGAATACACAAATACCTCACCCACACGCTACACAGCAGAGAAATACACCAGACATTCACTTCACACGCCAGACACAAAACATCTCAATCCAACCCCAACATAACTGACCTTAGACTGTCATCCTTGGGGTCACATAAAGGACCAATCAGTATTGGACTGGAGGTGGACAGACCATCATAGATCATCAACTGGTCAAAAACACAGTCTTTTCCTAACTCCAGAAGCAGAGCACTAAACCTACAGGGTCAGAAGAAATGAGATGGTGTAAGTCTTGGCTAGGTGCAGTTGTAGTTAGTTGATATGAGCCAAAGTTAGCTGCAACTTGGCAGTTTGAGGAAGGTTAAAACTTGGGAGTAGCCATTCAATGTTAGGCAGACACAGGTCATTGGTACTCAGTGTTGTCCGTGTGAGCCAGGGTCATATTATGTTGTTTCGCATTAAAACACTATCGTTACAGTTGGAATTGTGGAGGGTGCTGTGATTTTTTGTCAAATTCACAAAGCCAGCCCACAAAACACAGCCTGGAATTAAAAGGACAAATCATTTTCACCCCCCACCCTGGATCCGCCCCTGTATTTAATGCAAATGTAAGACTATATTCACATCCACATATAGAGCAAAGAAATAAAGGACATGTTATAATTCCAATGATGCAACTCATACATCTTATTCTATGGTTCACCTTGTGGTTGCCAGTTGACTCACTTTAGAGTGATGGTACTGTCCTCTCTGACTGTCACGGTCCAGTTGCATCGTGACAGGGCTGGGTAGGTCCTGGGGTACTGCGGTGAAGTCACTTCACCTGCTGGGCCCGTTGACATGGATGGTCCACAGGCAGTCCACAGCTCTCCTTCCACACCTGAGGGGACAAGGAACTAGACATTACAGGCATTACTCAGTCAAATAAAAAGGTATTTTTAAGTGTATACCTCATCTGGCATTCAATATTTTTTCTTCTACTTCTATTACTATTTGACTCAAACTATGAAGAATGGAAGGTCACTAACATCTGTCAACAAAACCTGTACGAATCTAAACACTATCTTAAAAAAATATGATCTGCCAGTACCAGAAATGTTATGAACAGATACAAATTGCACCTCTGACAGCCGGTATAGAAGCTTCAGGAACAATTAAGTTGAGGAGCCACTGTGACTGTAATTATACTGCATGCACATACTACTGAATTGTTAGAACTCAGACATATTAGCCAACAAAACCATGTTTGAGAATCCAGGAGAAATTACAAATGGTCCTTAACCTCAATCCACCATGTAAAAATAAATTCAAGGCTGATGTTATTGAATTACTGTGCACTTTTGTTAAAAATTCCTACCAAGTTGTACAACACCAATCTAAGTGATATGAATGTATTGCTTACATTAGTCCAATAAACTTACTTACTTAGTTACTTTAAGGTTGAAGAACAAAGGAGGATAGACCCAAAATATTGAAACTCACCCTGACAGGTGGCTCCAACAAAGCCATCTGCACACCGACACTCCGTGTCCAGCTGGCCTCCAATGAACGCACAGGATCCACCATTTTGACAAGGGTTGGGCTCACATGCCAAACTCCCTGGTTAACAAAGCATTGCATGGTCAGCAATGTGAGAGAACACTTCAAGTTCCAGACTACAAACCATTGTAATAATTTGATAAATTATAAACAATAAAGTGGAATGTACTGCTCTTGAAGCTGGAATGTCGCAAAATGTATCGGCATAAAACTGTTTTGTGATACAAATATGTAAAATGAGATGTGAATGGTATACAGAAAACGAGAATCAAGATAAACTCTTTTACTGCAGTATGCCTTCAAGTTCACTTGTTGAGATTTAACTTGGTATCATACACATCTTCATCTTGCCTGGATAATGTGAGACATCACTTAGAGGGATTTTTGACTGAATACACCAGCGCCACTGGTGTAGAAATCTTAGGAGCTTAATATTTCAGTTGTGTTTATATAATATATCTTTACCACACGCATTCTGACTTAAAATGGGATATTGAGAGATTTAAAGGGAATTTATTTACAATATACAAGAAACACGTACAAGAAGTGTCCTGTTAATATAGATTTCTTTTGTCAATTCAAAATCCATTCAACAGTTTCCTTACAATAAAGTAACAAGGCAATATTATTTTATCCGGAACGGTGTGTTGAGGTAGTAAACTACCTTTGTGTAAAATGACCTCGGTATCTATAGAAGAGATAAATAGTAGCCACCTACGTTCACAGATGTAGCCCTGCACCTGCTGACTGTTGGTGTCGCACCCAAAATCCACCCAGTAGAAGGAGTCAAAAGAGACTTTGCGGATGGCCCAGAACTTGTAGTTGGTGAGCACTGCACAGGTCTTCGTTTTGGTGTCATGGTTGGGCTCTCCAGGGTACCACTCGTTCCAGGGGTCTGGGGGCAGCGGGACACGGGACCCATCGGCCCATTTCCAAGTACTACCTGTAAGCCCCATAGGATTACTATGTGGTAGTTATAGCAGTATAAACATATGGCTAAGTAAAAATATACTTACATTTAGGTAACCCTATACATCTTTTTCATTAAGCAGGGACGGATCCAGAGTCTGTCTTCTAGGGGGGGGGGACAATATATCTGTCCCTACCCCCCATGATTTACCTTGCAAAATTTCTCCTCAGATTTTTCAAAACTACGAGAGTCCATTTTTGGTCTAGGGGGGGGGGGGGGGGCAATTGCCCCTTTTGCCCCCCCCCCCCTGGATCCGCCACTGTTAAGGTCATGCTCCCTGGTGTATTAGATTTGAAACACTTTTTTTATGGATTTGCTATAGTAAAGTTATAGGAAGTGAAGTGACCTAGTTACCAAAAGCCCCAAAAGTTGGCAGACTGGTGGAATGCGCAGGTTCATGGGAAAGCTGTATAACTTCAACAGTTCTTTTGGCCCTACATTAAATTAACTTGGAGAATATTTCTTCAGTATAGAGTCACCTCTACAGATACTCTTTTACGAGTCATTTGGAACCATCGTATTCAATTTTATGATGGAAAACAATGTGATACCTGTCAAAGACTCTACCGAGAGTGGTTTAATATGGCGTTATGCCATCAAAAAGGAATTAACACCTCACCATAAAGGGGCAATTATGCGATATCAGTAAGTGAGGCTTCTTTTCATTATTTACTTTAATTCAAAATTCTTTCAATATATTTCTTTAGATATTTGGGTTTAATGAGTGCTGTAATTTATGCGCATCACATTGTCTTTGGCTCCCTTTTAAAAAGGTAAGATATGATTATTCGTATAATAGGGTGTTAATATCACATGAACGACAGGCCCAATGTAACATTAATAGAGGCCCCTATATGCAGACATAAAGGTGGAGACATGGAAATATACAATAATCTTTGGTATAAGTAGTGTGTATTATCTGCAGTGGAAGGCCAATGCAGATATCAAGAAGTGTGTACCCCCACTCTCTAGATATCGGGATACGCATCATCATTCTAAAAATCGTGGAGAAAGGGGTCCTTTCAAAGCATGTCCACGAAAATTAGAAAGAGGGGGGATATTTTATCACCCAGAATTCGATAAATAGAGAAAAAGCTCTAATATTTTGACTTAACTTTTGCTCTTTAGAAATGTAGCATTTTTCAATGGATATAGGGGATCTAGCTTTAAAATTTGAATGCATGCTACATAACATTTCTAATGCTCTAAGAGCAAGTATTGTAGTGGTAATTGTATGATACAATGTCACTAAATGTTCGTGTTTACTGAAAAGAGGGGTGAAATTGAGGCCCCAAAAATCATGTTTCAGTGAAAAAAGACGGGTCTTTCTTAGATGAAAATTCCTAGAAAAGGGGGTATTTTTCAGGTTGGAGAACACTGATGGATTCCCTAGTTTCTAGTTGAGTGGGGGTACCGGGTTATTACCTGTACTTTCAGCCCCTATGAAGACGGTCAGGGTGCGCGACCTGAGGACACGTGACACCAGGAACTGGTGCTGCCCCCTATCGCCAATACTGGCCAACAGGGCCCCCTGGTCGGCGCATGCGCCATGGGCACTGCGGGCCGTGGACGTTTGGTCTGCGTAGTACCGGTAGGCGCGACGTCCATACGTCACCCAGTCATCACCCGCCAGGAACTCCGCTGAAGGGGAAAGGGCCATGAAGTGTCTACTAGGGTAAATATAACACCAAATGAGTTTTGAGGGAGGGGAATTAAAAGCGTCTATGACGATCCCCATACCTTAAATAAAAAACAATAAAAAAAAAACAACGTTTGATTTCAGTTTTCATTCAATTGCCGTACTGTTATTACTTATGATTACTTTCAAGACCTCTATGTAATGCTGGAAGCAAGTGACAAATGGCTATATGGCCCATCTTGTACTACATCCAGGATAAATAAAAGAAAAAAAGGATAAGTGAATTCGGTGCATTTGCTACATTTAGGCTACATCAAGCTGTGTCGAATCCAGGAAGAAAAGGTTCAAAGGTGATTATTTCACAAAATGTAAATATTACTATCCACCCTTTTATTTAGTGTGTTATCTCAGCAATTGATTTACAGAATAAACCATTAGTCTAGTCGTATTTCTATGAAAAATAAGTTTGGGCGGCATTTTTTAGTAACAGTTGGGAACAAGGCTATTTTAGACAATTTGGACCGGCTCAATCTGAATATGGTTATTCCAAAGCTGGATTTTGCATTTTTCACCCTGTTTCCATGGTTACTCTTCATCATATCAGTACCAAATTTGGATCAAACATGGACAGGGTGATGGACATATTTTGATATTGAAATTTTGACCTTGACCCATGATTGTAAGTTTGGTATTATGGCCTTTGAGGGAATCAATCATACTGCCTCGAAGCCACATAGGTATGACGTTATTTCACAGAAACCAACACCCACCCTCACCCTTTCTAGAAACAGAGTGCTGGGGACCTTACGTTTACAGACGGCGTAGTAATCGTCGCAGCAGTTCTCGTAGGTGAAGCAGGCCTCATTACAGTAGCAGGGGAGCCCCGGGATGTATCCCTCCACGCACCGCCCGGAGCACGACGTCCAATCAGGGCCCGGCGTGGTCGTGGGTGCGGGACTACTGCCCGCAGCGCCTGCAATTAACAATTGGTTGGTTAATAAGTTTCACCTGTTCGGTCTACGACAGTTACCGTGTTGTTTGTTGTAGACCACATCGACTCGTTATTAGGGTTTTTACCTTTTTCACTTGTTAGATCTTAACCCGGGATCTTAAGCAGTTAACGGCACTGCCTTAATGCGTGACGTCGCCTCTACAGCTACCACATTCTACGTGATATTATCGCGTGAATTGATTTCATCTGAGCGTAAGTAGTATGTATAAATGACAATTTGAAGCATGTCGCCTACATAGAACGTCCTATAATAATTTGCGCCACATCGCCAAGATTGATATTAAAATGTACATGCCATTGACATGTGGATTGATTTCTTTATATACGTGACTTCCTGTAGTAGTATAAGGAATATTTATAAAATTAATAATATAGTGATCAGGTTATTGGGATTTTACCCGTCGTGACTCTTGGAGCTACCCAATAATTTCAAGAAATAATAATGTTTCAGTAGTATCTGGGGATATAGAAAAATAAAATTCTTTTTCATTGCAATGACCCAATTTCTGGGATCGCTCATATATATGATGTTAACGTTGTTTGTCCAACCCTTGTCCAACCCCAGGAAACATGCAATGTGGGATGGGCTTATTACCCAAGATAGTAATGGTTTCTCTTGTCCTACGTTCTTTTTGCATTAAGGATTTGGGGTTTTAGGGACATATATTCGATATATGGATTTAAATATAGCTAATTATCATGAATTCATGTTGAATAAAGGGGTACTTAGATCCAGTTTAGGCCTATATGCTATATTTTATTCTAGTGGTGATTGGATAATGAAAGAATGGGAGCAAAACAAAATGCAATTGCCACTCTATACACGCATCAACATTGTTTATAGAATAATAGTATGTGAACAATATCCATTAAACCACTGACGAACATTGCAACAGGTAACTGTTCATTTATCCTACATCAGGATTTCAACCCCTTCAGTATTGGCCAGTATTTTCCTGCATTCTCAAAATTGAGTGAACAGAACATTTGTCATTGTCCCAGAGGGCAATAATGCCTGTCCGTGAATGCTAATGCCAATTTTTTTTGTCAGTAAAAAAATCAACATTTTCTGTGCAAGTGATATAGAACATATCTAAAAATTTAAAAATAGAAAATGTACAGACCATAGGCACACTCTGCAAGTATTACTGCCCTATATTTTGCAATAGCAATTGCTTTGTGCCCCTTATCTGCACTATGTATTAATTGCCGGTCCTTTCCCAGCCACAGGGCTGCTTGGTCGATGGGATGTTGAATACAGGCCACTCTCTATAGACTATACTGCATCTTGTACACTGCAATACCTGTATTCTTGATCAAACAATAATATATACATATATATGTGTCATCTACCGCTGCTGAAATCGTGAATATTTGCACGCATGCTTAGCATTATTCTCTGTATTTGGTCCCGTCATTTACGTTTGTCAGGAGCAAATAAGGCCTGCAAGACTTGTGGGGTTCAGAATAGGCTTAGTGCCAAATTGCTGCACATTGGCAGGCACATATATAACATTTCCCCCTCTTTGTAGATATTGAAGGTGCCCCCTTCCCTTGTCCGCCCCTGAATGTCCACCATTCCTCAGCCCAGAACAGTGCTGGAGAATCAGTCAGCACTGCTTGTTGTAGAGAGGGACTTGGGAAGGTTGACTCTTCCACCCATGGGTAAGAGCGCTACTATAATATGGAATATTTCTGTTGAATCTTTGAGTATCACTTTTCACTCTGGGTAGGATTGTGCAGAAATCAGAACACAAGGACGTCCTCATAAGGATATTGGTTACTGTTATATTGTACATTACAAGAAGATCCTTGTTGTGAAATAACAATGAAAGGGATTATTTAGAAAGAAAGGATACCATTGTCGAGGCAGACATAACAAGGATGTCCTTGTTTATTATTCCACAGAACAAACGAATTCTTTGGCCAGTCACATAAATGAAACAATGCAATGTCTTCATGTACAGCGCTTTACACATAATTTAGTTATATAATAATAAAGTTCACACAAAATATAGGCGATATCTTGTGCACAAGATGTAAAATATATGGAACATTGACTTCTTCAAAGTCCCATGTCTATATACCACTTACACTATTGTCGTGTATATCTTAATAAATTTGCGTGATACTGTCACCTTCTTAGCTCAGTTAAATCACGCGACGTCGCGCGAATAGATGACATGCTTCAAATCCCAAATTCTATATACTACTAACACCTATATAAATTGTCGCTTTTACAAATAGCCAATTTACGCTATCATATACTATAGGCCCTATACGACTTCTCACGCTTCCCATGCAGACGGGAGGTAATGATACAAGCCTCACGTATAGGGGACAGCCCCGGACTGAATACTTTAACTTGTTTCCATCATTGCTTTTCTCTATTTCCCATATTCTTTTGGAAAAAATATCTAATTGCACCTTATTTTTTCTTTTATTGTTTTCTTTTTCCATATGTATGAAGTATGATAAAGTAAGTAAGTAAGTATGTTAGTAAGTTAGTAAGTAAGTAAGTAAAGGACTGACCTGAGACCATGGACACAAGGACCAACCATCGGAGGAGTAACGTCACGGCACGTGTCGCCATGGTGACGGCCCACAGCGGTTGGTGGGGCCAGTCAAAGTGCACCCTTACATATACTTTCCTTTTTCCCGTCCCGTCCCCCTCCATCTTCCCTCTCTCCCTCCCCCTCCCTCTCTCCCTCCCTCTCCTCAGAGCCGCCTCCCCTCCGTTGTGACCCAGGGCGAGCTCTGATTGGTCACTGACACCCCCCGTTACCACAGGCCTCGAGAAGGAGTCTGATTGGTTACCGACACCGCACGTGACCAGAATCGCTCTCCATCACCATATACAGGTTCTGCTATGGGAGGGAAGGTGGGTTATGGGGGGCATGGGGGTTCCCTTAATTTTGATATCATTTCAAACATCTAAACTTGAAAAAGAGGGATAGGGAAAGAGGTTTAAATAAAACTTATTATTCAACATTTTCTCACTATTTCAGGGGTTTCTACAGGTAGTTTTGGAAGCAAAGGTGTAACCTTTGGGAAAGACTAATTTTTAGCGGGGATGGCCTGTCATCCCTGCAACCCCCTGTATACGGGCCTCATACCAATTGTTCAGCGGCAGATGCCAATTTCGAAAGAGGGGAGGTGCTGGGGAGGATCCAGGGGAGGATCCAGGGGAGGGACAGTCCTGGGCCTTGACCCCTCCCTTTTGCCGAGGACTTAAACGCACAACGTTTTGATACTTTGCTCATATATGCAAATTCCCCTTACTGAAATCCTGTATTCTGCCCCTTGGGACAGAGTATAAAGGCTAACGCATTAAATGAATTATTTCCTGTTAAGATTAAGTTTTCCCTGATTAGATTTGTTGCGGCTTCTAATACCCCACTAAATAGTTCCATAAATGAAGAAATAAAGCCAGAAGTCCCATCAGGGGGACATTTAATAACAACTATAATTATATAGTCACCAACCATAGTCGTCACAAACCTCGTACGGTAACCCAATTTAACCCCATTCCATGAGAATATTCATTGTCGATCATTACCTTAGCCTAAAATGCAGCTCAAATAGATTCTCTCCATTCACCAGCTTTCTAACAAGTCTAGCATAAACGTATGCTACACATAATTATGTAGTAACCTGATATAGGAAACCAAGACTTGCTGGGAAGACACTTAATTAAAACTGGCCTTATGTTCATGTTAGCACACACCAGGCTTGTTGGTGAACGTCCATTAACGGGCATGGGACAGCAATGATTATGCATTAACCCTCCATGCTCAGTGCAGAAGAGTATTTGGTTCCCACGTCCAATACCTCAGCTGTTGACTTATTGGGAGCGTGATCACCTACGTAATCCACGTATTGGTGGAGCATAATCTCTTATATCTACTTCGCGGTTAGAATAAATATATAGTGTCTGTGATTGTAATTGTGACATAACAAGGAATACTGTGGCCAATTGCACAATGACCGATTGTAACAGCAATCAATAGTAACCAGGGGCGGATCCAGAGTCAGTCTTCTAGGGGGGGCAATGTATCTGCCCCTCCCTCCATGATTTAGCCTGCAAAATTTCTCCTCAGATTTGTCAAAACTACGAGAGTCCATTTTTGGTCTAGGGGGGGCAATTACCCCTTTTGCCTCCCCCCCCGCCCCCTAGAGCCGCCACTGGTAACAAGGAAACCTTTCCTTGTTAATTTGATTGCTGTTATGCATGTTTTTGCACTTCTTCACCCTCAAAATAAAACTTTAGAATGCTGTAAATAACCTGTTATCTTTACATGAACTACTCCTACAGTGCCCCTTGTAACATCAATGAACAGAATTCCATTTTAACATCAATTAACAGAATTCCATAAAGGCACTTGCAGCCTTCATTAAGGATTGCTTCAAACTCAGGTCATACACTCTAGGTAATACTGTGACAAACCTTGTCTGATGTTAACATTTAGTTTTGACCTCTCCTATGCATGGTTACTACACAAGTCCACTTGCTTGAATATGTATTGTTTGAATATGTATTTATGCTCTGTAATACATAATACGTACACACATGTAATAGGTGTAGGTCAGCCTTTGAATTATAGCTCAATTACAAGGAATTTGGAAACTCCCCGAGTGGAATCCTTGGTAGATTTCTGGTTGAATCTCTCATTGGGAACACCATTTCTTTTCAACTAATTCTGGTTGACACGACCAGAACTAGAAGACCCCTTGCATTCTTATGCGGCTTTTTCTCTCGAAATTTTGTACTTAAGGTCATAAAAGAAAAAATCAAAATGACGCAGCACGACGTGGCAATGTCCATTATGGTATTTTTCAAATCATATGATTTGCTTGCTTGCGATTCTGAGATCACTATGAATCTCAAGGGGAGAAATACTTATAGTGAATGAGACATATAACAGAATTGATCTATAGGGCAGGGCGAGGCTGGGCAAGTACAAATAGATGAAATGGGATAAGATGTCGTCCTACGGAGGTTTGAGACGCAATACCGTGCTCGTACAATCTACTTTTTCCTGAGATATTTGGCTGTTGATAAAAAACAGCGAAAGGTGAACTCCAGGACATCTGTCACTGCCGTTTTTTCTATTTTGCTTTTTGGTGAAACAAAAGTTTTTGTGCCAATCCTTTGGCATAGAAATATATTTTCATATAGTGTGAATTGAGGTGCATGCAGCCCTAGCCAATAAACTCTTTTTATGTTGTAGACAAATCCATTTTCTATGTGAGCAGGAAAGTTATAAGTGATAAAGTATTCATAATACTATTCAAACTATTCTCAAAACAAAAGTATACAAGGAAAAGTACAGAAAATATACAAATCTTTGTTATATATCTATTTGTAACAAAAACCAACTTAAAAACTTTGAAATATGGAAGTGTACGATTTGAAAAAAGAAATTAACACTACTTCTCATTATGTTGAATCATAACTAAGGTGAAACGTTGAACCAATGACATATAAACTAATCCTGCACTGGGGGTCTCATTGCCTCAACCTTGATATTAAGGTATGAACTGTGATTCTAGGGTGTCCACAGGACACCCAGAGGGTCCTGTTTGGGTGTCCTGTGCCTCTAAAGGGGTGGACAGGACACCCAGGACGCTTAATCCATGCTAGATAAAGGAGAACAAAAGTGAGCATGGGTATGCGTTTCCTCTCTAATATAGATTTTTTTCAGAGGTGCCGCGCCGTCTCGGTGACACCAAGCATCCTTTGGTTCCCACCACTCATTTTCCCCTTGTAGTGTGTAACCTTTTTATGGTCTCTGACTTCTGAAAGTCCAATCTTATTATCGGAAGAACTATATTAATGAAGTATATTACTACGATTAGGCAAACATAAAGGTACATCTTCCTGATGCAGTGATTACACAAAGAAACGACCAGATGAAAAAGAAGAAGAATACACCACAAGGAATTATTGACTATAGGTAAAAACACTGACTGATCCCTTCGTGCAGATGATCAAAGAAATGAAGTCCTTTCATGGTAAAAATTGAATGAATATCAAATATCACAAACGTTTTATGGTAGATTAATTTTTTTGGATAATGTTACACTAATTCAGAGACAGCACGGTAGGTCTTAAGATTTTCATAAGTTCTAAAGCATGCAGGAATCAGAAAATAAATCTAATCAGGAATTTCAAATTTAGTCTTCTAAGCCTGTTACTTCAACTTTTTGACTAGCCCTTGAGCTAAAAACTTCGCTAATTTGACTACGTCGTTGAATCAATGTTATCAGAGGGAATTGGATAAGCAGCGTGGCAATTTCTAAACCTCATTTTTTGACTGATTTTACAAACTTTCTGACTCTACTGTCGTCAGTGCACAATCGATCTTCACTACTTGAAATGTTTCTCGTTACCAAAAAACTTCTCTAAAATCTCTCAAGTTATGATATTTGGTCTGTTTGTTGATCGGATCTGAATGCATTATAGGTAGGGAAGTGAGTGGAACAACAATAGGGATGTGCTAATCTTTACAAAAAACCCTCTGCCTGGGATGTTTACCGAGTGCTTATGGTTTCCGAGTTTTGAGACCAATATCAATGTTAATCCATTTATCTGTTCCCTCAGAAGTGCCTCAAGTTTTGAATTGTGAATTATTTTAAGTTCTGCATATTACAACAGAGGAATAATTGGCCGTCAGTATTTGTTTTCAACAGGGCGGGTCTTTGGGGCATCCAGGTATTTGAGGTACTGTGTAGAAAAAAAAAGGCAATTCAGATGTTCCTAAACCTTGAATAAGTTTAGTTTTGCATTGAGCTGGATAGTTCACAATTGCTCTCTAGCTTAAGTAATCCTCCCCAGAGCCTTGCCCATTCCTAGGACAGGGAAGTAAACTTGCTTATAGGTTGATAATTGATCTTTTTTTATTGCAGTATGATGTTATACAAAATTACTGTTTCAGATTACCATAATCGGACAAGTCTGCTACGGTACGACATGCACCAAGACAAACACTACCAGATGACGCTGTTATGAGGGTGTAGTGGGCGTATCCTATGTGCCATGTCGATTTTAAAAATGCCCATGTCCCCTCTCCTTGTTGCTTGTACATGTGATGTCCCCTGTTAAATTTAAGAAATGACTAGGTCACCGTCGATTTTAAGGGTCAACAGGAGGATTTGAGGGTGAGGGTAAGAGGAGGATGAAGTCATTTAGAGGCGGATAAGGGGAAGTTGATGAGAGGGGAATTTTATGCAAGAAAGGGAACGGCAGTGAGAGGGGCAGGGGTAATTATTTAAGATGAAGGCAAGATATGAAACGTGAATAACCCGCCGATATAAAGATTATGAGCTGCGAATCAAGGGGATAAGGGGGCGGGGGAGGATACACGGGGGAATTGTGTTTTCCTCAAATTTCTCATGACATAACTTTTCCAAAGTGTTTTTTAGTGAGCTTTAGTCTAGGATATTTTCTCAACTCAAAGGAAGAAATATCACTCAAAGGAGCAACGGTGCAAAGCTTTCGATACTGTCAGAAATGTAAGTTGCACTTTTTAGTATAGTTTTCCAGGTAGTAATAAGGTCTAAACTAGCATGGTTTACATGCAATAACAGCTGAGATGGGCCGTCTATACATGACGCTATTTTTGACCACTTTTGACCCCCCTAATCCCATTGTCATGTTTTATCACATGACCCTTGACCCCCCCCCCCCCCCCTCTAGAAATGACATAATGCCATGAGGACCCTCCCCCTCCCCCAATTAAAGATAAAGTTTAAACAGGGATGGGCATAACCAGGTGCACAAAGTCCTACAGACGCAGGTCATTCCCCTACATTTTGCTGCCTAGCAGAAAAACTGGCCCTTAGAAAATCATTGATCTTATTCAAAAATAGAAATTAACATATTTTGAAAATCCCGATGTCACCTACATTTTTCCTCCGAACTTTTTTAAAATGAAAATTTTCAACATGATTTTTCACATGACCCCTTGTCATTTTTGGGCATAAAAGCATCAACCCCCCTCCGGCATTGAACTGTTGTTGGTTTTATTTATTTGTTATGTTTTATCATCGAATGTATGAACGTTTATATTCTTCATTACTTGAATTCTCCTCATATAATATCATATCTCTGGTTAAGGCATACTTTAGTCATTAATGAATCCACTGAGGTTCTGATATAGTGGTAGGGAAATCTCTATATGGGGGTTCAATCCCATACAAAGAACACTTGTTGGCAACAGTTTAAATAAGTTAATTAATTCCACTGAACATATACAAATATCCTCTTCGGTCCTACTTGCGGTTCTTGCATAATAGTATGTCAAACGTTAGAATATGATGCATACCCATAACAATGATTAGTTCTCATTCTTAATCCTCCTTGAGCATACCACTCTGTGTGGTAACACGTTACTCTGTTCCATCAGGAGCGTAGCTCCCGTTAATCGCTTGTCTAGTATCTATGTCCAAATCTTCACCTGTTAAGCCTACCCTTAATGTTGTATTGTTCACTGTCTAGCTCCCATCTATCCTGCTCGTTCACCTATAGGTTCTTGCCCTTTATGATATAATATATTTTTATTGACAACAGAGAGGTCATTAGAAACCTATGTGTCATACATAAAGTGTAAGTTACAGAGATCATACAGTAAACATACACAAACTACAGACAACTAGGAACTACTGAGAACTACAGAAAACTACAGACTACAATATGACTACACAGTCATGACTAGACAAGACTAGACTAGCAGTGATCAATGGAGTGACAGGAGTCACTGCACTGACTTCGGCAGCTGGCATACATAGTTTGCCTCGTTAAATTATACAGTTTTATATATCATCAGAAACAGTACATAGCCTTGTAGGACGGTATGTTGTTGTTTTGTTTAGCACCTGACAGTAATAACAATGCAGAAGTATATGTACACTAGTGGATCTGTATGGGAAACAGGAGTTGGGCTAAGATGCCTTTGCTCTTTCTCTAAAGGCAAGATAGATGTATTTACTTAGTAGTTTTAGGGCAGTAGGGTCTGCTGAACTCATTACCTTTATGAATGCTTCAGTCTCTGTGAGAGAAGTTAGGCTAGGAATATAATTCTCTAGGCTCTGGAGAAGGGTGGTTCTAAGATTTTCATGTGCCTTACAGTTCATAATAAAGTGTATTTCATCATCTACTTGTCCCAATGTGCAAAAGGCACATATGCGGTCAGCAGGTGGTTTACGTGGTTTACAGTGTCGACCTGTTTCGATCCCTAAGTTATGTGAGCTGAGTCTTAGCTGTGCAAAAGCACTGCGGTGTAATGGGTTCTGCACATAAAGTAGTATTCAAGAGAGTAGTGGGTTTTAAACAGCCTGTATGTTCGTAATTTGTTGGAGCTCTCCTCGTTATTGATTGCAGAAAAGAATTTTATGTTATACTGATTATAAATCATCTCTGTTGGGATCGCAAAATTTGTATCATTATCTAGCTCCTGGTTCTGCCAAAGTAGAGAGTAGTTATGACCAAGGCTGTCAAGTAATTCTTTTATATGGGTACATCAATTGACATGTTTATCAGAGAGGTCAAGCAGTTGGCTATAGCACTTTCGCAAAATATGGTTAGTGGGTAGGGAGAGCAGTCTACTCCAGTAACGTAGGATAAGAACTTTACGCTTTGCCTCCATTGGGAAGCGGCCAGTCTCAGCATATACTGCGGCAGAGCCAGTTTGTCTCCGAACTCCAAGCCATGATTTTATAAATTTCAGATGAAAGGTCTCAAGTTCATTAGATATTTTTAGTTTGGCTCCCCATAATTCTGAGCCATAATCAAGTATGGGGCGGACCTGGGTGTCAAATATTTTAAAGGCTAGTCTAGCCCCTGGTTTGCCAATGTGTGGATGACAGTTAGAGTAGGCTTGATACAGGGCTCTTCTGCCTTTCTCAGTCAATTGTGATGGGACTAAGTGGAAAATATTTTTTTTGGCACTTGATATATCAAGGCCTAAATATGTGTAAGATGTTACAATTTCAACTTTTTCTTGGTTATAAGAAAAAGATAGGTCAGAACAATCATTTTGGTTAAAGATAAGGATCTTAGTCTTTGGCATGCTAACAATCAAATGCCATTTACTGCAGTAATCCTGGAGTTTACCAAGTTGTTTTTGTAAGCCATCAGCTGAGGTAGAAATGAGCACCAGGTCATCAGCATACAGAAGGTAGCTGATAGTAGACTCTAAAACAGTAGCACCACAGCCTACATCTAGATACTGGCTGATATCTGTTAGGAAGTTTGTGAAGAGTTTTGGGCTAATAACACCGCCCTGAAGGACACCAAAAGTGCTGTCAATATCATCGCTTAGTTCGCCATTCACACGTACTTTTGATCTGGCTTTTGAAAACAGACTAATAAGTATTTTAAGCATTTTACCTTTTACGCCAGCTTTAGACATTTTGTAGAACATGGCTGCACGGTTGACACAGTCAAAAGCCTTTGTAAAGTCCACAAAACACATATAGAGGGGCTGATGGTTTGCCTGGGCCTTGCAGACAGTGGTGTATAGGATGAACAGATTATCAGTTGTTCGGGCATTATCTTTTTTGTGGATTGGACTTATAATTCCTTCTGCCCATTGTTGAGGAAATTCACCCTTGTCCCAAATAGAGTTAAAAAGCACACACAGAGTTCTAGTCATTTCTACACCTGAGTATTTAAAGAATTCTGCTGGTATACCATCGGGGCCTGGGGCCTTCTTTGTTTTTAGTTTCTTCATAGCACATTCAATCTCAGTAATACTGATTGGACCATCTAAAGTGTTAAACAGCAGCAAGTCCATTTCAGATTTATCATACCCAAAGTCAAAGCTCTTCATAAAAATTTCAATGTCTTTCATAAATGCTGCATCAAAGTTCGACATAACAGGTGGTTCTTTCTGTAGTGAGAAATATTCAGAAAATTCATCGAGTTTGGGGAGGGAGTTTGAGGTACTAGGGCTAAGAGACTTCCAAATCTTCCAGAAGGCTGGCAAGTCAGTAGTAGCAGAGTCCTCAAGTTGCTTTTTGAGTGATAATTTGTGGGCTCTCTTAGCTTTCTGTACCGCTCTGACATAGTCTCTCTTCAGCTGATGGTAACATGCTCTGTTAGTTAGAGTGCTGAGATCATGATCATGGGCAAAGTCCCGCACAGCCTTCCGTTTATGTTTACAGTCAGAATTAAACCACAAGTTTGATGGGAATGTCTTGCCAGCATTATTGGGTTTCTTTTTGGTACAGATAGCTGCATTAATATAGTTATAAAATACCTCAGTTAATCCCTCTGCACTATATTTTTCATCAGCAGCACTACAGATAAGAGCCTCTTGTAGTGATTTACAGATTTGGCCGCTGAGGTTAGACTGGTACCTGTCACAGAAATCATCTTTCCATTTAAATGAGGAGAAGCAATTAGAGTGTGCATTTCTCACTGGGGTCTGACTGCTGTTGCAAAGCAGCTCAAAAGATAGAGGTCTGTGGTCCGAGTCAGGTAGTAGATCAATAATATACATACTCTGCAGTAGTGTAGTACTTTCACACCCACTCAGAAGGTAATCTACTACACTCTGCCCATTAGGGGTGAAACAAGTGAAGTCACCGGTATTATTCGTGGGTTTCATACGACCATTCATGATAGAGAGATTGGTGGTTTTGCACATGTTTAAGAGATCTCTACCATTACTGTTAATATGTTTGTCTTGGTTGAGGCGGATAGAACTAGGTCCCTGTACTGATGCTAAGTAGTCTGCATCAGTTCCTGTCCGAGCGTTAAAGTCTCCACATAGGAGAATGTTATTTCCTTGAAGCTCCAATTTAGCAATCTCTTCACTAAGGATATCGAAGTAGTTATCATTTTCTGCCTGGTACGTAGAGCCATTTGGTGGTATATAAACACCACCAATCGTAGTATCTTGTTTCAACCCAAAGAACTTCGCATTCAGAGTAACCCAAATAATAAATTCGTGTGAGGGTTTAACACTCACCCCTGTGGCAACCCTATCTGCTATCAGGACACCAAGACCGCCAGATGCACGTCTCGCATTAGCATGTCGACGTGGTCTGGCTAGGTGGGTGAAGCTGAAGCCAGGCACAGTTGGGTTGAATGCTTTGTCTTTCCATGTTTCATGTAGGAATACTATGTCATACTGTTTTAGCAGGCTGTATAAATGGCTAAGTTGCAGTTTGTCACCTAGACCATGGATGTTCCATGACATCACACGAACAGAGGTTTGGGAGGTATTACTATTGATAGTTTGACAGACCAATGTATGCCAGGTGTCCTATGCCACTTTAGGGAATGTGAGCTTGCTCAGCCTGTTGCAAAGAGCCTGCTTTGCCCTCTGAGTGAAGTGGATGTTGTCCCTTAGTGAAAGATCACTATTGTCCAGGAGGCATAGTCTTGGTTTAGTGGACAGCTTATGTTTGAGGTATGAGGTGAACTGGTTGTTCAGATCTTGGCCATGCTGTTGTTTGTGTTTAGGTGGTCCAGAAATGATGATGTGGGATGTTTGGAAGGTCTGCTCTGCCCCTTCAATGAGGCTGTCAATGTCTCTGTACACTGCAGCGGTAGACCTGCAGTTTTCCAGGTCAACATCCAGGGCTTGAATGAAGACGCACTTGGGCTCCTGAGATTTTGGAGTGGTTGATCATATCAGTTCATCGATAACCCTTATGCTTGCGCCACCTACCACTGTTCCAGCAGCAGTGAGGCCATTGTGTTGGAGCATTTGTGCGAGACCTCTAGTATTGCTGTTACCAATTATCTGGAAGTCTATCTTCTCTTTGTTTTTCATACGTGAGCAGTTGTGACATTCCTTACTATTACAGGATACATCAGATTGTGGCTGGTTATTTGTGGTTGTTTGGTTAGATTGGGGATCAGTTGTTTCCTGCCCTGCTACCAGATTGTCCATGATTTTGGGTGGTTCCTCTTGTCTGGCACAGGCTTGATCAGCAGCTGTTTCTCTCTGGTGCGTTAGTTTCAATCTTGTGTCCATCCATATGTCTCCCATTTTGTTGTCGCCTGGCCATTCGTCTGGGTGGACCAGCAGGGTCTGCTCATGGTCAAGCCCAGAGCCCCAGAAGTCATCTCTAACTGACTCAACAAGGATGCAGTCTGCAGTGTCAATTAATTCTACACAGGCAGCTGCGCAGCTGTCAGCTTTAACAGCAACAAGTTCCCGCATAATCACTTCCTTACGTTGCCGCCATGCTGGACTCTCCCTTATTTTGTCACCGTATCGCTTCATGGCATATGGAGAGGTACATTTCAGGATAGCTGCACCGATTTCCTCTTCATCATGGAACTCGGCTCGTAGATATTGGTATGCTTGTTCTAGGCAGCTATAGACTCGTCCTTTGTATTTGATCTGTGTGGGGTAGAAGTTGGATAGCGGAGAGTTAGGTCCCCGGAATCTATGTACTTTTGGTCGCTGTGATCTAAGGTTGGGCCTCTGATCATTATCACGAGGGTGGTTTTTCTGTGGGTTTTTCCTTCGGACTTCTTTCCAGGAGCTGTCTTGGGCTGCACCTTCACTGTCAGTAGGAGAGTACATGGAACTGACTTGGGCTGCACCTTCACTGTCAGTAGGAGAGTCCATGGTGGGCTTGTTGGCTTCTGTGCACTGATCGGGCCTCTTTGGGGGGTCAGTGGCTGCTTCTACTACATGGGTGTTATATACTGCCTATCACTAACTCTAGCATTAGTATTATTGCTAGTACTCCTAATTCCTATCTATTTAAGTGGCTTTCGGGCTTCATTACTTCCAAAGTCTAATATCAAAGTACAGAGTAACTCTCCTTTTAGGATTAAGTCTTTTTTTCAGAATAAACGTTCTTTCATAACGTCCTCCTATCAATCAGAGCTACATAACGTCCTCTCTATAACCTCTCAGAAATGGAGAAGCATGTCCCCAAAGTCCTGTAGTGATGACTTGTTGTTTTACCTATCGTTTACCTTATGATTTTAGCTAACTCTACTTGGTTCTCACATAGTCTGCTCAGGGTCGCCACTGATTAGTACTTTACTATGCTTACTACACTTCACTGCCACCGCCTGGTGCGCTTACAAGACATTGTCATTTTTACTCGTTATGTCCCCTTGTTTTACCCCAGAAAGCCATATACATGTATACATACATTGCTTTTGACTTCAGTGCAGCATGACATAATTCATGGACGGCCCCTGTTATATGACTGTACAAATTTTTCAGAAATTTCAAAGCTCCACACAATGTCCAAGCCTTAAGTACAAAAACTGACATACTTTGATTATCATTCACAACATGACCTGGTACAACTGTTCTGTACCACAGTTTCATCTATAAATGCTGAGAACAATTTCCAGATACAGCCAAAAACTAAAACAGGGTCGCCCCCCAGGGTATTGAAAGTTGGGTTTGAAAAAAGTCTACTACAGTTAGATATACAATGTTGAATAATTAGATATACAAAGTTAGCCAATCGGCACGTTCTGATGTCGCTTGAAGAAGTCACAAATACTGTCTCAAAGCATTAGCACTTGTTCAACGTTAAAGCAATTGCAGAGATCATTAGTAAGGGTTCTGATTGTAGAAGATGTAGGAAAGTAATGTTTTGGGTGTAAGTTTTGTCTTCATGATCCCAATATATCCTAACTATTCCTTAGAAGTCCGCCCTACAAGTAGTACTTTTCCACAGTAGAATAATGCTTATCAGACCGATAATAGTCATTTTAAAATAAAAGTGTGAAGACATTTTTGACGCATATTTCTGAAAGATATTAGCTTGTTTTATGTGCAGAGTCAAAAAGTGAGTCCATGTAGGTACAATTTCTTTTATTTACAAGTATGTACATCAGTGCCCCTACCACGGTTCCTTTGCTTAGGTCTTGAGCCTCTGGACGCCTGTTACATTGGTAATATCCCTAAAGGGTATCGGACTGGTGCTCGTTGAGGCCATACACAAGACAGGGGAACAAGCTGTTCTTCCTTTTTATCCACATGGATATGTTTGTAAACTATGTTACACTCCAACAGAATACTGTTTAATACGACTGCGGCAGTCAATTCTAGGGGCCTCTGGTGACAGTGAAAGCAGTTACCAGACTGCTCAGAGAACACATAACCATATCTGTGAAGCAGTCCATATAAAAAGGATGAGACAGCAGAGACCACAGAGTGCAGGCAGGGACCAAAAGGTGGCAGTACCCTTTGGGGATGATTGCTGTATGGTAATAATGTTTGTATAAGGCACCACCTATGGAGGTGCCCGTGGGTACTACTAAGAGATATTGCCTTTGTCTTCATGATAACCCAACTTGTTAAAGTCCTCCTTCAACATCAGGTTCCTGAAATCAACAGATAGACACATTGTAAAGACAGTCATAATTTGTAAGTTTTAAAGGTACTAATTTCTAATTACCAAAGCAATTTGCTGCAGATTTGCAGACAAGTAACCTTTTATGTAGAGGAATAATATAGAAACACCATAAACAAGTTTCACCATCTGTGCTAAAAGTTAGAGCCTGATAAAGAAATTTGACCTTTAACATTGATTTCAATAGGAAATATCAGTTTTCTTTCTCTCTGAAAAAACAACTACAATTGGATTTCTCATGAGATTATTGGAATATTTAGCATTTACATGAGAGCAAATATTTAGACAAAAAAATAGATATACACCATTTGTGAGAAAAGATAGACCGAAAACATTAAAAAATTGAGGTAATTTCTGTATTTATTTTGTACTATGGTAATTGGATACCCTATCATTCTAATTGAACAAAAAGATCTTAGCTTAACTTCTCCTAGGATCATTAAACCTCTAAGTAATCTATCACCCAGGTGGCGCCCTGAACAGCCTCAAGTACCCAGTGGTGGACACAAGTCCTAAACCCAGGTGCTAATTGGGCCCAAAGCTTTCGAAATCTAGGGACCCTCACTATCGATAACTTTAAAATCCTGTTTAAAAATTCTGGGGGTCAGTCAGGCCCCTAAGCCAGAAAAGTAGGCCCTCGGGCCCCTGGTTATGCCCACCCCTGCAATACCTTTAACTGTGAGAACTACTACCAACTGTTAAACGATGCATATATAGATTTCCTTATATTTGTGGTGATATGGGTAAACCATAATGATAGATAAAGCACTTTCTGGGATAAGAAATATAATTATTTGTTTCTTTTTTATTACCCCAATTCCGTTATACAACAGATCTTCCATTGGCTCAAAATGAAGACATGTAATAAGGAAACCAGTCTTGGTAGAATAAGTTATCTTTTAAAGATTTATTTGATTCACACAGCAATGTAAAAACAACTTATGCTTATTTGTATAAGGTTTATCTGAATAAGCATGAAATAAGCATAATATGTCTTCCGGAAACTACCAAAAAAAGGTAAAATATGAAAGACTCTGAAAAAGCGAAGTTCATTAATAGAAATACAATGTTGCAGCCCTGTACCTAACAGCTTTTGCTTCCTTTTTTATTCAGGTCATACTTTTTACAGCATTTAGAACCTCAGTGTACATTCACAATGTTTGGTTTATAATTTGCAAAACTAACATGATCTGTTGTTAATTTTCCTAAGTTTGATATTGAAAATATATTCAAAGTTATATAAAACTAAGTAAATGAAAAATAAAAGTTAAGTATATTTCGCGTAACTCTTGACCAAATGAGATAAAGAATAGTTAAATCAAATTCGATTAAATCTGATTAAATCAGTAAAATCTAAAACAAATCTGAAACAAAATTTGCCCTTACTTATCCATCCTGCACTGGAGATACGTCCGGGACTCGTCGCGGCACTTTGAGTTGTCCATGTTGTTTGTACGCAGACACCCCATGTACTTTACCATGAAGGCCTTGCACTCCCCTGAAACAAGTACGGGTCACTCGTTACCAGAGAAGAAAACACTGTGGATTAACATAGACAACACACGCTTCACCGGGTACTTAAATAGTAATTGGTCAAAAAAGTTTACACATTCTTAACTAGATACATTATGACGTTGATTAACATAGATCTATTATGATCTTTGTGATTGGCGACCCCACCTGGGACATTTTGCATGAGGAGGTAGAGACAGTGTAGGGTAAATTCTCCCTACCACGGATAGCTGTATTACAGTATTTTAAGCACCAGCAGGCTAATTTAGACTAATTTTGTCAACAAAACCACTGGAATCCCTATAGAAAATTAGCAAATTATTGTTATAAATCCATCTACAATTAATGAATTTTCAAACAACTCAGGAAATATTGATAGATATGGATACTCATTTAAAAAATAATGATGGCAAGTTTTTCACAAAGTTAACGTAAGAATAATGATCAAATTCAGGAAATTCCTATACTAAAACCTTGAGTTCTGTTGACAAATTACCCAGCATGCATCCTGTTTTAGGCTAACCTGCAGGTAAAACTCAAGAATCTGGCTATCCGTGGTTGGGACAATAAAGATACATATTCAGCTCTTGGATTTAAAAAGAAAGTTATATCTATTCTACCCCCTACACCTTATTGCCCATCACTGATGTGAATTGGTTCAGAGAGAAAAGGGCTTTTTTGAGTGTGTCGTCTGATGGATTCACGCAATACTTCCAGTATTTTAATTTTGAGAACATGTGAATCATGTAAAACTTTGATGTCTGGCAAGTATGGATTTAACAGCAAAATTATATTGATATGATTGATACTGACCTTCATGATCAAGGGGGAAGCTGCCCTTTTCTGGTGGTTTGGTGCTAAAAGTCTTTTGACCAAATGTCATAGAAGACATGTCGAAACGGAGATGTCGTCTGCCTCACTGAAATGTGAAAAGTAAAATTTAAATATATCCCTTGACCAAGGCCAAGTCTAGGTATGTTACATTCTACTAGCAGGGCTCAACATTAAGCATTGCCCGCCTGCCCGGGGCAGGTAAAAATTGTGATGGGGCAGGCATAAGTTGATGTCAGCCTGCCCGAAGGGCAGGTAAAATTTTTGTAATATTTTGATAATCAAGTAAAAAGGGGCAGGTGAATTAAATTAATGGATCAGTCAGGTAAAACTTGATCTACACCTGCCCGGTGGGCAGGTACATTAAAAACCTTAATGTTGAGCACTGACTAGGGTGCCACAATTTGTTATTCAATCATCAAAGTATAACGTATTTACTGGAAAAAAATAATTTGGCCCAAGGATTAAGCTATTCTGCAACTTTTGCACCTCCGCATTGGGGAAAATAGTGCGTGAGAGTACTGCAACATCAACATCTGCGAACTTTGGCCAGTGGTTGCTGCCGTCAAGCGTTGGCATCGCCACTATTCAGACACCAGTATTAATATCTGGACGGACAACATGCAGGTCCTCACAATGATAATTCTGGACGCAGTTCTAACCGTACTAGCATGGTATGGCTCAGGGAGCTGTTCTGGCTCTGCTTCATTGGTAACCTAGACCTCCACGCTTCCTTCATCAGTACCACTAACAACACCTTGGCGGATCAGTTATCCCGCCTCAGCTAACCCGGTGTTCCTACCAAGTGCAAATCAGGTTTATCTAACTTATCTATGTGTTGCTATTGACTTCCAGAACCCAATTAGAGCCTGCAGGAGCGGCTCACTGAACTTCAGTCTTCGGCCCTGGCTCCTTCCACCCTAAGGACCAGGTCCTACCAGCTCCGCTGCTACTACAATTTCTGCAAGGATATGAACTTTACCCCCTTCCCCTGTTCGACGGATCAGGCCAGCCTCTACGCTGCCTTCCTGTTTGACAAAATGTCCCCCGGTTCCATTAACAATTATATTTCGTCCCTCTGGTATAACCAGCAGGCCCTGGGTTTTTCCATCCTATGCCCACCAGTTTAAGCTACGTATCACCCTTTGCGGGATCCAGAGATGCGGCTTCCTTCCAAGAATGGAACGCCTGACCCTTACCCCGTCAATCCTGCTGGATTTCTATTGCTGACTCAACACTCTTCTACAGCAGGACTTGGGTCTTCTGGGCAGCCACTACATTAGCCTTTAGGGCCATGCTGCGGAAATCCCACTTTACCCCATCCGAGCATTCTATTATTCGCAGCAACCTGCTCCTTGCCCACGACCACCTAATTCTGACTATTCGCTCATCCAAGACCAATCAAGTCGGCAAGGCACCAAGAATTATTGCTATTAACTCATCCCCCGCCTCACCCCTTTGCCCGGTTTACTACATCTCTGAACTATGCAGGGTGCTGAAGCCTTCTCAGTCGGACCCAGTCTTCAGCTTACCCTCCCATTCCGGGTGGGTTCCTCTGAGTCACTCCTATTTCACTTCACGACTCAAGATCTGTGGTTGATGGGTATTTGGCCAGTTATTTATCATCATCATTCCGCCAAACCCAGCCTCCTCTCAGTTCTTCAGCCCACACAGCTGCAGCTAGTCAGCATATTTCCCCCATCATGCGATTATGGGCATATAACTGATGCAGCCGGTAACCAGCTAAGTGGTTACTTGGCAACTCCAACTGTCCATGACGTCATAACCAACGACTACGCCCATTCAATCTTGAACACTTCACTCGATCACTTGTGGTTCAAAAGTTTTACTTGTATCTGTTTACCCTGTTTACTGTAATAAAGCCAGTGACATGTATTTATAATCATCATTCCACCAAACCCACGCAGCTGCAGCTTGTCAGCTTATTATAATGAGATGTGGTGATAAAACTAAAGGGCGGTACTTTTTCCTAAGGCTTAAATGAAATTTTTTGTTGTTGTTTTCAGGTAACCCATGCAGAAGGATTGGGGTACTGCAAGGATTCGTCTACCAGGCGCGATAACAGGAGACTTCACTGGTTGGCTGCACCTAGCCTTAGGCCCACCTGGACAGGTGCCCCTCCACAGACTGAGGAGTTAGCCATTTAGGTATGAATCCTAGTGTGGTAAAAGATATATATTTAGTTTGCTACCTATTACAAATTTGACTAGCAACCTTGACTGAACATATCCTGAGATCAACTGAAGCCCAGTGTGCATACGCAATGATGCAGCCCGTATATGAATCCTGGCTGGTATGCGAATCCTGCCACAACCTGACCTACCTTAAATTTTGGCTCAACCCTAATTTTTTTCAGGAATTTTTTATGTTTTTTAAAAAAATTATTGAAATCAAAAGAATTGATCAGAAAAGCATGGAACAGCACAAATTATTTATGCTCAGGACATGTTTAGGGTCCATAGATAGCTTGCAAAATGTCGTTTGCTGCGGAGCAGTGGCGGACTTCCTGCCTATCTTTCAGCATTGGGAGCAGCAAACAAATCACATTTTCTAATTTCCCTCCGATAGATTAATGTTCATTTTGTGATATTTTGTAGAAAAAGGCCCAAGCTATCCATAACTTTTCATATTTTCGTTGGGAATTGAGTTTAAGATACACAGGTAACCAAAGTAGCAGCACCCTTCTCTTTGGCCTATAGTCGCGAACGGACCGGAGGTTCTCCACTCGGCGGTGTCGCACGCCATAATACGTCCTGAAAACGACGTTGCACAAGGTACCTATAAAAAAAAGAAAAAAAGACCTACCTAGCCTAATTATTTTGATCTATATTAATTGAATACAACATTTTTGGGGGGCCTAACTGCTTAAGAGGATGTTTTGAATATTTTTTCTTTAAATTTGTAAGCTGCCTGGGAAAGAAAAGGAAAAAAGCAGAATGAAAAAAAGAACTGTTTGTAGATCTAGGCAAACTTCTGGACCAATTCTCAAAGACAGGTGTGTGTCATAGGCCTATCTGGGTCAGGGAAGTCCTTAGATACGGTCATGCATGACTTACTGTAACTAAGGGCAGAGGGGGACAGATCAGGTTAGAGATAAGGACTGGCCAATCAGATAGGGCAAAAGTGTCCCCCTCTGGGTTGCTATGCGACCTAAGCTGGGAATCCCCCCATTCACCTTATTACGGTCCGCCGATTCGGGTGCATATTTCGCGTGACACCGCAGGGCCAAAGCAGTCTCCTGCCTATTCTTTAACATTGGTTGGGCCTTTCTTTCCCCAATATCTCATAAACTGCTGGAGATTAAGTGTTCATTTTTCAGTAGATATATCATAGATCAGATATATATCTTGTCAGAAATATCCTACTTTGCCTAAGTGAGCCGGAATTATGAATGCTAGATCCATCCGAAAATTTCATAACACTGCCAGCATAGGACCGGAAACTGCTCCAAAACGCCGAATCGTAAAGGATTATGGGGAACCGTAATAAGGCAAATATCCTGTCTTAGAGAATTTAGATCTAGACTCTACTGAGTCACTACTGACACTGAACAGAGACATCTAATTCAATTTTTTTTTAGTTGTGCACATCAGACTTAGTTATTTTGCATTTTGTTGGCTTGCATTTTTATGTAGTCTAACTGTTCCCCACAGAGGCTCTGCACAGAGACTGAGTACACTAGTACCTCGCGCTATTCCGCCAGGCTACATAAGCACTAGAACAGCGTAATCCCGTAATGGCGGTCGTGCGGCCCTCGAACAATTTATGTATAATCTGCCAAGCATCCACGAGGAACTAGTGTACACAACTACCACAAAACTGATGATATTAAATAAGAAAGCCGATGAAGTACATCTACAAGTGATATAGGATAGGAAAAGTAGTTTATATTAACAAACAGAGTAAGGAAACATCTAGCCTGTTCCGCGCGTGCCTACTCTGCAACACATCACTCTCTCCAAAGACTGAGAGGGAGGCTGGTCTCGCCGCAGAATGCCGTAACTGTGGATACCTGCGCGGCCTTGACCTATGGCATAGCATCCGGTCTAGAAACTGAACTTTCAAGTAGTATTTTGAAAAAACTATACTTTTCAAAATTCTAAATTTCAGAGGATCTCTTAGTTATATACTAAGCAATAACCTCGTAAAGTGATTAGGAAATTGGGGCTCTACAAATATCAGAACTCACAATGTAAACAAACTTTCAAAAGTTACGAAAAATCCAATATGGCGGACCTATTCTGTTCTAGTGGTATAGTCTGCAAGCGGTCCACGGGGTACTAGTGTAAGAGACTGAGTAGTGCTGATGAGGTACAGTCACAGTGCGCTGAAGCCAGTGAAGACTGCAACCAGGCCAAGGTGACGGCACCGCCGACTTAGATCTACGCCGAGTTTTCACCTTTCAGGGTGATTCTGTTAGGATTATTCTGACTCATTTAAACGGAGAGTGGTCCTTTTCAACTATCCCCATTGCTTACCTCACGAACAGACTCCTAAATACGGCCTCTACGTCATTTAAGTTGCACTCAGGTTAAGTTTATCGAGCGTGTGGGAAAAGATTGCGTGTGACACAGGCCTGCTGAAGCTGATTTTCGGTCGTTTTAGTTTCGTCCATAACAAATCTGCCCCAATCCTCTGAAACCAGCGAATGCTTTAACTTGTTTTCGGTGAGATGTCTCAATTAACTATTATGGTGTGCCGTTTGGTCGAACACCAGCGATACCGGATAATCAACAAAGTGGACGCGTGTGGAGTCCGGCCCTGTCAATCTTTCACTTTTAGACTGGTCCTGGGTCATTTCTTCACTTCAAGCTTGGCCGGAGCATTCCATGCAAGTGGAGGAGATGGTGGCGTTTGAGGTGACGCCGGACGCTGGTCGTCTGTACCGTCTGGAGGCGGCTCTCCGGGAGTTGTCCGGTGGTCAACCCGCGGCCATCCCCTGCATGGGGTGCAGCCTGAGGGGCGGCCGGCCCCCTCCCCGGCCCCGGGACCTGCGCCTCCCCCGGGCCGCCCTCAACCACACCCCGGACCTGGTAGGTTGGGTAGGTTCACACAGTGTCAGTGAGACTGAGATTCCCACAGCAGGATTCTCACAGCAGAGCCAGAGGGAAACGGGGAAAGTTATTCTCAACAAGAAACAGCTCATTTTATTGTCCCTTATTGAATATTGTCATAATTTAACCTACCACGGATAGCAGATTCAAAGTATTTTTTCTAAAGTCATCAAAAATCCGTTTTTATCCCTAGAGATACAACAGGGTGTCATGATTGAATACATTTGAGGTTTTTTGGTGGTTATTTGCAGATATTTAAGTATTCTAGCAGCAAAAATATGTAGTAATGTCCCTGTTTAATGGAAAACTGGCGGGATGCTTTATAAAATCATATTTTTTCAAATAATACATAAAATTAAGTTTTCTTAAATAAAAAATAAATCTAAATTAAAGGTTCTAAATATCGCAGATACTTTAGGGTTATGTACCGTATCAGAAATGCAATTTTTGAATGATATTTGATTAAATAGACCCCTGCGTGAAAACTTATGACAAAAAATGAGACAGTTGCCAGTTTTCGCGCATTTTTCCACGTATTTTTCCGAAATTTCCGAATTTTCCTATATTTTTTCATCGAAAACTGCCAAAATATTATGATACAAGCTTCCATATATATTGCTGAGACACTTTCTACAACTATTTTGATAATCAACAACGTGATAAATATGTCATTATGTATTTTATTCAAATAGTGTTATTTCTATCAGTACAAAAATGCATAAAATATGCATATTCTCTGCCATTAGCATTTTGATTTGGGCTTTTGAGTTTCACCTTGCAGTAGAGCATCCCAAATACGCATTTTATGAGCAAGGATGCAGCCAGCGACTATTTTATAGGTGGGATATCAAAAGCAAATGTTTTTCTGATGCTCCATAGCTAATATTTTTGATATACTGAATGTTTTACTTATTCTATAGCTAAAATACGGCCTAATGCGCGAAAACTGGCTACAAAATGCGCGAAAATAGGCAACAGTGCGCGAAAACTGAAGAATAATCATCAGGAAATAATGTAGTTAAATCTTACAAAAATATTTTGAAATCTAAATATTTTTTCAACGATTATGTTCAGGCAGCTTATTCCCCTTAATAAACGTAAATTATGAAATACAATTATTTTTCTTTGAATTATCTTTCATTACGGTATCTAAATTCCTGCTGTTAATGCGCGAAAACTGGCACCTCTACTCTATATCTATTTACAATGAATGCATTTAAAGAAAAAACTGAAAAATATTAAATGCATAGAGTAGAGGAGCCAGTTTCCGCGCACTAAGGGCATGAAATTAAGTTGTAACAGAATATATTCTCCGTTCGCAATGGCAAAATCCGTACTTCCGCTATATTTCGCATGGTGGTCCCCCCAATAATCGCCTCTAAAGGGTTATTTAAAAACGACAATAAACTAGGGTAATTACATCTTTAATAGACACATTAATGTAAATACGTTCTAATATGTTTTAGCTATAATATATTCTAGTATATTTCAAACACTTTCAGTGAAGAAAAGACAATAATTTACAAGAAATTGTTCATTTTGCTACATTGGATTAAAGAGGAAAACTTTGCCCGGGAAGCCAGCCTAAAATTCCTGTCAAAATATCACTTTTTGCTAATAAAGTTCACAAATATTCAGAGATGCCACTTTTCCTTCCTTTTCCGGATTTCCGGATTTTTGACCGCAGCAAAATCTTCAGGCATAAGTAATTTTGAGAGAAAAAACACTCCATTTGTATTCTTAGACAACAGATTGTATTTCTAAAAGCTCTTTTTAATGTCAGGATGTACATAATAAGTTATTCTATTCCTTTTATTTCTTCCTGCTTAAAATCCGGTTTTTCCTGCCTAAAATCCGGAAAGTCTGTTTCCACAATTTCCGGATTTTTCACGTTCATAGAGTGGCATCTCTGAATATTATCTCTGATTACACAGATGTTTATAAATAATGTATTATAGAGAAGAAATTAAAGTAATATCAAGTTAAAAATTAGATTTAGCAAGAAATGTGGTGCGATAAATGGTGGACCCACCACGGACCGGAAGGAGAATGACGTTGCGTGGACCAAGAGAATAATATTTTTTCATCTTACCATAGGGGGACAACGCCTACAAACAAAATCACTTTGAAAAATAATATTTGAAAATATTTTTGTAAAATCTTAACATATCATTATTAACTGATTATTCTTCAATTTTCGCACACATGGAGCCTATTTTCGCGCATTTTGGTGTCAGTTAACTTTTCGCGCATTAAAGCATATTGTAGGTGTAATATGAGAAAATTATTCAATAGAAAGAAATTATTATATTTGATGCATCAGAAAACGATTATCTATGCATATATCTATAATGCAAAATAATTTCTGACTTCTTAATAGTTCTAAATACACACAACATGCATGCTATTTTGCCTAATAAATTCTAAACAAGAAATATAAGAAAAAAATAAGAAATACGCATATTTGTGCATTATCAACAAATGACAAAAGCATTAATTCATCCAAGTAATGGATGAATTCATCAACTTTTTGGTTGATATCATTTTAAGAAAATACCATACAAATTATAGAAATGCTTGATTTTTTTAAATTTCGAAGTTTTTTTTATGAAAAAAAAGTGAAAATTCGGAAAAATATGTGAAAAATGCGCGAAAACTGGTGACTGCCTTATTCTTTGTCATTAGTTTTCACGCAGGGATCTATTTTCTAAAAAGAGAGATGCAATTTTAGGTTTCTGATGTTTCAATGATCACATATCACTTCAAACTAATATCTTTGTTATTTCTGGTATGTAAAAAAATATTTTTTCTTGAACAAATAATCCTATGATAATAATTTAAGAAAATATTTGCTTTACAAGAGTCCCCCCATATTCCACAATATTTTGGATATAAACAGATATTTTTGGCTCTAGAATACATAAATATTCATGGAATATCATACAAATTTCAGAATAATTCCATAATAACGTCCTCATGGGTCTGGGAGTGAAAAAATACATATCTGTTATAAATAGGAAAAATGCGTCCTTAAAAATGCGTAAAATGCGCGAAAACTAGAGCTGCACGAAAACTGGCTCTTCTATAGATACTAATATGAAAAATAATGACCAATAGTTTTTCACAATGTTAATCTATAGATAATTACAAATTCATGAAAATTTCTATACTAGAGCATGATTGGGTTTTGTCGACATCATCCAGCATGCACCCTGATCTAGGCTAACCTGCAGTTATAACTCAAAAAAATTGTTATCCGTGGTTGGGAGAATTGTGACATAGCAGTGTCCGAAATTAAGCATATATATATTGTGCACCCGTCGGGTGCATTGATCATTAAGCTGTGCGCCCGAAATTTCGTAAATGCACCCTCCCAATATATAGCAATAATAATTGGCCTAAAAATTGCGCACATACCGGGTGCACACCTTCAAAAATCGCGCACCCGGCCGCGAAAATGTGCGCGCCGGGCGCAGGGCGCAGCTTAATTTCGGACACTGTGACATAGTGATAGCAGTGTTCGAAATTAACTGTTTTGGGTGTCAGCCATCTGGGCTGACACTCATAAAAAAACTGTCAGCCCTGATGAAAAACTGTCAGCCCGAATTTTGTATTATGAACAACCTGGAAATATGACGTTAATTTCGAACCCTGCGATAGTCAAAAGTGCTGGCTTTATATTATAAATGTTATTTTATATGAAATGTTGTACAATAACAGAACACATTGTCATTTGGATGTGCCATAAGAGTTGCATTTTGCTGAATTTGCAAGGACATAAGTTAGATAGGAACACGCAAACTATATAACAGGAGGTGACAGAAAATATAAAGGTTTAGGAGTTGTTTCTCGTGTACCAGATTTTTAGTATCTACTGAAGTAAGGGGATTCTCAAATTGAATCAACGTTGATTCAACCAATCAACATTCAGAGTTGCCATTCTTCCTTCTTGTTCCGGATTTCCAGATTTTTAGCTCTTTCATAATTTTTTAGATGTCAGAAATTTTGAAGATAAAAAATTGTATTTGCTTTCAAACTTAAGATAACGTCCTATGCCATGGCTATGAGTTCCTTTTTATTGTCAGAATCTACATAGGCCTATATTGGGTATGGAAGTCTAGTTGAGCATGCATGGCGTGGCAAAATTTCCGGAAAATTATGAATGGAGCTAGGTTGCTAGGTAACATAGGATCCTACCCAGTTGGCACACAACCTAATTTCAATGTTGTTCCATGGACATGGTTGATATAATATATATATATTGTTAAACCTCAATAGTTCAATAACATTGATATTGGTCTTGCGTAAAACAAACAAAATACATCCTAAATTCAACCATGGTTGCATTCTGGTTGAAATGCTGACGTTGGTTCAATGTTGGAAATTATTACAATTATGCAAAATTAGGTATGAGGCCCATTAGGATAAGGTTTTATTTCTGATATTTGGAGTCAAAAAGGCACCTTTCTTCAGTCTGCGACTCAAATCAGAGGATGTCAGGATTTAAAACAAAACTACATCAGAAAAGTTTGCAAAGCCAACATTATTTCAACCTCAAACCACCGTCACAACATTAAAAAAACAATGTCAGATTTCAATGTCAGGATGTCGTCAATACAACCATTTTTGCCAACTGGGTAAGGGAGAAAACAGGTTATTTTGCTGTAACTTTTTAGATATTGCTCCAATCTCCATACAGAAACTGAGAATAAGTTTGGAATTAGTGCCAGGAATGCAATACAATCAAATTTTCTCATTTTGTCAGTTTTTCGCATAATCGCGAAAATTCTCGTTTTCTCCATAGGCGCCAATGCTAAACCGTAAAACAGGGTCATTTCTAGAGTCCAGCATCTCACTGAGTGATGTCGGAAATGGCGAGGATACCGCTTACCCGTTTACTCCATATATCAAAAGATTCTCTAACTTATAACTCTTCCTTCTTAAAATACGAAATGTCCCCTTAAAGAATTTCCGGATTTTCTATTCTTTAGTATATTATAGATCAGGTATGTATATTGTCATAAATATCTTATTTCATCTTAAATGTACCTGAAATAGGATTGCTAGACCCACCCAAAAACATCATAACACTGCCAGCTATAGGACTGGAAACAGATTCAAAATGCTGAATGGTGAGGGATTAAGGACAGACAACTGTTGATAAGGGGTGTTTTGCCATCGTCGTAGTATTTTGCTGCCTGTAATTACATACTATAAGCCATTTACTTATACTTTATATAATTACAAAGCTGAAGGTAAATGCTATCTTATGATATAAACCTTGTGAATATATGTGGAGGGATGTCTGTGTAGAGAAGCCAGGAATTAGAAAAACCCGTTTTTGACAACATATTTTTGAACAAAGATATCTCGGGGAATAATACATATAAACACTTGAAATTTTGAGCATATGTACATGATAGCTATTTGGAAGGAACCATGTCTCAGAGTTTTGATGTAAGCTCTGGTTTTTGTTTTATGAAATCTAGAAAATTAAGTAGCAAGAAATGACAAAAAGTTTCCCCTTTTTTGACATAAAATAAAAAGTAAGACCTAAATAAAAATTCTGAGACACTGTTCCCTCTAAATGAACATTTTTGACATGTGTTTCAAATATGAAGTCCCCATCATCAGTATGAAGGTAGGTATGCATGTTCAAAAAATAAAAGTGAAAAAAATACATTTTAATTGTCAAAACCGTTCATCCATGTGTAAATCATACTCCATAAGTATCATTAGACAGAGAAAAATTCAGGCTTTCCTTTGATGTATTGCATTCTAAAATCGGCTAGATAGAGACAAAGATATGAATAATTATGTAAATTAGCCACTACCAACATGGCCCTAGACCCTTAAATTCGACACGGCGACATGACCCTTTTTGGGCTTAGTGACATGTGACATGGCTATTTCTTAAATTCGACAGGGCGACATGGATGTTTCTTAAATTCGACAGGGCGACATGGCTATTTCTTAAATTCGACAGGGCGACATGGATGTTTCTTAAATTCGACATGCGACATTAGGACCCCCCCATCAAGGGCCCCACCAACAGTTGTCTATCCTTAAGGGGAACCATAATCAGGCAAATTTTCAGCAATGTTGATTTTGCAAATTCAATCAACATGTCAACATTAATTCAGCATTATTTTTCAATGTTGATTCACCACAACCAAAAACTCCAAAATCAACGTTGATACAACATTGATTCAACGTCTTGTGCCCGCTGGGATTACAGTTTAACTTTTTGTTGCAGACAATAGGGGGGTTTATACCTGAGCCCTCAGTCCCGCAATCACCACCTGTCAATCTACCGTCCATGGTACACAACGATGGGCCATATCAGGTTCAACCACCGACACAACCCCAGATTGCTGTCACTGAAGGACTAGGTAGAGAACCAAGAGATATTATTATAGGTGATGCTTCTATCCGTTGTGTCAGGCTCACTAAAACTCTGAGAACAGAAAAGTACATTATGGAAGGGGCAAAAATCGAAAATGTGATGGAAAGGCTCCACCATATTATAGGTGATGTAAAAGTAGAGAAACTGATCCTATCGATAGGTGCCAACAATGTTCCTACACATGATACACACAACATCAGGGTGAAGTATTGTCACCTTCTGTCCAAAGCTAAGAAGATAAGCCCTAACACCAAAGTCTATGTCCTTGGCCTACATAACCAGTCAGATTGTAAAGTGCTGTCTGACAAGAGGATGCTTGTCAATAACATTTTGCCATATATATGTGAAGCCTATGGGGCGACCTTTGTGCCACAGTGAAGCAAAAGCAACCCTTGCATGTGATGGCCTGCATCTGTCTTAGTATGGGGCAGGGTTGTCAAATAGAATTGCCATTATCCAAAATTAGGCTGTGCCCTGCGGACACATTTTCATGGTGTGTGATTATTTTAGGGTATGCACCCGTAATGTGCACAGTTTCCATGGCTTAGATTATTGCTACATATCAGGAGGATGCACTTGCGAAATTTCGAGTGCACAGCTTCAAGAATTTAGCTTTTAGCTTGATTTCGGACACTGAATTGCTCAACGTATATGCCTAGCTGCTTCTATGATGAGCATAGCCTGGTAGCCTACAAACAGTTGCTATCAGAACTTCTGCATTGTGAAAACCAGTGCACCATAAAATTGGTGTTTCGTGGGGCCTTGTTCACAATTTGTAACAATTATCTCTTGATGGGCCATGGGTCTTGGCACCCGTCAATCACTGTTACTATTACTGCCAGACAATTGGTCACCTGCCCTCTCATTGGTTGTCTGCAGGTAGGCGTCAGTGGCACCATGCCTAGGGGGAGGGGCCATGTACCCTGATTGAGAAGTACCCATTCCCATACCAACCTGTTTAGCTGTGGCCCATTGCAGAAAGCAGTTTACTTGTTGGGAGGGGCTTTGTGCTCAGATTTACAATTACTTTGACAGGTATCCCTACCTGATTCTTGTAGCCAGCAAGGGTGGTGCCACAGGTCATTAATCAATATAAATGATTACTTTTTGCCACCAAAGCATTTTTCTTCAGTCCAAAAGGCTGAAAAATATGTATTCTCTTGTTATTATGTTCTAGAGGGTGCAATAACAAAGGTGAGCACACCCGGGCCAAAAAGCAGTGGAAATACAGTGTGTATTGAGTACAAAATCAGTGTCAGCTTGCAGTATGATTTTAGTAGAAAATCAGTGGAAATACAGTGGACTAAAGCAATTTTGGGATGAATCGGCACTAACATTGGCACAGCCATCGGCCAACTCTGCTTAGACAAGGCGTACCCACACATATTTGGCGCCAATGACCACACCAATCCTTAATAATCATGTTTAATAATTTTGCACCGACGACCGATGGCAGTCGTCGTTTAGTGTGTATGGGGCTCAATAATGGGAAATTAGTATGTCCGAAACATTTAAATTAGCTAGAGCGTACAATCAGTAGTATTTCTGTAGCTCATTTGAATATTTCGGGCATACTGATTCAGAAGTGTCAACTGCCATTTGTTTCAGGTAAGAAATGCAGCAGGGGTAAAAGTACCTTCCCACAGAACAGATGGTATGACAGTGAATGTAAACAGGAAGAAAGGCTAGTCAATGAATATACCTCCCATCATGATTTATCTGAGAAATCACAAAGACTGAGCTATAGAAAAATTCTCAAGTAATGTTTGTTGGTTGGATTAGTGTAACGCCCGGCCAATCATTCAGACTGCACAAGGTAATGCTTTTCCGCTAGTTTTCCGCCACATTGGCGGTGACTGAATCTATGAGGTGAAATGCCTAAATTGTGGGACCCAATGCCCTCTTTATAGTGCTGCCCTACTGAGATATGTCATAGGCCCACATGATGCCCCACCCAATTACATTATGCTCACACCAGGCCGACCAGTTATGTTTTGTTATTCTTACTTAATATCGAGTGCCAGACAAGCAGTTACCACTACCATTGTTTAAGTCTTTGGTGTGACTCAGCCAGGGTTAGACCCCATGGCCTCCCAGACTTAAGAGGGCACTCTACCAAACAAGTTACATTGTCTGGTCTCCCCGTTTGTCGCCGTTTAAGATCAGCGAAGGGCTGCTAGGAACCTATTCTTTCCAGGAGATTCATGGAGGAACCCCCACCATTTTGTCCCTATGGGGAGATGCTCAAGCAATATAAAAGTATCATACAAAGTTAAAAGCGAAATTATTTTGTTAAAATTTGTCTTGAGCTTGAAAACATGGTCTCCAATAATCCTCAGCATTATTGGAACTTTTGGAAAAAACATAAAAACAATCAGTGTCATTTTTCAATGTAGATACATTTACATAGTACTTCCAAGAGCAAGCGCAGCCACCACTGCAATCAAACTTCAGAAATATTAACTTAGAAATAACTGGCCAAATCGAAGAAGTAAGCTGTTGAACTATGGGGTTTTAACTTTTTCATTTATGATAGGGGAGTTATTAAGCAATATTCTTCAACTCATTATTCCATTACATGAGCCAGTCCAAGATGCAGTCTTCTTGTTATTAAAATTGCAAGTCATTGCTGGAGATGTAGTTCTGTATCTAGAGGTGACACGAACACTCGCATGAAAGGATGTTGTTTATTAGTCCAAAACGTGATATAAGTAACAGATTTCCCATTGACAATCATCAGTTTTTAGGCTAATCCACTAAACTCACACAGCCAATGCTTCGATGGTCAAGCCTACCCACTGAAGTCACTTAATCCCAGTATCCTGGCCTATTCCTATATGAGCTGTTACTCAACCAATGATGTGACATACTCTGCCCTGCAGCCTGCTACATGTTCCGCTTTTACTCCAGTCCCTGGTAGGCCTATCCTCTTCAAGCACAACAAGAAGAAATTCACTCTCAGCCCTAACCCTGCTTTATGTATGTGGCTTCGTTGATTTAGGACTAATGCCACTTAATGCTGAATTTGTGAAAGCTGCTGAAATAGAAATAGTATTTCCACTCATGCTGCTTTTTAATTATATCCTACAATCCAGTGAATATCCATCTGTATCGTGTGAGGGCATTATTAATTCAATACACGAAAAAGGCTGCATGCCTAATCCTGATAACTACCTTAAAACCACTGTGCTGCCTGCACTGGGTAAAATATTTGGATCAATTCTAAACACATGCCTTTCAATGAAAACTGATATTTTATTAGACATGTTTCAGTCGGGATTCATGAATGATTGAATGACTGCAGATTACGCCTTCATCCTATATTCTTCAATCATGAAACAGCGATTTGTGCACAGACCTTTATTTGTATGCTTGATGGACTTTACGAAAGCATCTGATTATGTGAACTAGGCTGCTTTAATATTATAAGCTTAGACACTGAGGGTTGGTTGGAAGGTTTGTACTGGTTAAACAAATTATGTACAATAAATCCAAATGTAGAGTAAAACTAAACAGTGAACAAAGTGAAGAAATGCAGGGTTCGACAAAGTGGTTGCCCGGACGCCTGGGACAACCACATAAGGGTGCTGGGCAACTAGAATCTAGTTAGAGCTGGTTGCCCAACAGGCAACCATAGCATTCTCTTCCCTCTTCATTTATTCTTGGACGTCAGTGAGGGTGACAACATTATAACGAATTCTTTGTATGCTTTGTTTATAAATCTTGAAAGCAAACAGCCAAGGACAATTTAAATTCCAACTTGAAATATTTTACATTTCCTGGGCAACCAAGTTTACCATCGGGCAACTAAGTCATTGTAGTAGGCTGTCTGGCGGGCAACCATTCCCTTTAGGGATTTGTCGAGCCCTGAAATGGAGAGTCTATGTGGTGTACTACAAGGTGGCATGATCAGTCCTAAGCTTTTAACAGAGAACTTTTATGACCTATGAAATTTAGATATGGCATTGTTTTGAATGACACAATTGTACGGTTTATTCTATGTGATCATAACCTAGTTTTATGCGTGGATACAGCTGGAGGCTTGCAAGAACAAATATATGGAATGTAAGAATTCTGTAATAAGTGGCATGTGATTGTTAGTCTGATGAAAACAAAGGTCTTTATTTTTGTTAAGAAAAAAAGTAGGATGACAAGCTTTGTGATTGGAAGATATGACATAGAAGTTGTAAGTGAAAACAAGTATCTTGGCTTTATTTTCAATACTCTTAAGAGGGATCCATTAAGAATGATGCCAGACCATCTTGTTACTCTGGCCTGAAAAGCTAGCTATCAGGAAAGAAAACTAAGTGCTGAAACTCTAAGTAGATTATCTCTGAAGCAGTTCCTCTATATTCCATTATTGGCAATATCTGGGTGTTGTAAACCTTAAATGCTAATTTAAAGTTTTTGACTCCCAGATATTGCCAATAAAGAATATTTATCAGAAGGTTGATTTAGATTTAAGGAAAACGACAAGTTAGAAACATTATATTGGATGTACACTAAAAGTACATAAGATTACAGACCCTGACTGATGCTGTTTTAAGTGAGACTGGGCATTTTTCTTTACAAATAAAGAGACATATCAGTATTTAAAAATACTGGCTAAGAATAGCAAATTTACAAGAGCATGATCCAATTTGCAATGCATTTGATACATTGGTCAACCTACATCATCAAGGTCAAAATAACTGGTGGACTGAAGTATGCAATCTCTTAGAATCATTGAATCTGTCCGAGCCTGAAGCTATTGTAACTGCACCAATCACATTAAGATATAAAACACTGAGAGAAAAATCGTACAGTATGCATGGGGAAAACTGTTTATTGTGAGTCAAATACAACACTAAGGTAAAACTATGAATGAAGAATATCATAAGGAAAGCTACTAGCTTTGCATGACAAATAGAAAACATTTGATGGCTTTTGCCAAATTATGAATGAGTTCTCACTCAGTTGCTATAGGGACAGGATGTCATGTAAAACCTAAGTAGGAATGATATGCGTCTGTACTCTCTCAAGCAGCAACCGTTATGTAAAACTATAAGGTCAGGGTCCTTCCCAGACAAATATCACAGCCCGATGCAGAAAAAAAACACACCAAAGATCTGGGAATGTAAGCTAAATAATCTATTAAATAATAAATTTATTTTTCAAAATCACAGCCTGGCGTGTACCCGGAGCGTCGGGCTTTGGGAAGAACCCTGTAAGATTGCTTAAGAAAATAGACAGTGTACAAACTGTTCCTTGAATGAGGTTGAGGATGAACAAAAGTAACTCATTATCACAACAACTCTACAATATCTCAGGAAGACTTGTTTATTTCTGTTATGGGTAGTAAAGATGCTTGTTTATCAAAGCACTGGGTACTTATATATACTCTGTATTCAAAACCAGGGAAAATCACTTAAGCAACATTATATCACTAGTCTATTGTCACCTAGTCAGTTGTTACAGGTGTCACATTTTTCCAACAAGGTCATGATGCTCTCTTGCTGTTATATCACTGTAGCTCCTCCATCCATTAACTGAGTCTAAATAGTTAGAACTCCAGGATAGCAAATATAGATCTAGATCTCAAGACACATATGCTTCTGTAGGAGGTCTTGACAAATCCAGTGCTTGGGGAGTCTGGAGCACTGTCTTCAGCCCCTTGGACTCCCAGTTTACCGTGCGTAGGGAGGCTCCCAAGCATTGAAGTAAAATTACTTGTGATTTATTTGATTCCAAAAAAGTATTGTATTATGAGGAGATTCCTGTGGCTTTAAGAATACAAGCTTTCTTAAAAAGCATTAAAAATGTTATTCACTAAGTTGAAAAATTGTCTCTGAAAAAATGGCCTTCTTTGTACAGGGTTGGGCTCCCAATGGACTGACATTCCTCGAGGCCTGTGTAGACTTGCAGTTATCAATAACATAACATTATTGATATCAGCTTTATCATCTCATAGTAAACATAATATCTGGTGCTACTGTGTGTCTATTACTATTACTGATATTTTCTGAATGTAGACAAGTTTCTGTTGCTATTGCAAATCAAAGCACAAACTAAGTAGTAGGATGTTTATTGCTGTCTTGATATAGACTCAAGTTTGCTGCATACTGTGGTTCTGATTAAGGTAGTTGGTTTGCCAGTTGTCGTTCATGCATCCCAAATGTTGCATCCATTTTGTACATATATCTGGTGCTCTTGCAGATCACAGAAATGCCATCTTGATTGTTATGTGTTTAATGCCTTAATAAATGACACATGAGATCAGCCTGTAATGACTCCTTGTTGTCAATAAAAGCACTACTACAACAACTACCCAGACTACCGGTAATGAAGTACTGATTGTGTTGGGACGGTACTGCTGCTTGGATTTAGCCCTCTCATTTTATTACACAGATTCAAGTCTAACACAAGGTGGGCAGAACTGGAAGTTCCAGATTTATTCAGGTCTCGCAGCATTAGTTCTCAATATGCATACAATACTTTGCAATAGAAGGGTGTGTTTAGGCAGGTGCCCAGGGATTAAAAGGTCCAGCATTCTGACATTCAGAGAGATTGGTTAGGAGAGATATAGAGGAAGGACCTGCTACTATGCCTGCTGATGGGTGTCTACATGCTGTAGTACCTGGTAAACCTACGTTATGTCACTGCTGTCTCATTCCACTGGTCTTCAAGGTTGCCAAAACTGGGAAACCAGCCCTCTTAACCAGCCCTAACCAGCCCTTAGCATTTAAAATTCCTGATTCTAAAATCATTAGGGATTTAACTTCTTGTTGGGTTGTCCTTTTGGTTTTTTAGCATGCGAAGGCTTTAGAATGTGAACAACTTGCTGGGAAGGGATATCATACAGGGAAAAATTGCGATGGGACAGGGAAATCTCAGGGAATTTAAAAATGAAATTTGAGCGGAGACCCTGATTTATTTATTCTGGGAGGTGTGGGGAGGGGAGGGGGGAAGGGGGTACAACAGTCAGCCCCCTCCCCACCCTTGGGGACCTGTGCCTCCCGTGGGCTGCCCTTGCTGGCACCCTGGTAGGTTCATGCAGGGAGATATGAGTAACTGGTACATCTACACAATCTCTAACTTGGTTAGACTTGCGATTCAAGCTTTGGGCTCTCGGCCTAGTTATACTAATAGTAATGCTATGGGGGCCTTAATTTTTATTGGGCTTTTGTGGGGGGGGGGGGGGGGGGGGTGGGAAGGTGTTAAACCGGTGTCAACAAGTTCTGTCAAAGCTTGCTTACAGCATGCCCCGGTATACTGTATGGGGTAGACCTAGAAAGCACTGTCTGTTGTTTCCACTATGTTCCCACTGACAGACGGTGATTTTCTATCATTCCTGGTTTCCCCACTTGACCATTTTGGTTGAATAGACTTTTCTCATAAAATACATCATGTCAGGTCTTAATTTTTTGTACAACCTTCTTTGTTATCCTACCATCTAAATCTGATATGTTTTGATGAATATTCTCCTCTAAATATCAAGGATTCAAGAGTTTGCTTAGCCTCATGATGCTGAAAACCTTCAACCTGTCCAACATGACAGTCTGCTGGTAGCCATTCTAAACAAAGGCTCATGCTGGGAACCAGCTCTCATCAGTTTGAAAAGCGACTGACAAGGGCTCAGCAACTACATAAAACAAGAGAATACATTCATGGAGAACTACTTTCACAATTTTGGGGTAAGACACTGAGTTTTAGTGTATTTTCGAGCAGGTCGAAAAGGCAGGGTACCAACCACACAGGGAAAACACAGGAAATTTGCTAATTTTGCCAAAACACAAGGAAAAAACAGGGATTTTCATTTGGCTAGGTTCTGAAATTCCTGATTCTCAAGATATTACGGATTCGACTTTTTGTTGTTTGGTTGTCCAATTTGTTTCTGCATGCAGAGGTTTTTAAATTTCAACAACTGGCTGGATATGACACAGGGAAAAATTACTGCGGGACAGGGAAATCTCAGGGAAAACACAGGGAATTTGAAAATGGAGTTTCAGTTGGTACCCAGGAAGGGGTCTATTGAGAAGTTCTCTCTGACCGAGAGTAGTGAGGTAAGGGCCTCTCACATTAGTATGGGGAGGCTCCGCAGGCTGGCCCTCTATCCTGGCAAAAACAAAGAGTTAACATTACAAGGGGCCGTACACACGAAGTTTACCTATTGTACATTCAATATTTCAGTGTACACAATACACATTCCTATGTGTTTGTTTGCACCAGCTGTTAGGGTTTCTACTGTAGCACCATCTACAAAGTACAAGTGCCTGGGTTACTGGATCCAAGAGTGGCAGGTACTGAGGTAAGACCATAAATGAGGCAGCAGCCCAACAACCATGAAGTCCAATGAAATAATCCTTAACAGATTTGACCCTGCCAGTCACAGTCTTGGACACTGTTGGTGTAAGGATCTAAAATGCAAGAGGTGACTAGGGCATGGAAGAATTAGGTGTTTATCTGCTGTTTGTACGGTGACCCCAAGTCCACTTTGTAATATTTAATATTAGGCCTTCTGGCCATCAAACAGTTTTGTCTCAATATGATTTTTAGTAATCAGTTTCTGTTAAGCCCCTAAAAGCAGAGGTTCCATTTTTCCTGCTTTTTCCGGATTTCTAGATTTTTGTCTGTTATAAATGTTTTTAAGTCAAAACCTTTGAGGAAAAACAGCACATTTGCGTTCTGACAACAGATTGCATTTTCTAAAAGGTCTTGTTAAAGTCAGAAAGAAACATAGTTTATGATTCTAATTTTATCTTTTCCTGCCCAAAATCCGGAAAGTTTTCCTGCTTAAGATTCAGAATGTTTTTTTCCCACAAATTTCCAGATTTTTAAGGATCTTAGAGTGGCATCTCTATGATAAGTTGAACGTTTTTTTTCTGAGCTTTGGGGATCCTTTTTTTCAACCCATATCCAGGAAACAAAATAGCGTTTCCATGTTTAGACTGGGCATCCAAGTCTAAAAGTGATTTATCAATCTCTAATTTCTGTTTTTAAAAAAAGATGTTAAAGCTGGTTTGATGAAATAATTTCCATATTCTGATATATTTTTAGACCTGTCCACTTTGCCAACTAGCCCACTCCAATGATTTCTATGATATCAACATTTTTAGAAAAATGTTCATCATACCTGATTCACAGTAATTTTACTAGTACTACTAACCAGGGTACCAACCACACAGGGAAAACAGGGAAAACAGGGAAAATGGCAAAAAAAATTCCCTGACAGGGAAAACTCAGGGAATTTGGAAATTTTGCCAAAACACAGGGAAAACACAGGGAATTTCATTTGGTCAGGTCCTGAAATTCCTGATTCTCAAGATATTAGGGATCTAACATTTTGTTGTTGGATTGTCCAATTTTTTTTCTGCTCGCAGAGGCTTTTAAATTTGAAAAACTTGCTGGATATGACACAGGGAAAAATTGCAGCGGGACAGGGAAATCTCAGGGAAAACACAGGGAATTTGAAAATGGACTTTCGGTTGGTACCCTGTACTAACCCAAACTAAACTTTATAAGCTTTTACTTTCAATATGATGATAAATATGTAGCTGTAGGACTGGAAAGCAAAAATGGCATTTTCCCATAGGGAACAGTGTTAAAGGTAAATGCGGGTGTTTGGTGTGATTTCTTGTAAACCATGACAAAATTTTGAAACTCACAGGGCAGTTAGAGGGATGCATGAGGAACATAAAAACACTTTAAAAATCCTATGTCACCGAATCAGTTTTAGAGATATAAGACTATGAAAACATTACTGTTTACTATTAGGGCCTATGGCAAAATGTACATTTTATAAGATTAAAAAATAAATAACCGTGAATTTTACTTTAAATTCTGTAAATGTGTTGGTAGTAACACAATAAATAATATAGATGAAAGAAAACAATAGGTCACCGTGGAAATTTTCATTTTATTCTTGAAAATAAGGGAAAAGTGGAAAAAATCTTCATAATCATTTAAATCTGACCCCATTTTCTTTCCAGAAATGTCTTTTCTTACATTTATATTTTCACACTTATCATTATAAAGTGCTCCCATCACGTTTGAATAAAAATTTAAAATCATTTGGCAATGAAAATAAAATCACACCAGGTGGCGCTGCGTTGGTCACCCGTATTTACCTTTAAAGCCCTTCAGCTTTGCTCACAATTTCCAACCCTAAAATCACAAAAACATACCTTATTTTGGTTCACCTAAAATGGAGGTAATTACATAATTGAGAGAAAATAATAATCCATCTCCATTTATCAACACCTTATTGACTTAGAAAACACAAGTACTAACTCATTCACTCAGATTTGTGCCAGTGCCTGACTTTGCAAAAACTGCAATTATGTCCGACCTCTGTATCATGCCAGCAATACATGTCAAAGTGGACGGGTCTATTAAAGCTGGTCGGAACAACCGGCTTTCACTAGTATAAGGGCCAGGGGAAACGCTGAATTTCACTCACAGAAACTAACGTTCAGTGTATATTTGAATATTTCAGTCTGAGGATGGCACGCGCAACCAAGGGCAGTATTCAGGTTGGGGCCGGGATCCAATTAGAGGTCGAGGGAGAGCTGCGACACTGAGGGACCGGGCGCGGAGGGTACGAGAAAGAAATGCACTGCCACACTCTAGGTCATCACCATTAGGAGAAGTAAGAACGCCATACACATTATTTGGTAACCTGTATCACTTTTACATTGTACTTTTAAAGGGAGTCAAAAGCAACGATATGTCAAAATATGACAAAATTTTGCAATATCCAATAACAATGAAAATACGTTCCAAGAGTCTAACTTTAGCCATTGGTACAGTATAAATCATGCTAACTAACATCAACTTTATGTGAATTCCATAATACTCATGTCATTTATGCCAGAACACAGCAATATTCGTTAACAAACCAATTTTGGTGGGTCACCAAAATTGACCAGGGACAAGTTTTACTGTATTTTGATGTTGTTGTATTGACAGTTTATATTTTACCACAGGCCTAGATTATGAGCATGGAATGAATTTCAATAGTAGAATAGGAAGATCCCAGTGTATATATGCCGTAGGCGGGTCTTAAAATAACGCATCGTGCAGCGCAATTTCAAGGAAATCGCGAATGGAGGTCGGGGGTACTTTTAACACTGGCTCCTATGGAAGAAAACAGGTTATTTCGCGATAACTTTTTAGATATCAATCCAATCTTCATACAGTAAATGAGAAAAAAAGTTTGGAATTAATCCCAGGAATGCGATACAACCCTTTAGATTTTCGCAAATTGTTAATATTTCGCATAAACGAGAAAATTCGCGTTTCCCCCATAGGCCCCAATGCTAAATAGCCAACAAATGGATCCCAAAATTTTGCTGCGCGATGCCGAAAATGACGTGAATACCTCAAACCCATTTACTCCGTATAGAGAAAATAGAATATATTATAAATCTAATTTGTGTATTGAAATGAGTACCAGAAATATTGAAAAAACTAGGAGACCATGCCATAAAGAGCTGTTATCTACCTTTATTCTCCGTTATCGTCCAGTGGATAACTTCGATAGTCCGATAAATCGGAGTCATAGGTCATTCCAAAAGGCTGATACCAGCGTAAATGTGTATGGAGAATGACCAGCAGTCGCTGGATACCAGCGGAGGGGGGGACACTGTGCTATTTCTAAAGTAGAGAATCTGCTCGGAGAGTGATGGTCTCCTCATAGGAAATGCCTTGAGAGTGTAGAAATTAGCATAAATAAGTCTGTATCTGGAGATTGACGAGATGATGTCATAATAATATTCTAAAAATAGAATGAAAGTAGGTCGGGAATGCCCCCGTCACCCACTGGGGGCGGCCATATTGAAAATATGATAGTTCCCTTTTCTCTCACTAGGGGATACTGTGATTCGGAGAATGTAGGTTTCAACATAGGATCTCTATGGGAATCAAATTGTGATTACGTTATTCTCCGTTCTCGTCAAGTTGATAACATCGATACTCTGATAAATCTCTCTCCCTCTCCCTCTCCCTCTCCCTCTACCTCTCCCTCTCCCTTTCCCTCTCACTTTCCCTCTCCCTCTCTTTCAGCTGTTATTGAACAAGGTGGATAAGACGGAGCTTTTGGGTTCTTTAGAACCCAACTTACTTGATCTTGTTGGCTGATCATTGTGACCTGAATTGACCTTTCACCTTCTCATGCAGGATGACAGCCTGAGCTCTGTTGGGAGTTCTCATCGAAGCTTCATACTCGGGGATGGTACAGGTGAGAGTGAAGACGAACTGGCATCGCTTCGGTCATCATCTCCAGCAGTGTCTCAGCAGTACACCCAAGACAGTGGTGTAGACCCATCCTTGACCAGGTCTGCTGAGGGACACCCTCCTGATATGACCCTAAAAAGTGATCCTAACCACAGCCCTGATTACCAACCATGGACTCACCATGCCACCAGCTCATCCTCCTTGCCCCAAGCTGAGCAGAACAAGCAAACCAGTGCACCCCTCCAACCTAGCAGGACCAAGCGGAAGAAGTTTGTGCCAGTTGACATGCGCGAAGCATATGAGGAAAACCAGTCAGAGCTGTTGGTGGGCATTCCAGCTGGGGCGGAGAACAGCAACGTGTTCTCCTCTGGTTTTAACTCCAACTACAGCTCGCGCAGCAGCGGCTTTACGCTGGGCAGTGAGGATGTGTTCACGGCTGAGTACCGCCCGCAGAAGCAACCCAAGGTCAACTCTATTCTGGACTTCCCTGGCCTGCCCCAAGATTATAGAGCGAACAAAGAAATCAACTTTATGAACACCACCCCAAAGAAACTGGAGAGCATGAAGTCAATTGCTTCATTTATTGCTGATGAGAAGAAAGAGATGGGGGTGTGCAGGCCTGTGAAGGGGGATGAAGAGGGTGCTCCAAGTGAGGGGGACATGGAGGGCTGTGTCGTGGTCTTCGATCACGTGCCATCAGCCATCTCAAAAAAAGACCTTACCGACCTGATCCAGCCTTACGGAGAAGTGGGCAGGGTCAGCGTATTCCCGACCGGCCACACCTACTCAGCACATGTTTCGTGAGTACCACCCTTACATACAGATGAAATCTTCAACTACCATACAGTAAGAAAATGATTAAGATGTAGATACAAGTTCTGTCTAAGAAAGGTGTTCCAAAACATCTTTCTGAAAAGCATGTACTGCCTAATGCTGCAGGATAAGAGAGATTCCTCATTGATATAACATTACAGGCCTATGAGCACGACCTAAAACCCCATTTAATTTTCATTTCAAATAAGTGTGAACATGAGTAAAATGCACTAAAAAAAATCAAGAATCGGGATCAAGTATAGGTTACTGTTAAGAATCTTGCCCAAGCTCATCTCAGCTTATAATAGAATTTACTTTTCGTTGTTGTCAGCAGTGCCATAGCAGATTGTTGAAAAAGATTTTAAAATGTAGGATTATTGCTGATCTGATTCTTTCTGAGGTCCTTCCTCCATCTCTGTGTACAAGGTCCTGTTCAAACCAAAGAAAATTCTGATTAGACAACCATACTATACTGACCAAGCATAGTCAGTGGCCCTGGAAAAATGTTTTTGATTTCAATTGAAAAATAATATCAACACTGAATCCAAATGATAATACAATCATAAAATTCAAACATGAGCATTTTGTCTATTTTCAGGATGAACTTAATTAAAGTTGGGTTTTTCATATGCCCTTTTTGCCTATCCTACTCATAGCTTCTCCAATCTTTTTAAAGGCACCTTATTTTCTGTGGTTCTCACTTTGAGGCCTGATGACATCATTCATAATTCCACCAAAATAGTTTAAATGTTTATGTAGATTAACTTGTACTTGTTTGTCGTAAACAGAATGGCCGAACCGGGCCAGGCGCAGTGGGTCGTTGACATCCTGGACGGTAGCGAGGCTCTTCTTCCAGGTAGAGTGTGCAACCAACAAATGTGTTTCCAAACAATATTTTTTTCAGTTCCACTTCCTGTATTCAGACAAAAGGGAAAGAGAATTGATGGTGGTTGTGGGATAGAAACTTAATATTTATGTTGATATTCAGTTGACACGACTTGGTTTATGAAAATGTTGAAAGCCCTAATGATTTGGAAAACCGATTTGCCCCAATCCTGTTACCACCCTTTTTAAAGCATATACCATCAACGTAATAATTAGTCATAAAACATGGATTCAGCATCACAATAATGTCTGGTTAACAACACATTGGATTGTAATCCTCCAAAATGTGGTCTCTGAAAAACTATTGATTATTCCTTTTTAATGATCCCATGTCTACGAGCATCAGTGTATGTGTTTGTTATCATTGATTTGCAAAGTTTGTAAAAAATACATTGATGTCCTTTCATATAAAGCTACTGTATTTTTCTCAGATAGCATCACAACAATCCATTATGAACAGAATTGGGATTTTGAGTGTGAAAATTCACATTCCTTGAACCCGATATTAATCCTGCGGTATATGTCACTTTTTGTTTATAGCGGGAGAAGATGGCCAGCCTCTCAGCGTGCGGCTTCTGACTCCGACAGCGAGATGACAGCAAACATGAACAGTCTAGTCAACAACACAGAAGGCCAGTTCATTCGGGCACGCTGGCGTACATCCAACAAAGCACCATGCAGTAGATGTTTTGGCATTTGTTCGACGTTAGTTTCGGGATCTGGTTTATTGAATTACACCTGGCCAATCAGCAAGCACCATCCTGTCACCTGATGTGTCCTCTCAGCCAATCACCAACCTTCTTGGTGACAAGCCCCTGAGACATAAACTGGACTTTGCTGGACCTTCCTACAACTAGATGACGCCCTGCACCAAGCAATTGAACTATAGGATTGGCTGGGAATAGGTGTCCGACGTCCTGTGACTAATGGGAATTTTAAGATGGAACTTAGAAGAGTATTCAATCTGTTAATTTTATTGTTTTTGAATAATCACTCTTGTTATGATATAATTATACGGCATGACATGGTTTTACTAGTATGCCCTGTGGTACCAGATATTGACAATGAATTGTAATTTTTATTTATACTGTGCAAGTTGGTTCTCATGTTGCTCCTGAATCATCACATTAGTTTCACGCTTATGAAATACCTATGCCTAAACATTTTGCATCGTTATTGGATGGAAGAACATGTTATGCCAGTCAAGCCAGTTCACCACACACTGCCACTGTAGTTGACCTGGCCAATCAGCATGTTCCATTCTGTCACCTGATGTGTCTCCTCAGCCAATCAGCAGCCTTCTCGCTCGCAATCCCCTAAATTATAAACTGGACATCGCTGTTACCACCTTCTCACGTGCTACCCGCCCATCAACATCTTAAATGTATAATTTCAAGGAGCACATAACTGTGTAATATTGTATTATTTACGGTATGTTTAGTGCAATTTTAGGTGAATTGTACTGTAATTTTACAATGTTAACAAAACAATTATCTTACACTTTTATGAATCAAATGAAATGTATTTCCAAAATGTTCCCATTTAAGCTCCCAACCAACATCTTATGTATAATTTTAAGGAGGACATTACTGTGTGGTATTGTATTATTTACGGTATTTTTACTGCCAATTGTTAACTGCAATTTTAGGGGAATTGTACAATCTTAACAAAACAGTGAATTATCTTACTTTTTTTTTAATGAATGGAATGAAATGTATTTCCCAAATGTTCCGATTTTCTTCTCCCTGATCGACTATTGTTTATGCAAATAAAGCCAAATCTTTTGAACATTGACACTGACTCGTCACGTATTTTTGACAATTTGGAACTCGTTACTTATAGTCATACAGTAAGATACATATATTCTAGGTTATTCTTTCAGGTAGTTTTTTAGATCAGTGCAAATTCGAGAAAATATTTTTTGCTGGGAGGTTCAAATGGATTCCTGATAGATTTTCCAATACAAAATGAAGAATTTTTTTAGGGCAACATTATCAGCCATTAAAGGGTTTTATAGACAACTCGACCCTACAAGAAGGACATAGCCTTAATTTTCTTCCTGAAAATAAGGTTTAGATCCATTTTTGATTAATGATAAAATAATTCCGCACACATGCCTCTCAACGACTGGCATGCCTATTTGTTATTTTTAGTCAGTTTATGTCTTGGGAGGAGGGGCGGATAGCTAGCGTTGACTTTTATACTGAACTTCCAATTATGTAATTAAGAGTTTCTTGTGAATCTAAGATCGCTGATTGTGCTAGCATAAGCACATCCTAACACAAATTGTATATTTAGTTTAATCTTGCCAGTATATTTAGCTTAAACATTTCACTCTGGAGTCAATAAAGTAGGATACTTAGGTTCCTTCTTTTATTTCAGAAGCAACTGGGTGGTGGGGGCTTCGGAAATAGTACCGACCTTAGATATATCAAAACTTAGCAAATAGTCTTCTGTGCAGTACAGAATTAGAAAGAAGTAGGAAACCTCTAAAAAGTCGGATAAATTGCATTGCTGCATAAGGAAGAAGGTATTTGACTTGTAATTTACTTTTTAACTAGTTTAATTCTATTTGATTTATTTGGTACTTCTGAACTGGGGGGCAGGATGGTGTAGTGGGTTAGGTTCTCGCCTCTCACTTGGCTGGCCCGGGTTCGAGTCTTGGCCTTGCCTGCTACACCACCTTGCCTTGCCGTCGTTCTCACCCTCATAGATTTGATGATACTAGACTTGAGCAAGTTGAAGCCAACAATGAGAGTGGTCCTAATATTGCTGAAAAAAATGCTGAGTGGACGTTTAACTCCAATCATCATCTGAACCAACTTTCCATATCATAATTATAAACAAATGTTATTAACAAATATATGCAGAATTAATCAGTTCAATTAGTATCTTTTAAGGTTTCAGTGGACAAAGCGACAAGAACGAACTTGTTTAATTACTTACTGAGCGATTTATTCATTTTTGTTCTTATCACCAGGCATAATAATAAACTTATCAACAAGTGTTTATAGCATGCTACAAAATGCTGCCCGGAATGCATCAGAATGTGTACAGCATAGTGACTGCCTTTAATTGACCCAACCACAGACAGATGTTTTACAGTATTTCAAGTATCTGCAAGTACATTTTAACCAACGATTTCGACAAATACACAAGGAAATCCAATACAAATATTTATCATATTCCTAAATATCTGAATATCTTTTCGTACCATATGAAAGCTATGACGTTTATATAGTTGCAAATTGAAAAAGATGCCAATGGCTAGTTTTCAATTATGCCGGACCACAATAAATGCCATGTTTATTGAATACTTCTATACTTAAACCCTTATGACTTGTCGACATGCTTCTCAGCACGCATCTAGATGTAAGCTAGTTTGCAGGTTAAGTGCAGATAATATGCCATCTGTGGTAGGGCGAATTGACAGGTCCAGCAGTCAGCGATCGTTAGAGCGATGGAGTCGACCTGACAGCACATGATTGTCGTCGAAAACTAAATCTCTGTATAACGACAGCATCACTTGAGGATAACCTCTGATTCAATACAGTGGAAATGACCAGACATTAATTTTTCTGGACCAAATTTATTTGAGGTCATGTGTACTTAGTGTCACTGGTCGATGTAGGCACACTCATAAGCCAAATATTGGTTTTGTACAAAATATGAAAGATCGTCGGAAAAAAATATATATGGGGAAACATATCAGAAGGCAAAAGAGTAAGCTTTGTCCAATACTATGGGCAATTTTTGGGGTAAAGGCCGGTAGTCGCACAGCTTGTAAGACCAGGGCCTTTAAAGAAGGGACCTCGGGAGGCGTCCCGTAGACGGGGATCTTTAGGATCGGGGGAAGGTTGCTTTACGCCATAATTAACTGCCAGGGTCATACCAAGGGCAGTGTCGGTGATTGAATCTATCAGAAGGTAGAGACCATACCCCTAAACTTTTATAGAGGCAGGTGTTCCCATAGACAGGGCCCCACACACAACAACCAGTGGCCCTAGGACCTTTGATAACCCTGTCGTTGCAACTGGGGGACATGCAGAGGGGAGTAGGGAGAGGGGGGGGGGATTTAGGTATAAAGTAGAGAGGACTGGGACTGCTGTAAAATGGAAAAAGCTGGAAGTGGAGGGCTGCCGGGCCAGGAATTTTTACGCAAGAGGCTCTGGTCTTTTTACAAAATAATCCTTTTCGTAGTACAAAGCAATTTCCCTTTTCCATAATATATATCGCTCAATGCTCAGCACCACATGAAATATATAAAACTTCATTTGTTCACATATAAGTCAAGGATTTTTTTTTTATTATCAATTTTAAATTGTAAGGATTTTAAACATTATCATTGGAATTGTCTCTATATAGAAACACGGTCATCACTCATATGTCACATAAGCTCAAAGGTCACTGCTACATTTGGCTTTTTGCTGCATACAAGGATAATCTCAAGCCAAGTTCATTTGGGGTATAGATAACCCAACCATATCAAGAGTAATATCCCAGTACAGCCTGGTACTGTCTACACCTTGAGAACTTAACCTTAAACAACTACATAAACCATAAACTGGCACTTTTTAATAGCAGCAAACATATTTAGAAATACGATACAGAACCTGGCCTATAAGCAGGTTCCAGGGCATTTTGATCACTGATTGTTACTAATTTGATGATTCAGTTCATTCTATCAATATTCAAGGAACGGCTGGTGTATAACGTTTGTGCCACAGTAAATTACCCCTCAGCTTCTTACTACACACCACAAAAATTAACTACTACTTGCCGGCAGTATAAAATAACAATTATGTACAATCAAGTATAATTAGTGGAATACAAAAATTGCATGATAAAGTCTCCAGGTGAAGTTGGACATCACGTGACTGGAGTAGTCCTGCTGGTTCCTGCAGGGTCTTGGACATAGTTGGCTGGGAACAATCCGACCGAGGAGCGCTGGTTGCCGCAGAATCTACTTGAGTTGTACGTAGTTTGCCGGGAACAAGCCAACCACCCCACGACACTCACCCTTCCACCAACCGTCATCAATCTGAAACGATACGAATGAGCACAGTGTATTGATATTCCATTTCGTTTGTACACTACATGTTCCTACTTTTACTTGTACCCATTGACAAACTGTTTTACAGCTCAGTCTAGTAAAGTGCAGTATGAACACAGCATGGCTTCCTGTCAAGACTTGGAACAAATATAGGTTTGATATAATCTAAAAACCCAAAACCAAGTACATTACACACAGTGCCTGAAATTCTCCCTATGACAGATATCCATGTGATGGATCATACAAAATTATCATTATTTACATAAAAAAACACATTTGTTTGAGGATCGATTAGGAAAAAGTAAGTTTTATTGTGGGTTTGAGAATTTTATCGTGGTTTTAAGAACTTATACAAGACACATTTAACTACCCTTTCGAGCTGAACGTTCGGGATGGACATGCACCTGTGAACTACTGTCTGGGAGGTTTGTCTAGAGAGCGAACTTAATTAAATAATTTTTTTTTTATATTAAACCCTACTTACATACAAGTGATCTTCAGTATAGGTAAGTTGAAAACTTAGTGAACTCACCATTTCTATGTTGGTAATTATTTCATCTGGATCAAAGGTGATTTCATCTTCATCGGCTGAAAGAGAAAGCGAGAAATTAACAACCCCTTCTTGAAATTATATTATATAAATTATATAATAACAAATAAATTATATATAATATATGATTAAAAACTAGGCTTTTTTTTTCTGATGTTTGTTTTTACCATTTACAGAATTCCTTCTTTCCACTGGAAAATCAATTCAAGATCTTTGTAAGTTAGCAACCTCATTCTCGGATTTGGATATCCGGACATCTACTATAGGTGCCGCTGCAGTACAGTGTGAATGTTGGTGAATACAACTGACAAGTCAATAGGCACAATGCTTAAGGAACAGTTTTTTCAATTGTTCGAGTGATCTAAGAATGCTGTGACCTTCTAGTGAACATATGTTCTTCATTCTATATCCAAGTATACACTGTGAAATTGTTAGAGTTTTATAAATTACTTAAGTATGTTTTTTTGCACAACATAAGAATATCCCGCCTTTCCTGCCCCTACCCTTATCAGTGGTATCCATGGAGTTGTTGTCACCAAAGAAAATGGTTGAGATTAGGCCTTGAATCTAGCAACAATGGGGTCCCGAATGCTAGAATCTCATACTTAAGGGGTTTAATAGGTTGCTGAAGTCCACTCACCTGCTTGGTAGTCGTAGAGGGCTACAGCATTCAGCCCGGTGGGGGCGTCCTCGTAGATCGGCTCCTCCTCGGGTTCAGACCTTTGTGGAGGTGGTGACTGGGTCGGGGCCGCTTGTGCAGGCGGGCTTCCTGGCTCCTGAACAAAAGACATAAAATCATGATTCCAGCAATTCTTGATTCAGAGGTTAGCCAGAGGTCAAAGTGAAGAGATATGGGTCAGAAGTCAATGAAATCATTGGTTAAAAAATCAGACTAGTAAAGAATTGGTCAAATATAGCATAAGCCATGTGTCAGAGGGAGCAAGGGTATATAGAAAGTCAGAAACTTATCAGACATTAGGCTTTGTCGGATTTCTTTTGTTGTCCTATATAATTTGTTCAACTCACGATATCACAGAAACTGGTATGTGGTCTGTCAATATGGCAGACTGACCAATCAGGTTGAGACCTAAGAGGGCCTCTACACTTTTTGGAAGCATCAGCAGAGATAATTGGCCATGCATTGTATTTCCTTATGTAGATCGTACCGAGTGATGACAGACTTAATTACATTAACCCAACTGTGACACTACGTGAGACTCATAGAGGGTGAAGAGAGGCTGGACTGAATTTACCCTACTGTGACACTATATGACATGAGATGGCCCTGTGTAGATCATGAAAAATGAGAAGAGGCCAAACTCACTCAGTGATGAAAGTGACCATAACAAAAATTTCCTGAAACCTTTATTGGGGGATGGGGGGGGGGGGGATTTTGTGTGTCGGGGGGGGGGGGGGTCTTCACTATTGGATATAGGATTAACATTTATTTTAATTGAAAACTAGAAGTATGGGCACATTTACAGTGGGTTTTAGCATGATTTAACATTAACTACGGTTATAAAGTAATGGTAAGAGCTTTTCTTCCTCTCCACCTCATCCCCCACATCCTAAACAGAAACTGACAGTCCCCCATAGAGTAACTGTGGTGATCCTTGGTGACAGTTTTATCACTGTGACAAAGATAAGAGGGTCTACTGTGTCTGTAGAGTACAGCTGGTTCTCCTCACCACTACACTTTTAAAAGCTGCAGTTTCTGGATTTTCCTGAAATCTGTCTCAGGTAGTCTAGTCCCTATTGAATAGTATGGAGACTCTTCTTGAACTTTGCCTGACCCATGACTGGAATAATTCAGAACTTTATACTATGGCTGTCTGTGCACACAGTTTAGCCTGTAGCCCAGTAGCATATACAAAGAGATGGTAATGGTTCTGAGTGAGATGGTATGGGGCAAGGTAAGAGAGAATACAGATTTATTCTGATTGTAGAATGCTTAAAAGGATAGTTTGAGAAAAAGTTTCTGAATTGAAATATTGTGTTTGATAATTTCTCAATTAATTAGAAAAGGTGCCAGATTTCAGCTTTCCTGATATCAGGTAATTTTCTGAAGACTTTCATTTCTGCAGTGATTTAATCCTATTGTGAAGTGATGTGGGACGACCCTGTGTATGTCATGCAGGATGAAGGGAGGCTTGACTGACTTAACCTTACCGTTACACTATGGGACGACCCTGTGTACATCATGCAAGGTGACGAGAGGCTCGACAAACCTAACCCTACTGTGTCATGATGTGAGATGACCCTGTGTAGATCATACAGGGTGAAAAGAGGCTTGATTGACTTAACCTTAGTGTGACACTATGTAATTTATTGTAAGAGGACCCCGTGTGGGTCATTGCAGGTGAAGAGATGCCCAACTGATTGTGGTTCTAGGACAAGGTAGTAACATCTAATTATCTTGTGTAATCATGCCCTAAACTAAATGTTAAACCGACCTCATTTATTGCTTCTGCATCAGCTGGGATGTCCTGGATTGAAGCAAGGTACAAAAACATAAGACACGCGTGAAAAGTGAAGATAGGCCTGACAGACTTAACCCTACTGTGGCACTATGTAAGTTTTTTAAAGATGACCCTGTTTAGGTCATAGAGGGTGAAGAGAGGCTTGACTGACTTAATCCTACTGTGACACTCTACTGTAAGACAACTCTGTGATAGTGCGAATATCATACTGGGTAAAGTGATGCCTGAAAGATCTGACCCTGTTGTGCAGGGATGCAAGTCAATGAAAAAATCTGAATATACTTGAAAGAGTAAGTTCTAAGTATCCTAGAATGTTTTTAAACCCTGATGTAACCAAAATCAGAAAACTGAAAACTTACATTTGTGAGTGTGACCCTATGTGAGAAGACCCTGTGTATATAGGTCATACAAGTTAAGAACCTCATGCTGTGTAGGTCATACATGAAGAGAGGCCTGACTAACTTAACCCTACTGACACTTGATACGACCCTGTTTAGGTCATGCAGGGAGACGGGAGGCTTGACTGACTTACACTACTGTGACGCTATATGAGATGACCCTCTATAGGTCACAGAGGGTAAAGAGAGGCTGGACAGACTTAACCTTACCAGAGAGAATTATACTAATTCTCTCTGACCTTACTGTGACACTAAATATTTCATTGTAAGATGACCCTGTGTAGGTCATACAGAGTGAATAGAGGCCTGACTGTCTTAACTATACTTTGACACTATGTAAGTTGTTTTACGACAGCCTTGTGCCTGTCATACAGAGTGAAGAGGGGCCCAACTCATCCTGGGTCTAAGGTAGTAACATGAGACAATCATGTCAAATTACTTGATCTCCTAAGCTCAATGCAAACCGACCTCATATATTGCTTCTCCATCCGCTGGGATGTCCTAAATTGAAGCAAGGTACAAACATAAGATGGGTGCGAAGGGTTGAGAGAAGCCCGACAAACTTAACCCTACTGTGACACTATGTGAGGTGACCATTTTTAGGTCGTACAAACTGATTAGACGCCCAACTGATCGTGGGTCTAGGTAGTAACACGAGACAATCTTGTTAAATTACTTGATGTCCTTAACTTAACATTAAACCGACCTCATATACTGCATCTTCATCAGCAGGGATGTCCTGAATTGAAACATGGTACAACAAACATAAGGCACACACTATCTACTGAGAACCTACAAACTCCATGTTTGTCATATATTTGATGTAAAGCTTAATAATATCTAATGGTGCAAAATGTGAAGCACTTTTAACTACATGTTCTACTCACCTCATACACATTGTTGAACGAGGCCTAAAAAAAATTGGTGTGTTCAGGTAACTGGACCTACCCTAAATGTTTGGCCCTATATTATCCTTAAAAGACTTTTTGAAAGATTTATTTTTAAAAAATATGAAAATACAATAGAATTGACCAAAAGAACAGAGAACAGCATGTGCATGTTGAGGAAATGCATATTAGATGCTAGAGTTTTAGAGGATGTTTAGAGTGTTTTGATCTTTTTTATTTAACCCCGCCCTGTTCCATGTGTGTAAGTAGAAAAAAAAAAGCAAAAAAAGGAGACAAAACTAAATTTACTTCCCCACCTTTTTCCCCCTTCCCTATGTTACCTGAACACAACAATGTTAATTTTGCCTTACCAATACAGCCCCTAAGGTTCATACTACACACCTCATACACATCATCAGGCTCCGTTGGCGGTGGTTGGCGGTTCCCAGCCATAGCTGCAAACGGTGTAGGAATGGCCCCCGGTGCTGCTCGGTTCGCTGGTCTTGGGGCAGGGGCCTCCTCCTCTGCCTCCTCTGGCCGCGAGGAGACGGCAGCTGGCATGCCGGCTGGGTTGGCGAAGGGCAATGCCACAGCCCCAGGGCGGCCGGGACGGGGAGGTGGGGGCTCAGGAGCTTCATCGGCCTCCAACTCGTACTCGTTCTCGCCTTGTTCGGCGGCCAGTGCTTCCCGTCGGGCGTTCTCCTCCTCCTGACGCTTTAACCGCTCCTATGGGGAACAAACAGACCTTTAGTGAATGAATCATATGGTGGGGAGCATATTTCAGATTTTAAAAAGGTTAACATAATGCTTAAGAATGGACAACACTTGATGTGTTTTTAACATGAATATCTAACCTAATCAACATGTGACGTGGCAAGCTTTGCTGTTAACAGTTAACAGCTTTATGCGTAATGTCTTACCGATTCAGAATATTTCACATCCATAATGAAAATATATGAAATTATAATGGGGGAACAAAGATTAGTACTTCACATCAGACCTAATGACTTACTCTGAACTTTATCCCTAGTATACAAACCTCAATCGCAGTATAGCCTTATGCAACTAACCCTGTGTTCAGCTGAATCCGCCTTTTCTAGTGGTTAAAATACTTACCTTTAGGAGGGTTAGCAAACCATACAATTCATGAAACACTAATGTTAGGTATTCCTAAGCTCAGGTATCATATTTGGAGTCCTAACACTACAAAACTTAACAAACCCATAGGATGTTTGAAATGGGCGTATTTGTTTCTGAAGACCTAAATTTGTTTTACATCCGTAATCCCTCACAAACATGCACACTTCTCTATGGCAGGCATTGGGAGATGTCATTAACTTGTCTCTACTGGTTTGGGGTAGGGGTGGGGGTTACTTAAAAAATCTGTCACTTAAATCTCTACCTTAACTACGTGGCTCATATTATACTAAGGACCTGTGATAACCGGTCAACTTAATAGTGGACTTTGGCATAATAATGCAATGTGTTGATTCAAAAGTAATATTTTTTTTGGCTATTGATGTAAGTTTAATTCAAACATAAGTTAAAAAAGAGCTTAAGAGGTATTCAGCCATAGAACAATTTCTTACTGATCATCTATTGAAAACATTTCGAATTTGCCGCCTAATTATCCGCAATTAATTAAGTAAAAATGTGCTTGAGAGTGCCCACAATTTTTCAGAATAAATTTAAGACCATATGAAAACCTATCTTATACCAAAGTTTGGAAAATGTAAGACTTCTCGAGCCTTAGATGAGACATATTTTCAGGCTCATAGTTTGATGTACAGATTTTCGCTTTTAACTGGCATTTCATATCTCACAATAATTTAATCATTTTCAAAGCGGAATCATTTTCAGATTATTATTTTTAGACATTTTCGAAAATTGTTGAATATAGACCTGCGTGGGCACCCTGATGTTGTAACTCCTATGTCGTCTTGCCCCATATACCCTCAACTCTTCGGGGTGTGAGTGATGGTGGCGCCTGATCTCCTTGCTATTCTTTTTCTCTCCCCAAACTCTATCAAGACTTCCAACCCTCTTTATGGTAAAAGCAATTTCCCCTAGGATTTTGACGATTCACAAAGATACCTTAAAAACTCTCACTCAAACTCTTATCTTGGGGAGGGACCTGAGACTGTCACCCGAATGGATCTCTAAGGTATTTAAAGTAGGACTGCTAGGCCCTGGGAAATAACATAACTCTCTAGTCCACCTAACCACACCACTTTGGGCCACCACAACACGGATGGGGAAAACTATGGGGATTATCTCGAACGTAATGAACTCTTAGTCAAACTTAACACAGAGACACTTAACTGTTTCTCGTGCCTACAAACAAAAACACAGGTTTATGTCAGTTGATGTTTTTGCAGAAAAAAATCAAGGACTTAAATTGGATATTTATATTCATATAGTATGAATAAATAAAACATCAAATGTTCAAAACTTCTCATAAACAATGTCAGAAAGCTGCTAAGGAAATGATGTTGCACTAATCAAAATCTACTTGACAGGACAATCTACCTAGACAGACTAGTAATGGAGGGAATACATGGAACATTTACAACAGATAGGAAGGTAAATGCCATCTATAAATGGAGGTACATGTACTAGTATGATGACCCTGACCACCCACCTCCTCCTTGCGACTCGACTCCTGCCTCTCGGACTCCTCCCGGGCTTTTCTCCGCGCTCGCTCCTCCTCCGCTCTCTTCCGTCCCTCCTCCTCCTCGGCCTTGGCCATGTTCTCGAAGCGGGCTCGCAGGTTACTAGCCCCAACAGACCCTGCCTGCGGCTTGGTGCGCTGATACGACGACTGGTCTCCACTCTTCTCACTGTAGTCATGGGCTGACTGAGAGAGTGAAACATCTTGATGAGTAATTGTAAGATTTAATACACCTTTGTACATAAGATTGGTTCTCAGGAGGCAGAACACCAGTTTTTGATGAATAAAGGGCTCACATCATCTAACCATCGGATAAATTCAAAATGCAGTCCCATTTTAAATGGAAACAATTGACGCACTATGTACTATATCAACAAATCTTAGGCAAACCATTCCTATTTCAGATACTAAGATCCTAGCGCGTCAAACTGATAAAGTGACAAAGACTGGTGTCCAGTCGCCAGCAAAAGCACTTCTCCTTTCTTATTCCAGCTAGATAAGGACAAGCACACGATACTATTTGAGAAGGCTGCTGAAGGGATTTCGTTTACTTACAGCATCCTTCCTGTCCTCTTCGACTCCAAACTTGCCCCCGAAGCCCCGCTTGTGGTCGGTCTGGGAGGCGTGAAGCTCGGTCTGCCCCTTGTCGTCCCAGCCCCGGGCTGACTGGTCCACCCGATCCGTCTCTATCCCAAACTTACCCCCAAAGCCCTGAAAACAGAGACATACTGTTAAGGCCACAAAAGGGGTGCATTGATGGAGAGCCACAGTGTGAAAGGCATCTACAAGGATATACATGAAGTATGACTTTTTGATAATTTTCTATGTTCTATGGATAATTCTGGTTAAGAAAAATATTATAGGTATTGTTATTCACATTTATTTACAGTTGCGTATGATGGTAAGTTGATGACAAATGTAATTAGATATCATAAATATATACTGAAATGTCATTCAAACGAGTATAGCTATACCTAATTCATGATATCAGAGGTTTTTGACCGTATTGGCCGTATGCAAAATCCTCCAATAAAGAATAAATCCCCAAAATATACTCAGCTTTTACCAGAGCCTCTAATATAACAATTTTGCCCAAGGCCCGAGTAGCTTGATCTCACCTTTTTGTGGTCTGTTTGCGAAGCATGTAGTTCTGTCTCAGCCTTCTCGCTCCAGCCCTTCGCTGACTTGTCAACTCGGTCGGTCTCCACACCAAACTTTCCACCAAAGCCCTGCAAATTATTGTGCATATTCTTGAGTTGATTGGGTGGTAATGGATTCAATATAATTTTGGTTAAGTTCAACTAAGAATGTAGACCTTGAATGGAAACATTCTGATGAAATTGATCTCCTTGAAAAGTATTTTGGGTGACTGGAGAAAAATGGACCACAATTTACATTTTCTATCTAGGATTTTACAGGTATGCTACTGGGGCCTCATCAGAATATAGGACTCAATATAGGACTAGCTAAAATATTGTAGAAGGCAAATAAAGTGGAAGAAAACAAAATGTGTAAACCCAGAAATGGGGAACTTTTGGTTGTTTTTTTGTTGGGGTTTTGACACCTTATTCTCAATGACGAGACGATCATTTATGACCAGAACAAGGTTGTTGAAAATTCTGTATTGGGTGATTGAATCTATAAGGAGATAAGGAGAAATGAACACCGGGATCACTACCTTATTCTCTTCGAAGGATGGCAAGGGATCTTTTAGGTACAATGCCCCAGGCCTTTTATATTCCTGTTTGGGGCGCAGGGAGAAAAATGTGGTGACCATCGATCCCACAATATCACGAAGCGAGGGCTATAATTTGGGACAACTCCGCTGCCTGGATACTTTTGGAGTAGTTTACCTTTTTGTGGTCTGTTTGCGAGGCGTGTAGTTCTGTCTCAGCCTTCTCACTCCAGCCCTTCGCTGATTTGTCCACTCGGTCTGTCTGTATTCCATACTTTCCTCCGAAACCATGAGAGTAATCTGAAACAGCCAAGTGATAGGTCATCAATGTGGATGATAAAGTAAGGGAAAGACAGGCTAATAATGAAGGTAGAAAGACCAGGAAAATGTAGAAGTCTGGAGACACTGCACACAAAACCACTGATGGTCAAGACTGTTCTAGGGTTAATCAAAAAACCTTTGTTCTAATAATAATTATTCCTCTTCGACTCCAAACTAATTCTAATAAGTGTTTATAAGAAGTATATAACTGGTCAGAGGATATGATTTGGGTTACACTACATTGATTCAGTAGTAGTTGGTTGCATTTCTCATGAGCTGTTAAAGGTAAGGTATTGTAACACAATTTGGTCAGCTGAAGCTCAATACTTGCAGTAACAGTCAACATGACACAATAAAACATGAAGCCAAGCTTAGAACAGTAACAGCAACAGCGAAGCCATGACTTAAGGGGCATGGCTGGCGTCGTAAGTATAAGTTCCGTCCAATCGCCACAGGGTACGTTACCTGCTTGAGGCAAATGCTGTGTCCACAGGCTGGTCAGAGTAACTCACTACTTCAAGAGGCAGCTTCGGACAACTTCCTTGTAAAAGACATTTAGTCCTATACTTGTGCTCCTTACTTATATTTTAATGTATATGGCTGACAAGGAAGATGGTAATACCAGGAAAAACCTCTATGTTACTGATTAAGAGTTTTTTTGGCTGGCTGATAAGTGATAGGGTGTGACTTAAAACACAAGAACCACAGGCAATATTATAAAGGTAGTGTTATTTTTTTGTTTTCATAAACCAGGAATTTAGTTGTGCTTGAATGCTACTTTGGTGTGATGTGCATGTAAAAAGTTGATTGAGGATTCGTTTATGTTTTGCTTGGTGTATATATCATCATTCATCGGTATGAAACTATCTCTGCTGAGCAGCAGTATCTAGGACACCTAGTTGCGGTTATGGGTTATCAGTTTACAATAGAACTTTTTCTACCGCTGGTTTTGGCATGGTTGACAAATAAACTATAGATGGTACCCTGCTGCCAAGAAAAGCACTACTCATAATTGACAAGTATTGCGTGGCAAATAGAAACATGAGAAATGGCCCCAACCTTAGATTTGCTTTTAGATCGCGTAAGAAACTTTTGTGTAAGTTATTCACATCAATATCAAATCACGAATATGGAATTAGGAGAGCAAACTGACACACATTTCAGTGATCCATTTTCTAGAACAAATAGGTTTTTGAGTACAACATAAAACTTAAATGGATCCAAAGCTGCCACCAAAGAGACACATAATTAATCTAATTTCTTCAATACCTGACTCTATTTCAATTATCTATTCTGCACACTCACCAGCCTGTCAAAATATAACAGTGCAAAAGAAAAAGAAATCATGATGACGTACGATTGACTCAGTCGGTTACAAATTTACCTTTCTGCGACTCGTGTTTGGAGAGGTTTTCTTGGTGGTCCCAGCCCACTGCTGACGAGTCCTGACTGTCTGTCTGCACCCCGTATTTGCCTCCAAAGCCTGTTGAGTAATCTAGGGCGGGGAACAAAAGCAACATACTGCATGCGCAAGCAAGGATGAGGGCAACGGGTTACAAGCATGCTGGTCACTGAGCGTCCTTTCCTTGGAAACTAAGGTAATTCATCAAAACCATTAAAACCTCATTCATAAAGAAGAAAATACATCAATTATGTCATTAAAAAGAGCCAAATGACTATTTCTTTTTTAAATACAAAATAAATCACCCCCAAAAATAAGTAATTTTCATTTTAGTCATCAAAATCTATCAGGGGCCCCTATCTCCCTTTATGATATATATTTTCTCTTTGGAATAGGAAGAATTGTACTCTTCTCATCGGATCATAAAAGTGTTGAATCTACACCAAACAAAACGGCGGACTGTAGTTGACTTGATTTTATTAATTAGACATGGAATCAATGGCGAATCGACTAGTTTTGGCGTGTTACTGCCTTCATCAGGATTGTCATTGGAGTAATTCTTCCGTCCTGGACCCATATGGGGCAAACAATGAAGAGGTAGGTGATACCAGTCGACACCCTGCTTATGATAACTTCATACTAGGCGCACTTAAACCTATCATGCATTGGTTTCCGCACTTTGGCAAACTAAAAGGGGGTTTATAAATGTATCTGAATCAATTTACATAAAAACCTGTACCCTAATTAACAAATGTTTAAACACAGGTCATTGATGTAAATGTCATTATTTTAAGACTAATCTTAAGGATAGACAACTGATGATATAGGATTCTGATGCGCTTGCAAGAAACTGCATATCACATTCGTTGCTAAGAAATTCCATACACATTCTACATATAATCAAATAGCCAGATTAAGAGAATAATTTACTTCCTAGGTATGTTATTAAGGTAATTCCAGAGACTTGTCTGATCAGGGTTGCCACCTTAAGTTACCAAGGTTACTTTTCCTGAGAGGTCATTTCAGGGATGCTAACTTTCTCTTAAGTTCTATGAGACTCGTCTTATCAGGGATGCTGCCATATGTGACTATGGTTACCTTTCTGAGATGGTGATATCATGGTTCCCATCCTAGAGTGCCATAGCCACTAGGACATTTTGACCAAGTCAGCCAACAGATCGGTGCTAAAATTGGCCGATCCTACCCCCAAAGCAGATTCAGATAAAAAATGCAGATTTCAATACAACATACTGACAGGCAATCATAAGAATCGGCTGATTCTCTCAGTCGCCCATCGCCGGTTAAATCACCTAGTGGGTGTGGGGCTTTAGTTACCATGGTCTCTTTTCTGAAACTGGTCTTATCAGGGATGCTTCCTTATGTTACTATGGTTACCTCTCCGAGACGGGTCTTATCAGGGATGCTACCTTTTGTCACTAAGGTAACCTTTTGGGTCTTATCAACATCAGGGATGCTACCATACATTACTAAGGTTACTTATCAGAGACTGATCTTATTGGGGATGCTACCTTACGTTACCACGGTTACCTCTCTGAGACTGGTTTTATCAGGGATGCTTCCTTATGTTACTATGGATACCTTTCGGGTCTTATCGGGGATGCTACCTTACGTTACCACGGTTACCTCTCTGAGACTGGTGCATCTCCACATTTTCGTGGTGATCGTAGCCGACAGCGGCTGAATCCTGACGATCAGACTGCACGCCATATTTTCCCCCAAATCCAGATGACCCATCTAGAGGAAGCAACAGTTATCAGGCTCACATCAAGCGTTAAAGCCCAGGGTTTAGCACTGCACCTCAACCGTGAGGCATTCGCAAAACAAAACACATAGTACAAAAAATATTCATAAAGCCGACAAATGCCCTGTTCCTTTTAATTTCGTAATCAAGCTGTACTTTGGTCCAATAACGAAGTCAATCAGTAAGACAATGAATTTTTAATCAAGCGCTTACCTTTTTGTGACGCGTGCTTCTCAACCTTTTCATGGTGGTCCCATCCGACTGCACTTTTATCGACCCGATCCTTCTGTACTCCAAACTTGCCACCAAAGCCCTTGGTAGCATCTGTCACAACAATAATAATTTTCTGTTAACATGTAACCATGCTTAGCTGCACAAATTTTCAAAATAAATAAGACTGATTGTGCTGTGTAAAGGAGTGGATGCTAATGAGAAACTCATCCATTATCAGTGTGCGAAATCAAGGCTTCATTTTGTGCACTCTCTTAAAGGGGCAGTCTCGTCCGTGGGTTGTTAGGCTTACATACGCCGACGTTAACCTAACGACGCGACGGCCGGTGCCCTATTTTGCCCTTTCAGAACGTAATAACGCAACGTCATTGGTCACGTCGCGAAATTGGCGGGGTGTTAGGGGGGTTACAACGTAGCTAATTACGGCCGTCTCACGGACGAGAACGTCCCTTTAAAGCTGTGGGCCAGGGGGGCAATTCTGTGTGTACATGCTTATGACACCATATTGGAGAGGTTGAACAATTTGTGCACCATGAGGGTGCACACTTTTTGAAATCATGTACCCGGCTGCAGAATCATGCATGCCGGGTGCAGGTACACTGGTCCCCGGGCCACCCGTTGGTCTTGGCCCAGGTATGGAGCTCTGGGTCAGCCAATCAGCAGCAGCCGCGCTACGTCATGTACGTCATATGAAACCAAATTGTTTTTCATTTAAAGCATTCCATGCAGCATAACTGGCAAATTGTTGTTTGAATTAATGTGAAAGACATTATTTTATTGTTCACTTGTCAAAAATATCAACTCCGATGTAATAATATGCTCAATTTCCATTTATTTATTTTGAGTGGTTTCGGGAATGGTCAAGGTCATCCAATTTCCCAATAGGTTGCCGTTTGGAGGATGTAGGAGCCTTTCGTTTTCAACAATTTCCCAATACCAGTGGTAATATGTAGCATGGCAGAGTACCACGGGGAAACAGTGTAGGTGCAGGGTGCAAACTTAGTTTCAGACCCTGTTTACAGAAAGGCACGTTGGGGGGAAGAAACTAACCTGTCTGCGACTCGTGCTGCTGTAATTTGGCCTGGTACTCCCAACCGACAGCAGACTGAAATAGTACAGTATATCCGCAGGGATGTTAGTCAGGGTCAGATAAAAAATCTGAAAACATAAGTCTATGCTTGGCGTGTGAGATAGGTCTGCAGTAAAGTCAAATTTATGGCAATATTGACCTATCAGAAGACAGTATTTATTCACTCCCTTCTTCATGTTCAGATTTTGTTACTTAATCTGAACTATATCTGAAGGTCTAAACAGCTTCTGAGGACCTGCAAAGTACTTCACTTAACTTCGCTACTGTCTAGTTCAGGTCTAACTGAAATTTGACTGTTGTTTTACTGAAGCTTAACTACTTTAAACTTTGATTTCACTATTTTTCTAAAAACTGAATTCAGACAAATATCTGAAAACTTACAACCCTGATATCCTTGACTGAAAAACACTGTCAGAATGTTCCTAGTGATTCTGGAGATTACAAGGTTTGTCTAAGATAATCATCGATTAGACTCATATTAAGGGAACTAAGGAAGTGATGCCTGATCAAGTATGTCTCGCATCAATAATAACTCATGTGGAAAATCTCAGATAATAACAGGTACTGATTTCATATGAAGACAAGTTTGAGTAACATACTTTGTCTATCCTGTCCTTCTGAACCCCGTATTTGCCACCAAATCCTTTAGCAGCATCTGAAATATCGAACATTGGGTGCTCTTCAGGTAAGGACGCCAGTCGGTAAGGGGCCTTCCATTTAGTATGTTCGCACATTTTCAAATATCTCAGAACCCCCCACCGCCCTTGATGCATACATACTTAATGGAAGGCCCGTAAAGGTGTTAATTTGGCTTAGTTTTTTTATGATGACATCTTAGTGTGTAAATGACTCGCGATGTGAATTTACAATGCTTCAATCAGATATTCTGTTGGGTTGTCACCTCAATCACTCACTGGAATCCACAAAAGCCAATAAGTCTATAATTTTACAAACCTGGCTGGTGATAAGACCAAGCGAAAAACAAAAGTTGTGTTTCAGTAACTCAAGTCCAAAAAATTAGGTTAGAAAGATTTTATTTTGAATAATTTTTTAATGTCCATTAGAGACAAAACGACCCCACTTCTATGATATTTTACAAAAAAGAATATTTTTCACTATAAAGGTCTTTAAAATGGTGGCAAAACATTAGGGTAGGTCGGGTTACCGGAAAGCAACCGTCTTTTTTCCTTGGTCTATGCAGAGTTGGTTTGGGCTTCTGAGTGAGCAATTACAAGCTTGGCCTGCTGTCTGCCACAGGCTGAATTCTGAACCTCCTTTTATTACTATTAAATCAAGTTTTTCCAATTTAAAAGCCTCGGTGTACAGAAAAAATTTGGACAACCCAACAACAAAAAGTCGAATCCCTAATATCTTGAGAATCAGGAATTTCAGAACCTGGCCAAATGAAATTCCCTGTGTTTTGGCAAAATTTTCAAATTCCCTGTGTTTTCCCTGTCAGGGAATTTTTTTTGGCCATTTTCCCTGTTTCCCTGTGTGGTTGGAACCCTGTATTATTCAGTATACTGTACCTGTTTGTGAGGCGTGTTGCTGCAGTTTCTCCTGGTGGTCCCAGCCTACTGCGCTCTTGTCAACCCGGTCTTTCTGCACGCCGTACTTCCCACCAAAACCCTTGGCAGCATCTGTCTGACTCGCGTGCTGCTGTAGCCGGGCTTGGTAGTCATGGCCAACTGCACCCTGCACAGCAAGAACTTGGTGGTTGGTGTAAACAAGTTTACGTTGAGGGTATTAAGCTTCCAAAATTGAGGTTACGTATGTATAGATGATGATGGGCTGGAGTTAAAGGTCTACTCAGCAGTTTTTCAGCTATATTGAGACCAACTCCGGTTCTTGACTACATTGCTGTTATGATCACATCTATGGAGGTGAGAATGATGGTAAGGCAAGGTGGTCTAGCAGAACTGAACCCTGCGTGCAATGCCAGCACGCTACCCACTGGACCACCCCACCCCCCTACGTGTGAACAGTGAACCATATGAAAATACATGAATTTAGACCCAAATAACTGCCCTACACATACTTCCCTCAGACCCCTATACCTGACCTACAGTACTTACTACATGGCTGAATGCCTGCCCTGTCTGACTAGAACTACAACCCCATTTAAACCTCTTTCGGCAGGATAGTGAGTTATCACCACTCTGTCTGGTGAAATAACAAATTGTAATTTCCTTTTCAACAATGAATTAAACTATGCAAGAAGTATTTACCAACGCCCCCTCTCCTGTCAGGCAAATACAAACATTTGAACCTTATATTGATGTAATTATGAATTGCTTCAGCTGTAGTTAGTCTCAAAGGCAGGCTTTGATACTGATAGCAAGGCTCATATAAATTGTTAGAAAATTTTAAATTAAATCTTGATTCTGTAGCATTGACAACAGATATATTTTCCCCCTTAATCCAGAATCAATCTCATCCTCTACTAATATATCATACGCCTTGTGACATGAGCCTTATATGCCTGAGATGAAATTATTTCAACCAGAATGACTGTATTTTCGCCTTATCTAAAATACTGTCCAAACTCCCAATGTGCTCAGTTATGAAATAGCATATCATACAAAAAATAGAACCATGAGAGGTGTGAAAAGGTATTTCTTTATAATTAAAAGCATTCCATTTCAAACGCTTTATCAGGCCCATTTAATTTTCATATCAGGTGAATTAATACCCCTGTACCCATGGACTATCCACCTTTGTTGAAAAATATAGAATCTTAGCAAAATCACTCTCTAATATCTTTTTTTTATTTATTTTTTGTAAATATTTTTTTAATTTAATTTTTTTTAAAATTTAATTTAATTTAAATTTTTTTTTTTTTTTTTGGGGGGGGGGGGGGGGGGGGGGCGGTCTGTGCCAGGGTTATTTGCCTATTTCATTGAGTGATCCTTGTACCTTGTCCATGCGGTCCTTCTGCACCCCGAACTGCCCGCCATAGCCGTAGGACGCCTTCGGTCCCGCCTCGAACTCCTTCTTCTTCACGGTCTGGTCGTCAGACTGCACCTGCTGCCGCAGCTCGGACAAACTGAACAACAAACAGGGAAAGACTTGTCAGAGGGTGTCAGGCTACCAAATCAAAAGGGAAGGTGCAGTGATGATATTAGAAAAAGTTTGCATGCGACAATGACGCATTCCCTATTAAATTTAGTACGAGACATTTTCACTCTAATGCGCCATTTTTGGTGCATTTTAATCAAAGTAAAATTTCTAATGCTCCATGGGCGCATTGATCTCAAAATTATTGAGACATTTGAAATTCTAATGCGCCCAGAGCGCATGGTGCAGCCCTAACATTTTCACTGGGTGAGTTGGAAAATCAGGTGTTTAAATTTCATTTTAAATGGATTAGATCAAGATGGCGATGATGGGTTCATCTATAAGGTTTAGACCCCTTGGGACGTTGGATAATAAACATTGCATCCATCTTTTTTTCCCTCCCTATCTCATTCAAATTTATTTTCCCAGGGTTTTCCCCAGAACAAATTTAAAGCCGGCAACTTATAACCCAAAGATCAGAAACCTAGTTAGCAATGAATTCTTAAGGTAATATTTTCCATTATTTGGTATATTTTTGACTACGATCATAATTAATGCTGGTCAGCAGGGCGTAGTGGGCAGGGCGTATTGAATCCCATTTTCTAAACAATTTAAGAACTGCTTGGGCGATAAAATATAGAAGAACCTTTGTGGTCGTTCTCGGGTGGTCGTACGACCCCTTGGGGATCTAATAACCTCGGGCATCGCCCTTGGTACGTGACAATCCCCTATGGGTCTTACTGCCACCCTCTGACGACCCCCCCGCGGTTTTTATCATTATAACATCATGATGGTTTGGTCGTGCTGGGCAACAAAGACCTTCAAATTTGTTACTTAAAGGGAGCCAAAAGCAATACAAAGTCAAAAATTCGCAAATTCTATTAACTATTACAACACGTTTACTTTCAGGGGCAAGTTATGTATGACTCAAAAACCTACTTCATGTGCTCCACATGGCCCGAGCCCTCCACCGTCTTGGCCCCCCATCGCTGCTCTTTTTCTGTCACATCGTTCTGAAAGGATGAAGCATCACAAATCACAATTTAGTCAAAATTAACTAAATCCTAAAATAGGCCTTAAATAACTAAATCATCTATCTGTGGTAGAATCAGAATGAATTGGATAGCTATTTGATTATATTGGTATAATTTGATACAAATTTATTGTTTGACATGACCATGTATTATGATTGCTGTTTATTGTTAAACTATCATTACTCTCATACCAGGAGAGCTCCCCCTGAAACCTTAGTGAAAGGCAAAGAAGCAACACTCGCTCCCCCCCCGCCCCCCCCCCCAAAAAAAAGAAAAAAGAAAAAAAAAAAAAAAAAAAAAATTGGGTTTCCCGTCTAGACCTCTTTAAATTATTTTTTTTCCAACGATTCTTTTTGTTTTTTAAAGAAATAGATGAGAATTCTACTAAAATGAGCGAATCACAATTAATGACAAATACTTTTTCTAAAAAGGCATAACAGCTTATACTAATAGGAATCACTGGAGAAGGTATTTTTTCTTCATATTTCCAACACTCTCGGAGACTATCATTATGGGCTAGCAAAATGGTTGTGTTCAGGAACCCGACCTACCCCAAAATTATGGCTTATTTTCCCTTTTTTTTATTTGAAAGTTGTATAACATTTCAAAATTCAATAGAAATAACTTAAATGACAGGAAATCACATATATTTGACCAACAGATGTATTTCAATTCTAGGGGGTGTTTTGTGTGCTTTCTGGATTTCAAATAAGCCTCCATCTATTTGTGCAAGTTAAAATGAAAATAAATAAATAAATTCAATCTACCCATCTGCCCTAGTTTTTTTCAACCTATCTTACCTGACCACAACTATTTGTTCTTTTTTATCTAATGTTATTAAAAAAATAATAATCCCGACCTACAGATCTTTTTTTCCTTTTGACACAGGAAACCCGAACACAATAACTCTTTTCCTTCTGCCTTAGCACTCAGAAAAAGAAAGTGATTGCACTTATCTGCTGAGGCTCAGAATGAAAGCAGCAGACTCACCACAAAATCCGGGTCTGTCTCCCAGTCGTCGTCGTCCCCGTTGTTACTGGTGACTGACACATTGTGACCGACCGCTGCCTTCCACATCCTGAAACCACAAGATTATTAATATCATATACTGAGATAGTGAAGGACTAAAACAAAACAAACATACAATATACACACTGGTCAGACCATGACTCATTCTATTTACTTCTAACTGCCACCTATACGCATGGATCTAGGATAGGGCCAGTGGAAACGTCTCTACAGAATTAACAGGGATGTAAGTCAGGCTTGATGATAAAATCTGAAACCCTACAGTTACTGCCAAACTATATGATTATGAATGTGCAATCTCTGCTTGGAGTGGTTGCCTATGCTTGGAGAGTGGAGCATGTTCACAGTTAAGTGACCAAATGATAAAAGAATTGTAAAATATATTCATTCTCAGTTCAAACAACATAATAAATTATAAAATTATAACCTATAACTCTTGCTCTCATAGGATTTTTTTTATCAAAGAAATTTTAGGAGTCATATTTGGAATTGCATTGATATCAACCAATCAGAGGCCAGTGTTTATTCACTGTTCAGAAAGGTTTCAGACTTTTCTGATAATCTGAACTTAGTCTGAAGAAAGTCTGAACTGGTTTTAATGTTTAGAAACTGCATTCAGAAGTGGATTATCAAGCCCATTGCCACTGTCAAACATGTCTTTGGATACTATTGAGATTTTGTACATGTTTTGAACATATTTGATCAATTTTATGCCAGTTTCCTTAAGTCTAAAAAAATCTGAAATCAGACTAAAGTCTGAAAACTGACATCCCTGAGAATATCATTAGGCCGTCCTAAAAAAAAATCTGTTTCCAGTGGACCGGCCAGGTGAGTATTCTATGTGAAAATTCCATGTTACCAACAAAAATATATATTAAAAAAAATATCGCGGCCACATCTTTTTTTAACCCCACCCGCTGGACCAGAAACAGATTCTTTTTTAGGACGGCCTTATGGAAATTAAACTTGATCTCCAAAAAACGTTTTTTTCTAATACATGTAAATATTATTCATTCTTCACATTGTCACATATTTTCAGACAGAGACATCATTTTCTTGAATTATTGACTCAAATTTTTCGATAATTGATTCGAACATATTGTTATTGGCTCTAAATTGGTAAAAGGATGATAACTCAATGATATAAAGTAAAACAAAACATATCCATTAATATTTCAGTTTTTACTTATATTTGGAAGACAAATAAAGGATACTGCAAATTCAAATGCATGAAAAATGTCATTTATCAGACAGTATTTCGAAGTCAGAACATAAATTCATAAAAAGAATTTTTATAATTCACAATTGTGACAATTTTTTTTTTTTATGTTAAATATTTCACTATATGATACTGGGCAACTTGAATGCAATGGATGAATACTCTAAAAATGTATGATTTATATTTCCTTTTTAAACATGACATCTGATTGCAGGCATGTGGTGTCCGAAAATAGGTGAACTAGTGCACTTGAGACAGTCGGTCCAAGAGAACTGTAATTAATTGGATCAACTGTCATTATAGTTTTAGAGTCATTATGAATTTGTTTCAATAGAAAAAAATAATGGCACGGAGTCTCTTGGACAATAACCAATAAGGCCAAAAAGAAAAATTAGGGTAGGTAGGTCCGATTCCCCCCCCCCCCCACCTTTCTTTTTACTTTATCAAATGGATCTAGGAAGTGTTGGAAATACAAAATAATACTTGGAAGGTCCTCTAAATCAATTTCTAGCTTTCAAAATACATTCCCCGAGTATGTTATTGCTGTCCCATGCTGTTTCAAGCTTCTCTAGTCAGTTCTTTTGATTTTCAACCCTTTCCAGACGGCCAAATTTGTAAAGATATGTACCATAAATGGTTTTCTTCACCCTTCTTTCAATTTTTAATGAATTCTCTCACTTTTTTTCTGCCTTATTGGTTGCACAGGTGATAGCCCACAATACGAAACATTACATTTATCCAAATAATGATTAAATATATTTCTCACACCCCCTAATTATGCATTGATTTGGGTTTTGTTATTAGCAAAAGATTGGCCTCCAATTTTAAACCTCATGTTATTCATTAATTTTTAGTTATTTCTGGTTATAAGATATAAAAATAGAAATATAATATGTTTAAGTGAGCCAGAAAAAAATGACATTTTCATGCCTTAATGACATGATATCCATTATTGTAAGATCTTTTCAATTATAGTTAATAAAATGTGGCACAAACGTACCATTATCAATGCACAAATTTTCTGGAAAGATCAAAGGTGACTGGCTATGTAATGGAAGGCACCAAATTCAGTATAACTATTTATTTCCTACAGATTCATTTAGAAAATAAACCTTTTAAGTTTACCGATTCAAAATAGGTTTGTGATTAGCCAAGACCTTTTTCTCAGTGAGTTTCTAATTCTAATAATTCTATCATATTTTTTTTTCAACTTATTAATGTTTTATTCCCCTGAATTGTAGAAAAAATAAAGAAAATTCATAGTTTTTGACATATTTTCACTTAGTGCCAGCATTCTTTCATAGAAAATAATTCTAAATTGGCTGTAACTATGTAGGAAAACAATATATGATTTACATGTACTATATTTTCTCAATTCAAAACTTTCTGAGAAAATCAACATTTAACCCTTTTTTGCTTGATTTTCGGGAAAATTGACCAAAATATCATTTTTCTAAAAATTATGGTCATATAACCCTGATTACGTGACTAGAAAAGAATAATTTTGGAATTCCAGTGCTAAATCTAGAATCTTGAGTTTATGACTTTGCCATCAATATATGATGTGTTGTAATTTTCTAAGGAAAACGGCCAATTATAAGCATATTTATCTCCCAGCCTAATAAAAAATTGTTAAAAAATGGCTTCCCCACGGTCTGGAAAGGGTTAAAAAAATTCTTGAAAAAAAATCCTGAAAAAAAGTTAGGGTAGGGCCAAAATTTAGGGTAGGTCGGGTTACCAGGTTACCTGAACACAACAATTTTATTTTAGGCCTAAGTGAATGCCAATTTCTATAATCTCTTTAATGAAATGTTCAAAATACACATAGAATTAACAAAATTGTTTTTAGGAGGGAAATGGGAACAAATGTACTTTTTCACACATTTTGATAGGATGGCACGGCTTGACAAATCAATTTGAAACTTGGTTGCCCGCTGGGCAACTAAACTCCTCAATTTGGTTGCCCAGCTACAAAATGTGGTTGACCAGTAAAGTTTGAATAGATGACCCAAATCACCCAATGTTCATAATTATCAAACCTCAATTTTGGACTCTGGTTGCCCACTGGGCAACTCTAGCACTCATTTCAGTGGCCCAGTACAACTTTTTGGTGGTCCTGGGCCACTGGCCACCCGATTTGTCAAGCCCTGGGATGGGCTAATAATCTCAAATATAAAAACTAACTGATTTAACATTTGAAAAATAATGTAATGACCATTTCGGCATTTAGACATTGTACTTGTAGATGTCGAGCCAAATTACTTTGTAATTGTTTTGATTCTAAATAACACATATCTATACTGGATATGAGGGTCTCAAAAACGGGCATCGCACACGTACATAACGGCGAAATCGCGATTGGCTATTTACTATGGCAATGTATGAGGGAAAACAGGTTATTTCGCCCTAACTTTTTAAAAATTGGTCGAATCTTTTTACTGTCAGCGAGAAAAAGTTGCAAATTGACCTGGGTACAGGCCATGGAAGGCCTCAAATTTGGATGGGATTCCTGGATATCTCAGAAATCCCGGGGATTCCCTTTTCCCCCATAGACTCCAATGCTATAGGTAGGGACTTTACTTAAAAATTTAAAATAGTTGTAAAAACAAAGTATAGAGGTCATTTTGACAAGCTAAAAGAGAGGATTTCAAATCTGTTTGAATTATGTTTCTATGTTTCCTAGAACCAAAATTATCTTTAATTGTTTTGATTCTAAGCACGTGCTAGTAACAACTTGCATGTGTGGTCAGAAGCAAGACAAATACGAAATAGACTAGAGAAATTAATTAAGCAGAAAAAGGCCAATATTATCATTAGCTCTTTAGAAAATAATAAAGATAATCCAAAATCTTTTTGGGAAAACATCAAAACACTCTTGCCTGATAAAAAACGAACTATGAAACAATTCCAAATTATAACTGATAATGGGAAGCAAGTGCCTAGAGATGAGGTCCCTTCTTTTATAAATTCATTTTTTGCTGGAATAGGTGAATCATTGGCATCTAATATCAGTCGCAATAGTCTAGGAGATCATAATATAGGTGATGCTGAAATTGATGAAACTGACTTAACTGCTGACCCTATTACAGAGAGTGAGCTGCTAGATGCTTTGAAAAAGGTTGATATTAGTAAGTCTGCTGCCTTGGACAATATTAAATCAATGGTTTTAGTTGATGCATTTAAATTTGAATTTACTCGTGTTGCAAGAATATATAACTTATCTTTTATTGAACATAGGTTCCCTAATAAATGGAAATATAGTACAGTTATCCCTCTGCCCAAAGTGAATAACCCTAAATTAGTATCTGAGTTGCGGCCAATATCCCTGTTACCATTGCCAGGGAAAATACTTGAACGTATTATCTGTGCACGCTTACAAAAGTTTTTAGAGACTCAAAACAAATTATCTGAACTTCAACATGGCTTTAGGAAAGGGAAATCAACCATAAGTGCTATTACTCAACTATTGCACAATATCTACTTAAATATTAATAACTACTTAGACACCTTTGTAGTTTTCCTCGATCTCAAAAAGGCTTTTGACACTGTGTCACATCAAATATTACTAGATAAAATGAAAAAATTTGGACTCCATAAGAATACTATTGATTGGTTCAGTAGCTATTTGGGTACGAGGTACCAACGTGTGAAAACAGATGATAATACTTCTGAGTATTTACAAATTAAATATGGAGTTCCCCAAGGCAGTATTATGGGCCCAACACTTTTCTCTATGTATATAAATGACATATCAGAACTATCCAATGATAGCTTGCTTCTTTATGCCGATGATACAGTACTGTTTCACTCTGACCCAAAATTGTTACAAACACTGCTTGATGATGTTGTTGAGTGGTGTGATAATAATTTGTTAACGCTGAATGTGAAGAAATCTCAGTGGCTTAAAACATCTATAATCTCAAAACAAGATTCCCTGCAATTTAGCTTCAACATTAAAAATAGAAATCTGGAGAGAGTGAGTGTATATAAATACCTTGGCCTTAAACTTGATAAAGATCTTACTTTTCAAGAACATAGAGATGGTATACAATCACTAGTCCAATTAAAAATCAATTATTTTAGGAAAATACGTAAATATATGAATGATAAGGCAGCAATAACAGTGTATAAGTCAACTATTCTCCCCATCCTGGAATATGCTGACTTTGTTTATGACCAAGGTCTAAAATACTCGCATACCAAATTACAAAGCTTGCAAAATCAAGCTGTGTATATTGCTTTCAACCAATATAAACTACCTTTTAATGAACGCTTATCCACTGAGGTTTTACACAAGAAAGCGAAACTATTCAGGCTGACGCACCGCCGGTATTTGCATTTATTGTCTTATGCCTTTAATCTTTCACAGAATAAGTCTCTGTTAGACAATAAGGATGTAAGAACAAGGCGACGTGCAGGACCTGTATTAAATCTACCAAGGTCATTCCATTATAAATTTTCAAAGGATCCTTTTTACAGAGCTTGTGATGCATGGAATAAATTACCATTAAATATTGCTCAAATACCAACCAGAGAATTGTTTAAATCACAAGTTAAGTTACTGACAAAGGATCCATATAAGAAAGTGGAGTAAGAAGATTAATGCAATGACCTTGAGTAAGATTGATTGATTTTCATCTCATCTCACTCATCTCATCAATCATAAATTGGGTATCATGGCGAATGTAAATAGTACCGACTGACCTGCCCCACAATCTGGTAATGTTAAAACAAAGTGGGAGCAGGCGGAAGATCGGCCAAGCCGAGCCTGATTGACCCAAAAATAAAGCAAATAAAAAAAAAAAAAAAAAAATGTTGTCGGATTTGACAGTCAAGTGGTTCTATAGAAATGGTAGAACAATGGGATTTTTTTTGTGATGCTAATCAGGGAAGCTAATTAGTGAATAGGGAGTTTAGGTGATTTTTCAAACTTTCACCATAGAGCATTCTATGTAATATAATTTGATAGCCCTGATAATTAGAACTATTTTGCTGTTTTAATATACTTTAGATATGTTTTTTCTTTAAAAAATTATGCATCGGTTGCCATGGTAACCAAGATAGCCCTATTAATGTCGAAGTTAGTTCGCTGCAGTGTGTAAATCAATCGGCGTGCCGATGTTACTACCAATTTTTGGACCAAACAAAACTACCAGTGGACTTAGTCAGACAGGCTTAAAACTTTGGATTTAAGTCAATGTGAGTGTGTAGAATCTGTCTAAACAGGTTGTTTTCGTGTCTAGATATGCTTTATATGAAAAATATTGAAATAAACTATACATGTACGTTCAAACTGCTGGATACGGGGAAATTATTCATATATTTATCTTAAAAAAAACATGGGCAAGTAGCCCCCTTTTTCTTCTATGAATCCTAGTTAGAATGAACACTGCTTATCAAGCACACAATAGAATCCTAGCCTTTAACCTGGAGGTGACCCTCCACAGCCCAGTTCAGTTTTTCACAAAATTACTCCCAAGCACAAGCAGCCCCAATTTCGTGACGTTACGACTTTGTTGAAGTCCCTACTATAGGACCCCAACATTTCCCGTCGCTGTTATCTTCACAGCGCGATTCGCGAATCGCCGGGGATTCCCCTGGAATCCCCAGACTCTCCTGATCTGTATTCAATGTTTTGCAGGTTCAGTAAAACATACTTTCTGACTCATGTACTGTCCAAAAATAGGTGCAACTCTGGGCTCACGGAATTTTAAAATGACTGGGTGTCCACAGGACACCTAGTCTTGAGTCTATGACATGCAGGTGTCCTGCAAATAAACTTAAGGGGTCTGATAGGCTGTCCTAGGGTGTCCTGTGGACATCCTAGAACTCATACCCTCATATCATGACATCCCAGCTAATTGCATAAAGTTCCCAGATCTACTTTATTCTCGCAGACGGGCTGACGTCAGGGGGATAGCAACAGGCTCCGCCCTCGTCACGAAATGGGGAAAAAGATCAAAAGATTATCTCATGAATATGCATATTTCCCCTTCATGACGGGGGCGTGGTCTCCGTTGCTATGTTCCTGGTACCTGGTGTGTACAACTTTTCTTACACTGCTGGTTTCAGAGGACCAGTTCCGCCCGTCTGCGAGAATGCAATTATGTGTAAACATGTCCAAAAATAGGTGTAGCTCCAGTTCTAGATGTAATTGGAACCATGTTTTCTTTTCGTACATGTATATGGATCACATGTTTACATTACAGGGCAACAGCTAGCCACTTTACCAGTGTGACTCACTGACTGCATGAGTGTCACCGGTAGGACTGGACACTTGTGGTGGGGGAGGTCCCACTGGCACTGACTGACTCTTGACTCTGCATCGTCACCGATGAATAAATCCCAGACATCTGCACCGTAACAGTTACTAACCAGCTGACATCATCACTTTATTCCCCTGTCTGCTGTCTGTGAAATTACAATTTTGAAAGTATTCCGGACCTGGAAATCCCTGTCATTTCAACTACAACAACTATCAACAGCTAAACAGGAAATCCTTGGTCGGAGGCGGGGTCGCCTCTCTCGGCAACTGCGTACAGGACAAATGAACCTCCCTACAACAACCACAGAAGGATGTCGAACCCTTCCATGTCACCAGAGCACAAAGATCTCTGCACAATTTCCTTTTGGCATTTCTTACCTTAAAAACGAGTGAAATCAGCCCTAGATTGTTCAGTATTACAGTAATTTCCACTTTTGGGTTTTGGCCGGTCGTTGTGTTCACTTCCGCGGTGCGCTGATTCCCTCGTGTTGTCTCACATGTGTCATTTCACTCTGCAGCATCATCAACCTCGGTAAGAATTCAGAGGGACTCGGCGGAGAGTGAGAACCTCGTTGCAGAGTGGTTTCACTCGTGCTGCCACCTGTAGTTAAACGGGAGAACTACACGGCTACTTGCGCCATCTAGCGAGTAAGAGCGTCACCAAATGACTGGAAAAAATATCGATTTGGGCCAGGTCTGCTCACCTTTCAGGCTTTTGACAGGTAAAATCCGGGACAACCAATACTTTAGGGAGTGTTAAGAAGAGAGAGGAGTCCTCTCAGATTATTTTGGAAATCATGTTATTCTACCTAGATCTGTTTAGATCTAGATCTAAAATTACAGAGACTGGGGAGGGGAATGCAGGGGTTGAGGGCCTATTGAAAAATTGGGGGGTGGGGGCGGGGTGTTGAAGGGAGGGGAGACGCATCCAGGGGCGGATACAGGATTTTGAAAAAAAGTTTGGTGGGGGGGATGTTGGTTAAAAATAGGGGGGGGGGGGGGGGTGCACCCGGAAGCCTTTGCTGTTCTGCAATTTTAGCAATTTCCCTCAGAATTTCTGACTGGTTATGTATGACAAAATTTTACTCAAAGATCTTTATATGATGAAAATCTAGGCCTACATGTCATTTGAAAGCTTATGATTCAAAGATTATTGTAGTGCTGATAGAATTCATCATTGGGTCATGCGACCTGGGTCATGCGATCTGGTCTTGATTTTTCAAGAATTTAGGTGATTTTTTGGGGGGGCAATTTTCAAGAATTTTATGAAAAAATGAACCAAATGTTAATCTGAGAGAAAAGGTTATTTTTGATAAATTGTAGCCAGTGAAACTAGAATTAAAATGACATTTTGGAAATATACACATAGTAGCTCTTCTCAAATTCATTAGAGTAGAGGTGCCAGTTTTCGCGCATTAACCCTTTGCTGTTCCACAGTTTTGACATTTTCCATTGTGAGATGCAACATCTAACACTTTGGCTTTGGGGTTTACCACCAAAAAGCAATGCAATATAAGCAATCTATATATCATTTGAAAGCTTATTATCCTAGGTAAGTTATCAAAAGATCAAATCTCTTAAATATCTATTTTTGGGTCATGTGACCCAGGTCATGTGACTTAAGAAATTTCCAAATTTTCAGTAAATTTTCAGCATTTTTTGAGAAAATCAAGAAAAACATGATTAAATATAAATGTAAGAGAAAAACTTATTATTGATGAATTGTAGGCAGTGAAATTTGGAATAAGATGATATACATCATGAAAATATATGTCAAAATGGTCATTTGATTTGTATTGGATCAAATTTGAGAAATTTAGCAAAATCATGACAATTATTTTTGCATGATAAGGGTTAAGGACACCAGGGAGTAAGATATTATCTTGGAAATGTATTGTTTGTCATATAATCATATATGTATTTATGGTTAAAGAGGTTATGCATGCAATATGAAATGTTAGGCAGTCTTTTTCTGGAAAGGATAAGCATTTTATGACAGGATGTGCATATAACATTGCTAAATGCAAAGCTGGTGTAAAATTCTTGGTAATTTTGAGCTATTTGGGGAAATTGAGTATGACAGCAAGCATAGTTAAAAATCATATTTAATCAAAATTTTGCCAAAGGAAACTATCTAATTATTAAAAGAAAAGCTTCTCAAATCAGAATATATCAATATTACTAATATATTTTCATTAATTACAATTGTTGACCAATATTTTAAAGGTGCTGACACACAAAATTTATGGAAATTGAAGGTTGTTTTCTAAGTTTTACACAAAATTGCTGAAACTGAACCTTCAAAGTCCTCAAAATCATATCAGTCAATATTTTTTTGAAAATGTAACTGTCTTAGGATGTATGGCAGGACTTAGGGATGAATTGGGACTGAAAAAATTACTTAAATTCATTGAGTATTAAAGAAATTATGTCAATTTAAAAGTTTCAGACACATATGACCGAAATTTGCCTTAGGGAACAGCAAAGGGTTAAGGGCAGAAATTTATAGAATTAGGGAAAATATTAAGAAAAATGAGTACATTTCATAGTTTTGCATCTATGCTGCACGGAATAAGGTCCGTGGTCATAATTAAAGAAAAAAATATTTAAATTGAAAAATATTATCATAAGTATTTTCCAGATTACTTTAATATACTCATTAGCCAGTTTTCGCGCAGTGTTGCCTATTTTCGCGCATTTTCTAGCTAGTTTTCACGCATTTTACCATATTTTAAGTGTAAAATGAGTGAAATATTTGATATATGGAAAAAATCACCAGCAGAGCATCAGAAATAGATTATTCATTGATATCCGTTCTGAAAATAACAAAATAACTTTTACATGATCCATAAAAATACATGAAATAAATGCTATGTTGTCTGGAAAATTCTGAAACATTTATTTTCAGAGTTAGGGCACAAAATGCGCCTATTTGTGCATTTTTATTAACTGACAAATGTATTAATTTGTTTGAATAAAAGAAGAAAAGGGCATGCATCAGCAAATGTGTTATTATAAATTCAGAAAAAGGTCTTCGCAATATTATGTAGAAGTTTCTATTTTTAAAAAATCAATTTTTCATTGAAAAATGATGGAAAATTTGGAAATTTCGGAAATATATGTGACAAAATGCGCGAAAACTGACAACAGCCTGATTTTATGGTAATTAGTTTTCACGCAGGGGTCTATTTTGAAAATTTCCATAGAAATACTAGATGTCTGATGTGTAAATGATGTCATATCACTTTAAACTAATGTCCAGAAAATTCGGTATATATGGGTTGTCCCTACATTAGAAAAAATGTATTTCATGGGTTTTAAGTGGAAAAATATCAATTTTTAAAGCCCTTGACATTTTCCCTATGGTAAAGAACCCTAAAACCTATTTTTACCTCTAAAATGCAGAATTTCCAATATATCACCACCAAATTTCCTCATTTACTACATAATTATGCTCTCGTGGAGTTAGGAATACCATCAAACCTATAAGACATGAATTGAAAAAATGCGTTCATGAAAATGCGTAAAATGCGCGAAATCTAGTAATGCGCGAAAACTGGCAACCCTGCTCTAGGTGAATATCATCATGTTTACAATATAAAGTTACAAATTGACTAAAACTTTTGTAATAAATTTCATAAAGTAGGCCTATAGGTATAAGGCAGTTTTTTTTTTATATAAAGTTGTGTTACAGAAAATGTATTATTTGTGATATCTCACCCTGTGCTCCAGACAGGGTCATCAAAGGCCGGGTGTGTGGTGTCCTTTCTATGGGACATTGCACACTAAAGACCCCTTGCCACTCTTCACAACGAGTAGGGAATTGCACCCAGTGGCGGGTTTCTCCTAAACCATATATTCGGTCACCGCCCTTGTGGCGTAAATAAGCTGAAAAGTGCTACCTTGTGCAGTCTGGAAAGAACCCATAAGGGTTGGCCGGACGTTAAACTACCCCAACAAACAAATTTGTGATACAATTATATATGAAAGAAATGGAGAAAGACTGCCATTGGAGCTGGCTAATGTCTACCGGAGTTAACTCTTTAGTAACAGCAAATAGCACCCTATTAATTCATGGACATTATGACCCCGTAGTTCAGTGACTTGAACATAGCCATTTCTTAAATTTGACATTTGACATAGGGACACCCCATCTATAACCCCCCCCCCTGCTATCCGCTAGGGTATGTGGGCCATCCCCAGGAAAAACCCTCTAAGACATATATGATCTGGGTGACCTTGAGGCAGTTAAGAAAGCACCTGGGGAATTTTCATCTCTTTTGGGTAGGTCTATCATCAAGGTATGGGGAGGGGCAGGAATTTCACCTTAAAAAAAAGGGCCCCCCAAAAGAAAGGGGGGGGGGGGCGAATGCCTGGCACGCCGCCCACCCAAATCCGCGCCTGAGGGGGAGCGGCACCATTCAGCAAAAGTGCAAGCATCTATTGACCACAGGCAGTCAATAGACAGAGAACAGGTCGCTGTAACATCATAAATAGATTAGTCATATTAGTCATTTGGTGAATCTATATCACTCTGCACTGGCGGATTCAGGATTTCAAAAAAAGGGGGGGGGGGGGGCGCTATTGGAAACATTTTTCCTTAATTGCTTTTTAGCCGAGTTTTACATTAAAAAAATGCAAAATCTTCCGGAAAAAGGGGAGGGGCGCCCGTGCTCCCCCCCTCTGGATCCGCCACTGCTCTGTGCTGTGTGAACTATTTCTTGATGATTTCACTATGTAACCTAGTTGCCGTGGGCACCATAGGACCCAATATACTAAAGACCTTGTGCATATATATATTTTTTTTTTTTGAACAATTTTTATTTAAACTGAAACCTTTTCAGGCCTAAGCCTGGTCTTCCTCCGGCTCCAGTGCTCGGTCAGGAAATAAATATTTACAGACTTGATGGTGTTCAGACATTATATAGTATCAGAAAAAAATCACGTTACATTTGTAGTGGGTGAAATCACATTGGATGGAGTATGAGCGTGCCCAAGGAGTAATAAACAATCAGTTAACTTCTGACATAGATCACATTCTATTTCAAATTTTGGTATTGGATCAGAGTGTACCTTTGGTTAATGATATACAATATAACCTAATATGGCAATATTTATATTTATTTACATCAGCATACGGTAACATTCGTACATGCAAGGCTAAAGCAGAGATAATTCAAGCAAGTTAGTTATGTCGAGCAAACAAAGAATCGGCGGGTAGGTAAAGTAGTAAAATATAAAATATAAAAGAAAAAACCAGACAAGCAGAACGATAATCAGTCACTCATTCAGGGAATTCAATACGTATAGTATTATCACGTAAACCTTGGTATATCAGGCCTTTAAAGCGTTGCTTAGAGTCTTCAAGCCTAGTTAATAGTGGAAGAGCATTCCAAATTTGTGACCCCCAATAAAATGGAGTTTTTCTATAGTATCGTGTTCTTGGTACAGGTAGGTCTATGGTCATCATATTATTATTCCTGATATTAATATCTCGTTGTACAATTGGTATATTTCCCTTTTGTATACAAGCTTTAATTAACACAAGTAATTTACAAATCAATCTATCCTGTATGTAATTGACATTAGAAATTCGGTGCAAATCTAAAACATGTTGGTCTCGGGGGTCCTGTACATTCAGACAACACCTTATAGCATTATTTTGCATGGTCTGAAGGTCTTCCTGCTTAGCCTTAGGCACCACAGTAGTGAAAACAAGCCCATAATCAATAACTCCCACAAACATCGATTTTAATATTAGTAAAGAAGCATTCATGGTTATGTATGGACGGATTTTTCTCAACAGTGAGAGTTTGTGTCCGGCTAGCTTGTATACATTATTTAAGTGTGCTTTCATGTTGAGATTACTATCTATGTCTACCCCAAGATATTTAAAATAGTCCACGTAAGAAAGTTTTTCATTCCCTACCATAATATGATATGTCCCTTGTATTGTGTTAGCATCAACAAACTTGTTTTTCGGAAAAAATTGGACATTCGATTTAGATACGTTTATAGTTAACTTATTTACATCACACCAGCTCTTAACCATACTAACATCTCGATTAAAAACATTAAACGTATCTATATCAATACAGTGACATGATGAATAAAGAACCAAGTCGTCAGCATACATAATAACTTTCATATGTTTAGGAATTCTTGCAATTTGATTAAAATAGATGCTAAAGAGCTGCGGCCCTATGACGCTTCCCTGTGGAACGCCATAGTGTACATTCTCCACATTGGACTTACTATTTGACACCACCGTAGACATTTTCCTATCAGACAAATAACTCGAAAATAATTTTACAGCACGGGGAGCAAAATGTATGTCTTTTAGCTTCTGCAATAAGTGAGGGTGGGATACGGTATCGAACGCTTTTTTTAGGTCGAAATAAACTGCAATGGCATTATCATTTTTATTTAAAATATTATATATTTCCGTTGTGAGAGTAAAAACTGCCATTTCAGTCGAGTGGTTAGGCCTGAATCCAAATTGACGGTCATCAATTATATTATTGTCATCCAGAAAAGAGGAAACTTGTGAGTGAATCAGGTGTTTGACAACTTTCCCTAATATAGGCAAAAGGGATATCGGTCTAAGATCACTTGGGTTCTTGATGTCTGTTTTTTTTGGCATCGGGACAACAGTGGCCGTTTTCCAGCTATCAGGATAAATACCTTGATCAATTATTTTATTGAAATAGGTAAGAAATACAGGTGTAAAATGCTCCATAACTCTCTTCCATATAAGACTGGAAATACCTTCTGTACCGCTTGACTTAGAGATATCTATATGTGATATCCATTTTTCAACTTCTTGTTGATTAAAATAATTTAGATCAAACTCCTCCTCAATATTTGGGTTATTATGAACATCTAAAGAGTCCGGATTTCCTGGTATTTTGTTAGCTAGAACCTTTCCTATATCAGAAAAATATTTATTTATTAATTCTGCAGTTCCATTTGAATCTAATATAACACCATTCTCATCAGATAGCTTAACTGGATCATTATTCTGAGGGGTTATTAGGTTCGATAATATTTTCCAGAATTTTTTTTGGTTTTTTGCCTGATGTATTAATTCAGATTTAATAAAGTTTGATTTGGCCCGTTTGACCATAGAGTTAGTGATATTTCTTAAGGTTCTAGCTATTTGCCTGTCCTCCTCTCGATTTGTTCGCCTAGCTTTTCTCAAAGCCGCATCACGGTCTTTCATAAATTCTAATATTTCGTTTGTCAACCATTCTGCTTTAGTTTGTTTAAAACTAAAGGTTCTAGTAGGGATGTGCAAATCTAAAGCATTCAATATAATTTTGTTTATATCTGCTGATATACGATTAATATCGTTTCCTTCAGCTACTTCAGAAAACCCATTTATCTCCATTAATTCAAATAATCTTTCACAATTTAAAAAACGATATGATCTACCCGTAAAAATACACTTTGGGGCAGGTATCTTGCCTTTTTTAATATTAATGAGGACAGGTAGGTGGTCGCTAAGACTCCAGTCAAGAGTGTTTGAGAATTGAACTCTATTACTATTTGAAAATATTAGATCAATAGTAGCTTTGCCATACAGTGGTCGGGTAGGCTTATCTATGTATTGTTGAAAAGAGTTAGCCTTGGCAAAATTTTTTAACGATTTTGTATTTTCTTGTCCGTTTTTACTATAATCTGTGTTAAAGTCACCTCCTAATACTATTTCACAGTGCTCCCGCTTTGGTAGCAGATTCACAATGTATTGTAAGGTATCAATAAAGTTTTTAAAATCACCATCAGGTGGTCGATAGATATTAATGACATATAGTGGCTTCATACCAGTAACGGATAGGTGAATGACCATTGATTCAATTAATGTTATTTGAAATACACAATTCCGCTGGGTTCAATAGGCGACATTCTAATGTATTTCTACAGTAAGTCAGCAGCCCTCCTCCTCTTTTAACGAAACCCTGGTTATTCTGCGTTTTCCTATCAGATCTATACGCCTTAAAACCTTGAATATTTAGAAAAGCGGTGGAAACATTCTCCTGCAGCCAGGATTCACTTATACAAATAAAATGGTAATCAGAAGAGTCAATCATTAACCTAATGGAATCCAACTTGTTGCAAAAACTACGAACGTTCCAGAAAACCACTCTGTATCCTTTCTTGGCTATATTATTCATAATATACAATCATGCAAGAAAATAAAGTACTCCATGAGCTAAGAGATGAAGAGGGATGTGATGATCGCAGTTTTCACCTGTATCTACATACTGATGAATGTACATAAATATAAGAAACAAAAAGGTAGGCCTTCAGCCCAGCACCCGCTCCAGAGAGCAAAGATAGATTTGATAGCATAAAAATAAAAATATCACATCTATTTTTCGTTTGAGATCAAATATTAATGATTTAGTAATAAAGAATAAATTAGTTCGTCAACAGTCTTTGTTCCGGCCCCCTACATAGCTGTTTAGGGGTCAGAAAACAGATAATTAGAGATTAGTTAAGTGTTTCTTCTCTTTTTTAGTTCGTATATTTAAGAACAGTGCCAGGCGGTATTTACTATTTGTTGAGCCCACAAGTCGAGGAGGTGGCAGGAAGGGTGGAATCCATCACTTAGCAGTGAGTAATCGTGTGTATACCTATGTTTTCCTCTATGGCGGTGCATTTGGCGGGAGGTCCAGCAGGTCGGAGTGTGATTCCTAGTATTTACTACCGCTATCTCCTTGTTTATGTCCGGATCGAATTGTTTAAGATCCTTTGGTGTTCAAAGCAGGCGTCCGCACACCTCGGGTACCTATGTAGGTCCAGTCCGGAGACTTGACAGAACATCAACAGGCCGTCCGGGTAAGCTTTATGGTATGCCACTTCTGCCTCGTTAATCAAACCCGCCATGTGGTCAACTACCTCCTCCTCCGTTGTATAAGGAAATCTGTACCTCTGGGTTGTGACGTCCCATCTTAAAAAATCTGAAGCGCCTGCAAAAACCAGACAGTTATCGTATTTGTGTAGTGCGCTAAACCCGTAGGCTGATGACACAGCGCCCCTGATACCCGCTCCTGGCTGGCTTTTGACCGTTATCGTAACGTTGGTATCGTTCCTGGCGTCTATGTAAGGCTGTAGGAAGGAGGTCCTGCCATTTTCCCAAGATATTCTGGGGTGGTTTTACAAAAGGACGTTTCAAAATTGGTGTTTGCCGAGCAAGGCGGAAGTTGACTCTATTTCGCGCATGCGCAGAAGTTCCCTTCCGTTTCTTCGCCAAGATGGCGGCGTCCTATTTCACAACAAACCAGTCCAGCCGGAGAGAAATCGGGCTCAAGATGTTTGTATAGTTTAACAGTTTAAATTAGCCGATTCATTATTTGTCTTTATGTCCTACCGTCTCAGTATCGACGTTTTGGGGCTGTGTATCTTCTGTTTCAGTCGAAGAATCACTAGTATCCACCTCCTCCGTCGTCTGCTTCCGTGTTCTTGTCTTACGGGGGTGTGTTGCTTTCGCCGTCTTGCCAGCAGTGGGTTTAATCCTCTGAGATCTTCTGGGCTCATCAGTGGTATTTTTCCCCTCTCCATCGTCTGTTTGGCGGGTCTGTCAGCAGTTAGGGGATCTTCCCGAAGAATGGCATCCCTCTCTTTGTCTAGGATGAGTCCTAGCTTGTTCTGGCCTGTCCATTTTCGATCTTTCAAAGCCTTCGACCGTAGTGGCTCGCCTGAGGCCCAAAGCCTATCTCGTGTGCATTCGACAAATTTCAGGTTGTTCGTACCTCTCATCTTTTGTCGGAAGAAGGGGACTCTGTATTTTTCATGGACTAGCCCCGCCATCTCTTCAAACTGCTCATCATTCCACATAGGGAGTGTGTCAATGTTCTTTACCATAGCTTTACAGCGTCGCGGATCTATTTCCTTCATTACTCTCTCAGCCAGGGCATGGTGACCATTTCTTACGGCCTTCAGGTGACTTATTCCTTGTTCAATGCTGGTGTAGTTCACTCCTCTGTATGTGATGTCTACGGTAGCAAAGCTCGAACACCAGCTGTTCTCCGACTGGAAGAAAATATACTCCCCATCACAGATCGTGAAGGCGTCCTCAAGAGTTAGATCTGGTGCCAGCTTGTGTAGGTCGTTCACTCTATATTTGATACTATTGACCACTAAGATATCACCAACCACCCTGGCCTCTTTGCCATCTTCTCGTGCCAGGTCCGCCATGGCTCTTAATTTAGACCTATCTGTCCTCTGCCCTTCGTCTAAATTCTCATTTATCCATACGGTCTTACAGCTGGGGTTGTTCTTTATTTTCTGTCTGTCCCTGTATACACCGTCACGTAGCTGCTTGCTCTTGAACTCAACCACAATCGGTCTTGGACGCTTTTGCTTTTCTTGCTTCTTCCCCCTTCTGTAAGCATTTTCCAGGTCGTTGACAGTGGCAGGGTGACCGGTTTCAAAGCAGATCTCACGCGCTATCATGTTAGCATCGTCGCTGTAACCCTCGGGTATACCATCTATAACCACAGTTTTCTTTTGAACTTCTCTCTTCATGACATCCTGTATCTTCTTATCAATATCCGTGGGGGAAGAGGATCGATTTACCTGGTCGTTCAAGGTAGATTTTAACGTGTCAATTTCCTTTTCCAACTGCGTCACGCGAATCAGGAGGTCCTCCACATTTTTTGAGTTTGATTCCACTGTTGTCTTTATGGATTTAAAGATGGCAGTATTATCCCTCATTTCGGATCGCATTTTTGTAATGTCATCTTGCAGAGTGTCTAAGTTTGCCGTACGTTCCAGGAGTAGATTGATTTTTTGCTCCATGGTAGCCTCCATGTTGACACTGACACTGTGGGCGATATCAGGGGATCGACCATTGATTCAGGAGTTCTTTTTTGCGAAAGTCGTGTAGGTATTATATTTAAGTGTTTGTTTCACAATCCATTCGTCAAATTATAAGAAATATATTGGTACGGTCTATTTCTCAGTATTTGATCTTTAGATCGGTCTTTAACTACCTTTTGCGGTCATTTTTCCTCCTCTTTAGGCGGTGCTACGACAGAACGCGTCCTCTCAGCCTGAAGCCATATTCCATATATATATGTGGTCACGTGATTACATTTTGCTCATTAACACATGGTGATCGTCACCATATGGCTATATGATGAATTCAAAATTTTAAGTTGTAAGGGATAAGGGTCATTGATTATGATTGAATGACTTTTTTTTTTATCAAATATAGAATAGATATTTGTTCTAAATATTGCAGAATTGAGAAAAATACTGATTACGACAGAGATGCCATTTTTCCTTCTTTTTCCGGATTTCCGGAATTTTCCCAGTTCAGTATAAATATCAAATTCATATTTTTCTTTAAATTCATTTCACAAATTTTGCTTTTAAGATTACTACTACATCGTTTCTGAGCCATTTAAACCAAAAATTTACATTTTCTAGTGCACATTTCCAACTTATTTGTTAATAAACTTAAAATCCGGAAACGTCCTTCCTTCTTTTCCGGATTTTTCATCTCTCATGACTGTCATCTCTGTTACGAATTGATCACCGATTTGGTGGCCATCCAATTTTGGATGATGTGACATCATCTGCACATCTTTTACACCTATGCGATAAGGTGCTTGTGACATTTCCATCATATCGCATGTTGCAATGTGACAATGTCGCATGTTACAATCTTAAAAAGCTCCCCCCCCCCAAAAAAAAAAAAAAAAAAAGAAGAAGAAGAAGAAGAAGAAGAAGAAGAAGAAGAAGAAGAAGAAAAAAAATCATGTCTCAGCCGCATTGCAGTGTATCGCAGGCATCCAGGCCCGCGACATTATTATCATTAGACATGCTAATTATAATATATTGCACCTTACGATATGGCCCACGGCGTTTATTCATCACGTTTTAATTCCTGTGACTTGGGGATGATACAATAAACTATGTTAGTGGCAAACAGGTTCTCAAAGGCTCATATCATAGGATGTAACGAATATTAGCATGTTTAATAATGTTGCAGGTTTTGGTTGAAATTGGCTCCCTCGCTATCACAGAACTGTTGCAACTGGGGAAAGGATGGTTATATGTTCTATATTATAATATGTGATATTCCTGTTCTCATTTCATGTGTGTAAATGCCTGGATGCCTGCAAAGCGCTGTTTTATGACTGGACTTGGTGGAAGGGTCTAGTAATTATTGCAATGTGCGATACATTCAGATCGCAACATGCGATATGATATAGATGTCACAGTGAAAACATCTCCTAGTGCAAAACCCGCCTTGTGTTGACTTGTGTTTATTAATAAAATAGACGTGAATTATGGCGAATCAACTAGTTTCGGCGTTTTACTGCCTTCATCAGGAATTATTGATTATACATGTGAGAAATACTGAAAAATGACAATTTCAAACAATTATATCATCCCTGTGAGTTAATTTTCGGTGATATTCTCAAATCACTCTGATAACGCAGCTTAAGTCGCATAGGTGTTGAAGAGCCTCCAATCACTAGGCATACATCCAGGGGTACAATTGGCACTTCATTAATGTTGTTACCTCCAATGGCCACCATGGGACCTATAACGCTATGCATACCCCCAAGGGGCACCATTGGTACTATATCATTATGGATACCCTCTAAGGGGCAGCATGGGACCTATAACATTTTTGATAGCCTCCCAAAGGCATCATTAAACTTATATCATTGAAACAACAGACATCACTATGCATATATGTGCCAGGGGCACATAGAGACATATATTGCTATGCGTATACTTAAATTGCCAAGGACATCATGGGACCTACAACACTATGCACATCTTCCAGAGGCACCATTGGGACTATCCCTATGATCATGATAAGATCACAGGATACACCTAAAGTAGAAAATAGGCTGGGGCCTTGGGGGACTTGCCTCTTCAAAAGCTATCGATGATACTATTATGTACACAGGATGCGATTTGATATAATACTACAGTTACCATTGGGGCAAGTCATATATATTCTGATGTATGAATTTAGACCAACAGTAGTAGTCAACATAGTAACTCTAATGAAGCTCAGGTAATATAGTCATGTCTTCGATATGCATGTAGACAAGTATAGATATATACAGTTATTGATTCAATTCTCAGTAACTTTGATCCGTGTATATGCATGAACTATGGACCGAAATTGCGAGATCATCCAATAGATGATAAGAGTAATGAAAGGTAATTTGTCACTTCCCTGTCTGGTCTCCTGGATGGAGGCCATCAAACAGACATACTTGTTCTCTTAACGATATGAGAGAGGTTTAGTTTCCAACTAATGAATATCCAAGTATTGAGAATCATGCTGATTCAAATGATTTCTTGTAAAATACATTGTTCGTTGGAAAACAATGTGTTCATTGCAAAGATAATTGATAGAAATAGTGGTAAGAAAATAACTATAATGTATCAGTTGAAAGGGGCTGTCTATAAATGACGTCATGTTATTTTTAAAAAGATTCTTTTCAGTATAATGGTTAACGTGTTCTAGTTCACCTACATTTGTTTACATGACACAGGCATTCGTCATTCAGAAACTGATATTTTTCAAGCGATTCTGAGGTACTAAAAGATACTTAGTCACAATTTTATTGCATGTCACTATGTGTTTTTTGATGTTGCGTGTCAAATTTAAGCCTATGTAACTGTCCATTTGAATTATTTTGATTTTGATCCATAAAGCCCAATTTTTCTATTGAGCTTCGTTGCGATCTCAGAATCTCAAGTATAAAAGAATATCACCTTGTTTTGAAGATTCACCGCAATAAACATTGACACATGGGAAGTCATAGAAATATTTGTTAATGTTATCTGTAAAAGATCGGAAAAATAGCCCAAATTCTATTGAATCTTGCCCAAGCAAGAATATGACATTATTATAACCTTATTGTAACATTCTGTTTAGTTCTGCTTTGGTGTTTGTTACCTTATTTTGATAGCATCCAAAAACGTCTTTAGAACCTAACATTGGGATGTCACAATGTGACATTATTGTGACATTTTTGTAACATTCTTTCACAATATAATAACTTTATTTAACATTCTTTATCAACGTCACTAAAATATAATGTTATTATAACATTTTTTTAGTAAGTCTCAACTTTACCTAACATAACATAACTGTTACATGATAATTGGGCAGGTTACAGACTAACCAAAAAAGTATGGTCGCAGAACGTGCTTGTTACCTCGCTGCTCGCCTGGGTGTTGACCTCGTCTAGTGCCAGGAGGCAGCAGGCATTCAGATAGATATACAAAGGATTCTGTTTACCTATTTATAACGTGTCTTACTATAGCTGTCCTTCATTAGAGGCAGTCTACTCTGCCCCTCCCCACCTGAGTCCATTGTAAGACCCAAATAGTCTTTGAAATTGAGCCCCATTGGCCCATTGAGCAATTCTCCCTACCACGGATAACTGATTTACAGTATTTTACGGACCTGAAGGCTAATTTTGACTAATTTATTCATCAAAATCCATGGAAAACCTATAGAAAATATGCAAATAATTCCCATAAATCCATCTGCAATGAATGAATTTGCAAACAAATCAGGAAATGTTATGTACATAGATATTTATTCAAAAGATAATGATGGCCAGTTTTTAACAATGTTAATTTACAAATAATGATACAATTTATGAAAATGTGTATACTTAAGCCATGAGTTTTGTCGACATATTACCCAGCATGCATCCTGTTTTGGGCTAACCTGGAGGCAAAACTCACAAAACTGGCTATCCGTGGTTTGGAGAATTGAAACCACAAATGGTTGATCAATTTCAGTTCCTTTTTACATAAGGAAATCGTACCTTTATAATATCTTTTCATCTGTAAATACTACATTACATAGATATGAGCTATGCCCTCATAGAGGGGTCATTTAGAGAAGTGAATTTAGAGTCATAGGGGAGGATTTCTTTGGTTATTTATGATGAAGACATAGACGAAAGGTGTGGATAGGGGCCAATCAAACAGCACAAAATACCGAATATATATATATATATATATATATATATATATATATATATTAGAGAAGCGCGTCGGTGAGAAAGAATTTTTTTCCAGAGACATCCAAAGCTATTTAAGTAGGTAAATACTTCATATTACATGACTGAAAATCAGGGGTAACCCTAATGTATTTTATATTTAAAAATAAGTGATGCTTGCAAAATTGATGTTGATTAATTACAAACCTTAAAAGGATTAGCTTTCTATCTCTTATGTTATAGAATTCCCATTTCCCATCAACCAAGGACACTTTTGTTTGAATAATCTTTTTTATTTGATAAAACTCTAATTGATGCTATGCGAGAGAGCTTAGCAAGATAATAAATTCATATCACAGGCGAGCTGAAAGAAAATCATGGAAGTGGACAGTTGGGATTCACTATGAAGCTAGGGATCAAGGCCCACATGGAGTTCTAGGGGAGGATTTCTTTGCACATTGATTAAGAAGATGTAGACAAAATGGTTGTTTTGGAGCCCATTTCCCTATTTAACCATATTATACATCAAAATAGTTTTAAAATCTTAGAGAATATAATCATGTCAGAAAGATATTTTTCCACAGACATCCAAAACAGTATGACATTATGCTGTACCAACCCCGGACACATATGTGCATATTTCATAAAGATTTAGTAAAGAAGTGATCAAAACAAGTTATGAAAAATTAAATGATTTACCCTTTAAAACTTTGGGTAATTCCATGGTTATCACAGAAACAGGTTTTAAAACTCAAGATCCAGCTTTGGAACAAACAGGTAAAAATTGCCTAAAAGTATTTTTTTCAAGAAATCCAAGTAGACTGGGTATTCTGAACAATGGCGGACGTCAAATACTTGTTAGTAAAATCGACTCTAGTGCCTGCTGAAAAAGAAAAAAAGTATAAAACCTTTCTGACTACTATAGAATTGGGTATATTAATTATCAAATAAAAAAGAACATGTTTAAGTTAGGGGGAACAATACGGAGGAAGTGAATGAAGGGTAAGATATCTGTGATAAAATGTTACTGTTTGATGGAATATTGGTGTTCTTAATATCGCTTGAAGTTTCTGAAAATGAAATAACAAATGAAAATGGTATCTTCACCAAGACAATGATATCTTCACCAAAAGAGAATCATGGTAAACAAATATGAAGGAGTGCTCTTAATAAGTAGTTTAGGTAGTTCTTTTATAGTACTTTTGATTCTAAATGTTATATCTTTTTGAAGCTCGTTATAACGTCTCAATATTTCTTTTGGTTTCCTTACAGATGAATTCTCACTTGTGTCTGTTTAACATATTCTAAAATAAATATGTGTACCATTCTATATACAATACAGATCAGAGAACCCCTTCTACACTCATGAACAGAAGAATCAGTCATGACCTTGATCTTAACATGACCTTGAACAATAACTCGCGGCCTTGACCTTGCTCTCACTGGGTTACATCTCGCGAAGTTCACTGCGCATGCTCCACTAACTTGACTTACCAAGACACAGAGGTCAAAAGAAATGTTTTTTTCTTATTCTCTTTTATCTGCACATGTCTTGTGAATTCTGTGGAATACACCTGTGGAAAGCTCTGCGCATGCGTACTTTGCAGGACCACGGCCAGCCCTCTACTCCCCTGGACCAGGGTATCAGTGTTGTGACCTGGCATGGCTCGATAAGGGTACTAATCTCATCAATTTTATTTTCACACTGAATCCATTGTGGCCATCGTGTACCTTGTTCAGTATTTCTGAACCACTGCTCAATTTTACTGGTGTTGTGCAGTGCTGCACATTGCTTTTTTCCTCTACCGCCCACGCCTTGACGCGCTCTTTGGAGCCGCTTGTGGCCTGTTACCACGCCCGCCTTGTGTTATTGCCTGTGCTCGCCCTGCTGTCAGGGGCCGTGATGACGTAGCACGGGACGTTGTGGGCCGTGATGTCACAGGCCGACTGTCTCTCTTTGCAGATCCAGTGACCGACTTTGCTGATTTTGCAGATCTGCCAGCATGAGTAGTGTTTTTGACATTGGTGTTGCTAAGTGACTCTGAAGAGTTCTCACGAGACAAACTAGTGATTTCTAACCCCTCACTTTGCCTAGAGCTGACGACCGTGGTGGTGGTGCCAGGCTTTGTTGTATCAGTTTTGTTGGTGGCACTTTGCGTTGGGGTGGCTGCGTGAGCTGTAATGGTGGCCGTTGCTACACTTTTTGATGACTGTCTTAAACTCTCTTCTGACCCAAACTCACTATCAGCATATGCCATCTTTGGTGGAGGTGGAATTGTTTCTAGGGTCAATGTTCGTCTTGGCCTTGGCATATCGTCTGTTGAAACACGAACGGGAATGGTGACATCATCGAAGACATCTCGGAATTCTATGTAGGTGTTACGCGGAGTGGAGGGAATGGTACTACCCTCTCGTGTTTCTGTGCTGTCATCCAAGTTCTGAATGTCTATTGCAATGAACTCATTGTTTCTTTTGGCTGCTTTGCTAGCTGCTGATGCTGCCACAACTGGTGTTACCCTAGGCGCGGGGGCCTTTGGGGCTGCTGCTGCTGTCACCGTGGCTGTTGGTGCACGTGGACTGCTGTTCTTAAGCGCTGATGCCACAGGAGCTGTCCTAGGTGTACTTGTCCCCACTGGCTCTTCTGACTTGGCGTTAGCGTCGGGCGGTATAACAGTCACATCTTCTAATGGTTTGAATGACACTAATGTGACTTTGTTGGTGCCTGGTGTTGCAGGGTTGGCTGACTCATCCAAGGTAGTCACGCCTGTACGAGGAGTACTAGCCCGGTCAGGCTCACTAGGCAATTCCACAGGTACTGATGCTCTTCTGGAGCCAGTGCAAGAGTTCTCATTGACCATTTTCAAGATGGCGGTCTTGGTCTCTTCTTGTTTCTTTGCTGCTGACATTCTAGCCTTGGCCATCCACAAACGGCCAAACTTACGGGCTCGGTGCATGTCTCTTATTTTACGGTCAGCCACGTTCTGAAGCTTGGATGGTGAGAAAGCAAAGAGCGCAAACCGAGCTTTGAGCAGGTCGCGCGTGTGTTCTGAAATATCACTCACATCGTCCCTCAGTTCAGCTCTATCGTTGATTCGGTCGACAACCTTGGCAATGCCGATGCCGACGAGGACGAAGGCAGCCAGCCCCGCAAAGGTGATGACTGACTTGGGCACCACGTCCTGGAGGATGAAGTCATAAGCGACCGTTGTCGGCGCCACCGTCGTCGCAGAATCCTGCGGCTGCGCACTGGATGGTGGGGTGGTCGAAGCTAGGCAAAAAGAGAATGGGAAAATGTGTTACAATTTTAATTTGTAAATCTAGTTTCAAAATATTCCCATTTTCACAATACTGAGAAGTGAATTGAATCATTAAGACAAATTACGTTAGCGAATACAGATGGATACATGTAGTGTAAAATGAATGTCTAATAACAAGATATCATAACTAGAAAAATTAATTATTTTAATTGTATACATTGCATTATAACTTCAAATACGACACTCAATTTTGATCTTTTCTTTTTCACTTTCGTCAAAGCGTTTCGGAAAGAAATACCCCTCAGTTGTTGGCAACCTATGCTGCCATCTATGGTCTAAGCTAGAACTAACCTCATTAACATAAATTAACATAGAAGGTGTCTCCATCTGCTGGATTTGACTTGTACTACTAAGAGATAACTTGACAGTAAACTTATAAGAAGTTCTCCTCATTTCTTCATCTTGTCTACTCATTCTGCAACTGAACCCATAACTAATCAACATCAGTCCTCCAAGGCGTTTTGGGTCACTTGGATCCTAGGCTAGAAGCCCTTATGAGGCCGCCATTGATAACCACACGTGGTTGTAGTGATAAGGCTATGGACAAGGAAGGGGCGGGGTGTGTGCAAACTATCTTTCAAGAAAGTATCAAAAGTACAAATCATATATTAAATTGTATTCATAAATATGCCTCGGTGACAACCTGCCGTATACGTAGGTATAGCCCACATTGCCTCGCATGCCACGAAGTCTGATTAATCATTATTAAGCATTTACTCTTGGAGGGTCTGCCAAAGTTCAGGCGGCACAATTGTTCTCATGTTTATACGAGAAGGTTATTTGAAAACTACATGGCCAATTATTCTTCAATTATTCTTCAATTATTCCAACAACCTAGATGGTACCATTTAGGGAGTGTTATATAGCTTCCTTTCAGTAATCCGGGCAATGTAGAATAGACCTAAGTGTCGCTGCTGTTATGGCCATCACAATGCTTAAGAATCAGACTTTCAGCAAGGGGAGGGAAAGGGGGTGTCTATACTGAAGACTGAAGACATCAACAACATAGCTATCAATCAGAGCATCTTTATACAAAAGATCCATAGAGGGACATATATATTTTTGTTTATATCAATGTTATTTTGGCCCCTATATGATTATCAATATTCACAATGTAGAAATCCATCTTTCCCATATAAACGGCCTGTTTTCTAGTGGGAACCAATATATAACGTCACAGTCACCACGTTAGTATGACGACCAATTAAATCAAAAGCATTTAAGATTAGGAACTGAGAGTGTTTGGAGAACATTTTGTGCATGTGTTCTTCCCAGGGGTAAATAACCAATGCTTTGAAGTCTGACCACACTCTCTACACCCAATGCTTTCAGGCATTGTTTTATTTTTTTTAATGATGATGATGATTATTGTCAAAGGTATTTAATGGAAATCTTCAATGTTACATCCAAGTTTCAAACATAACCTAACGGCCCATATCATATTATTGAAAAAAGTTTGTTTCGGGCATAACAGTATACATTAACTAAAATCAAGGTTATACGCATATGATTACTCGTATTGAATAACAAGCTACTAGAAATTCCATAGCATAGTGGATAGCATGCTCACTTGTCATGCCTCAGACCCCAGTCCGAATCCCTTACAAACCTGACATTTTTCGTTTTCTTTTTTACTAACATTTGGCAAATTATTAGTCAATGTGACTAAGGGTTAGTCAAAAAAAGTTTAGAAAGTTCGGACAAAAATGCACAGTCAATTTGACCAAGAATTTCGCAAAAAACTTTCTAATGTCGACTTTTTGCAGTGTATCACCATAAACGTGTTTCGCTTTTAAAAGTTATATTGATTAAAGCAGTGTCGAAATGGCTTTTTAAAACTGTATGGTTTTGACCATCGACGCTGATACTGAAGCTTACAGACAGTCACACCTCGTGACCCCTATATAAACAGGTAATTTGTGAGACTCTCACACCTCCCAGACCCCACATAAACAGCTTCACCTCCACCCCGACGTATCTTAGAACCACTTTGGGATAAGCTCCCAGATGATCTTGAAGATAATCTCGAAGATCATATGAGACCGGGGGTTATATATAATCCAAGAAAAGATATGTTCTAAACTCTTTCTCAGACGGACTGGTCGGAACTGTGAACGCCTGGTGAACTCTGTGAAAAGGAAAGGGGAATATTTTTATCAAATTCTTATGACTTTTTTGTGGTTTTGTTACTATGTTTTAAAACTACCACACTAAAGACATGAAAGCCCTTTTGTTTTAATTGAGACGTTTTCAAAAACTTTGCCACGGCCGGGCATAAATCTATGCTATATTACATAATTTTAGAATATATACATCGATAAGCTAGTCATTGCGTAATATTGGCTGATATTACAGACTTCTCAAAAAGCACCGGCGCTAGATTTACTTTGTTTCACTATAAACAATGCCCTCTCTAAAGGGGGGAACCCATTAAGCGATTTATCTGTAATTCTGGTCGTCTAGGGTATCCCCAGCTACAAACATCTAACATTGTCAGATATTTGGCAAGTTATTTTTTGATTATTTGGTCAAATTGCTAAGTGGAAACACTATTTCTATCCGTTTATGACCAGATCTGGTCAAAACAATCAGAATTAAGCAATTAAAGTTGGTCGAAACGACCAGAACTACAGCTAAATCGCTTAATGGGTTCCCCCCTTTAGCCTTTCATATGGTGACAAAATCACGGCGATAGTACAGCGACAGGTCATCAACAGTTATTTTTGAATCGTTGCTGTCCTGTTCCACATTGCTTATAGTTATTGCTGAGAGCAACAAAGGCAATCAAACATGGTAAATCTAATGGAAGCACTTCAACACAGCAATAATATTTCTTAATATTTAGTTGGCGATTATTCAGTTCACATGTATTTCCTAGTGTTGCCCATGGAACTTCGTAAATTTGTCGCCACGTGGAACCCCATGCACTAAAAGAGTATGTATAAAGCAAGCAAGCAACGTACGTTATTATAAAGTTGCAGTAAAGTTCTGTTTATAGCACAATTTGTGTTCTTGTTATGTTATTCTGATGGCACCAAATGACATTGCTACAACCTACCATTGCGATGCTGTACGGTGATGTTATTGTAATATTTTGGTTACTTTTCTTCACTAAACAATACGGTTATAATAGAATTCTCTATAGGTGTAAGGTGTTACATTTACTAGAATATATAAATATGAGTCTCAACCTCACGAAAAATAATGCGTTATGTGAAACTTTAACAAGGTACAGGCTAACCAAAAAGGTAGGATCGCAGAATGTACATTTAACCTGCAGCTATCCTGGGTAGTAACATTTAACCGACTACTGGCAGGGGTTGACCTAGGTGAGATTGCCCCTAGATGTGATCATAAATCACCAAGCATAACATTTTTAAAATGTGGCTAGCCTCAACAGTAAGGTAAGTTATTCGATAGAATTCGCCTATATGCATCCCCATACCCTCGTGCCTGCAGGTGCTTTCTGAAGACGTAGATATTGGCTGGGTTTTCCCATTTACAAGAACTATTTAGTAACCGCTCGATAGACACTCTGTGAGTTGATAAACATGTCACTTACATAAAGATTCAGAATTACGATGGCAGAATTAAAAACAAAGAGGGTCATGACCGTACCCTTGCACCATTAAGGTATTAAATCTTCTGTCAGGCAAGAATGATCAGTACATAGACTCGTTCATTGTAGTAATTCTGACCTGTATTCAGCTCCGCCCTCAAAAAGTCTAAGCGGAAGTAATGGTAATATATTGTTATATATGTCTAGTTTTTAGGTTTTGGAAGTACTATGACGAAAGTCGCCCCGGGGACGCGTCTAAAGCCCGTTGTGCAGATGGCAAGTCGGCAGACTGATCGGCGCTAAAATCAGCCGATTATACTAGAAGGAGCAGCAGATTTTAGCATCGACTCATACCATGCACATGTACATCTCTATATTCACTATTGATTGGTGATCAGAATCGGCGCACAAATCGCCCGATTTTATGGAAATAACCTGCCGAATTTGGTGCGGATTTTGCCTAGTGGGTATGGCGCTTTAAAACCTTTCAGTTTTCCGAAGGCCATCAGAGGAAGAACTGGCGGTAAAGGTGAGTGTAGGGTTGATTTTGGTGTATTTTTTTTTTACTAAAACTGAGCGGACGCACTTGCCATATCTTATATTAGAACTTTATGATTGTTTAAAAATAGAGTTTACGCCCGTGCATTTTTGCGTCACTGTGGCTACGCCAATGGGCCCAGGGTGACTTAAAATCAAACGACCTTTCTGGGAATTTTCGGTTGTGATCGGCTCGGAAGCTTAACAAGCATGCTTAAGATCAGGAAAAGTTCCATTTTAGATAATATATATATATAACTGAGAAGTGAGTTGAAATATGATATGTAAATATCACGTTGACTGGAAGAATTGTGTTTCTAGTGTTCCCGACCAAGCACACAATTTCCGCCTCATACCTTCAGTTTTTGCAGCTCATGTGTCTGGCAGAAGTTTCAGGGTCTATGAAAACAATTTACTGATTTGACAATACATGTATAAAGGGGGGTTTACACAGGCCGTCAAAAACCTTACGATAGGGACTGGCGTAAGGATTTGGACAGCCCCGACAATTAACCTAAGCCCTACGATAGTCCCGACGATGTTATCGGCCTGTGTAAACCCAATTTGTCGTAAGGATATCTTTGTCTTAAGCCTGTCGTAAGGCTTAAGATGATTTGTCGGGACCAATTCCTTAAGATAAGAAAATTTCAGACGTGTTTGAAATTTTTTGGAAAAACCTTAGGATAAGTGCCTTACGATAGTGAAATTCACCTTACGATAATGAAGTTCTTTATCTTAAGAGCCTCTGTCGGCCTGTGTAAACCCCACCTCTTTAAATATTCTTATACAAATCTATTGGACACTTTCTTTGTTGTAAGGTTTCTGTCAAGGATGATGGGTTTATTATCTTAAGGATATTGTCGGGTGGTGTAAACCCTTCATGACCATAGTCCTTACGACAATTGATACAGATAACCTACGACAGTGACCTATAAAATACATATTTTCGCATAAAGTAGCCCTTTAACTTAAGGTCAACGTAAGTAGATTTTCGTAAGGACCCGTTGACGGCCTGTGTAAACCGGGCTTTGCCCAGCATCTCGGTTGGAAATTTAGACCATAAAACATGATCATATTGACGCACCATGGCATGGCTACATGGTTTTCTCATTTGATCATACAGCTACTTACAGGATATATACCATTAATCTGTACTATATATAGGTTATAATTTCGTATTTATTCAGTTGTATCTGTATCCACCTATTCATAACTCATTACCCAGTCTAGAAGCTGAACCATAACTAAGGTTCTCACCCATGTTCTCTGTGCCTAACTCTACTCGAAGAACACAAAGCTACATTGTTATGGTGCCTTAGAACACGCAGGTGGGTGAGAGCCTCTTAGAGACCGTAGGCCTAAGAGCATGCCGAAAAGAAGCCTAGGAATTGGCCTAAGAGGAGTTTGGGAGGGCTGGCCGATTGTGAATTGGAGCCTATTAAAGCTGGAGGCGTGCCCAACAAGTGGCGGAATGGACGTCCCTGAAAATAGGGTTATTTCCTACACTGAGAGCCGGACTACTTAATGAGGTAACAGAATGATACAGCCTATTTGAAAGGTGCACGGCAATAGGTTCATTAGGAGCACAATGGCAGTGGCTCCTGCCATGAAAATAGCCTCAGTAAATCAGTCAATGTGGGTGCATTCACTAACACATAAATCTAGCATATTTCGTCATCAACCTGTTGATGTTAACTAATAATAGTGGTCTAAGAAACAGACATCGATTTGTAATTGGCCATTGTTTCTAACAATCTATCTATGAGCTGTAGCATCAATATTATTGATTGAATTCAGCTATATTATATGCAACCATCTTTTCTGCTAACACAGGGGAGAAGCCAGCCCTAAAATAAGACTAATATTGTGGGCCTTACAGGCAAATGAAGGGGGGTTCCACCCAGGATTTTCACACATTTTCTTATATTTTTGATACATTTTGGAAAATCTAAGTGGTTTCCATGTATCCAGGATCTCTTCCCCGACCCACACCCGCTATGCCGCTGTAACAATGCATTTCATATTCAAGAACGGACAGGCAGAACTAATAGCCTAAATGGCCCGGTTCTGTGGAGTTGTTAGTCAATTAAAATATCTGGCATTTCGGAGTAGCAGTTATATAAACACACACATGTACATTAGTGAGCACACACCCACAAATTGGCCCCGTTCACCGCCCTTCCCACTTCACGCTGTTAGCCCGGTGCACGGCGATTGATCTGACGGCCCCAACCATGGATAAGCAAGGCAGCTGACGGCCCCCGCAATGGATAAAAGACTTAAGGGAATTAAACCCGCCCGAGTCCCTAAAACTACGGCTGGCGCGTAGGGTCTGAGTATAATGAGATCTGACGAATGTATGGGAACAGGAATAGTACATTGAAAATCAAGAGAAAAAATGTTTAAAGGGAAAACATGCATAGGTGATTACAATAGATATTTTTGTGTTTGCTTTTTGATATACGTATAACCTCCCAATTGCTGCCTCTTTATTTGGTTTATACATGTATACAATTTAGAGCATGACCATTGGTATGGTGATTTAAGTCAAAAGTTGTGTATGATTGAAGTAATGATTGTGTGAAAGTAATGTGATGATAAACAACAAATACAAAAACAATGATGATAGATCTAATAGCTGTGTCTAACACCAAATGTGATGGGTATTAGGAAAATAGACATAATTATTACATTTTTATTTATCTGAAACAGTAAACAGCTTTTATTTATGGAGCAATTATCTCTATGTTTTAGCATTCCTCTGCTTTGGTTCTTTAGGGCAACAGCAAACCCAATGCAATATGTAGGCATAAGTAATTGATATAATTAAATGGTTAATATTTAGATTAATCTATAGAAGGAGTATTGAAGGCAAGGGGTAGATTATTTAAATGAAGAAAACATGCTCTCTTTTTTCGTCCCTGTCTTTTGTGTCTTTATGGGGTAAAAAGTAGGTACAGAGTCTCTATCTTTGTTATATTATATTGTAGAATCATCGATTGCTCTTCCTAATATAAGCATATCAATGTTATCTACAAATATGAATAACGAGTCTCAGACCTCCTATTTCAGTTTACTATCTATTTCTTAATAAATCATACCCTACTGGAATTTGATATCTTATCACAAAAATGAAAAATTACCAACTACCTACTACTCAATTGTAACGTCTGGAGGATCAGGTAACTGTGAAGATGACCAAATGAAAAATAAAATCCAAATGAAAATTAATAGTAATAGTGATTCACACAAGATAAAATGAGGATTTGTTTGCTGATGAGGGCAATTCTCCCAACCACGGATAGCCATTTTCTTGAATTCTACCTGCAGATTAGCCTAGAACAGGATGGTTGTTGGGTAACATGTCGACAATTATTCGTAGATTACCATCGAGTAAAACTAGCCATCATTATTTTCTAAATCAGTACCAATATACATTTCTATTTCTTGAGTTGTTTGAAAATTAATGAATTATAGATGTATAAATAGCAATCATTTAATTATTTTCTATAGTATTTCTAGGAGTTTTGTCGTCAAAATAAGCCTAAATTAGCCTGCAGGTCCTTAAAATGCTGAAATTCAGCTGTCCGTGGTAGGGAGAATTGTTGGAGTTTAAAGTCCGATCTCAGAAGCCCCACACACTACCTGCAGGGCCACCCTTCTCCACACTTAATAGTTGGCGGTTGCTGAGCCAATTAGATCCACAAGTACAGTTGCTGTTTGGACAAACATTGTGCTGGCATAAGTCCATAACTTCATATGGAAGGTGTCAATATTAGTTTTGATTTGTTGCTTCACTAGTTGGCTTTTATGCATTGAACATGTAAATAATGACATGCACCTCCCTTGAATACAAACTGGTAATTTATTAAACAGTAGCAATAAATCATGATGGCATGGATTATTTTGTCTTACTACCCTCTTATTTCAATCTCTGTCAACCGAGAATTTGATTGATTTCATTTTAAGATGCGGGAAAAAACTAAATATAGGTTCCTCCTGTCTAGTGTCCTCTTAGCAATGAGTTCTGTTCCAGTTAGCTGTCAATGGTTCAATGAATATGAGTAAATATGTAGAGTGATAAAGAGAGTAAGATATCAATTATTATTATTTTTCTAGTATATAATTATTTTTTCAACTGTTCTGCTAGTGACATCACACACAGACAGCTGCACTGTACAGGCTTCACCAGGTGCAGGCAGGGCAACTCAGTATGTTTCAGAAAAAAACATACATAAAACAAATTTAAGTAGAAATATATGTAAATAAAATGGCATAGATATTCCATTGGTCAGAATCAGGATAGTCAAGACAGTATACCAATTCGCAGAAACTGGCCCCTCCCTTTCAGACTTATCAAATCAAAAAATGGGGAGTATCAAACCATGTGGAGGACTATCATGGCAAATACCCAATGACTTGCCTTTGGAATACATGTGTTACTTTTTAATGAACACAATTCTTTTTCAAATAATTATATTAGATAAGTTCAAGAACATCTTATTATCAAACTAAGAACTTGAGAAGTTGAAAATCTGCATTCTACAGGAGGTAAAAAATGTGGTTAGCCTTGCCTCCCAATATTAGGGATTTAAAATGTAAAAGTAACTTCAATAATACTGCTAAAAACTTACTTTTTGCACACAGATCGGCATGAATGATAGATATTTTATGGTCGACTGCAGATTGGTATTTAAATATCCAGATGCAACACTCTTATTTCATGTACATATACGTATACTTAATTTATAAGGTTCCCCTATCTAACTAATATTATTAATGTAATATAACTGAAAACCAGGGGAAACCTTGATGTATATTACTTAATAAGATCCTTAGAAAAACAAAAAACTATATCACCATGACAATTATTAGTGTTTACTTTCATGGCATACGCATCTTGTGAAAACGTTATAGTACTGCATTCCTTGTGAGGTAATGCAATAGTAACGTATATGAATATTTTAAGTCTGTAGTGTTGAGACTTATCAGAAGAAAGTCAGTAAAATATATGAAACATATACCTTCTTAGATAAATGCTATCTCAATCAAATGAATAAAAAGACGTTTTTACTTCAGGGCCAACATGCTTATGTTTTCTTTCAAATGTTGCCATCCATATAATCAATATCAATAGATAAGCTTATTCATTGGTCTTATATCTGTCTAATGAAATGCGATCCATTTTAACGTTGGAGTAATTAGGGGTAATGGCATAGGCCTACCTTTTGACATTTTCAAATCTCTTTAAACTTGAGTCTATCTTTTTCCTCTTGACTATCCCAGATCCTTCTAACATGATATTAATGGTTAAAAGTGAAAAATGATTTGCCACGAAGCGATTCTTTGTTTATACGGGTTTTTGGGTTCCGTAGGATATGAATCAAGATAGAAAATACTTTACTTTGCTCCCCAAAAGCTCATTCATTTGAAATTTATTGTTTATTGTATTATCATTTGTCTATCCTTATGCAATTGAAAGATAACACGTGATTTCCTTTTTTAATTTGTTATTCATCATTTTCAAAGTCATTTAAAATGAATTTGATATTTGTATATTTCCATGAGATGCAAACGTCCTCCATTCCAATGTCTCTGAGATTTGCTGCTATAAGCTGCGGGTGCTTGACATCACATAGCAGATGTAGGTATAAGACATGATCCGCTTTGGTATCAGTGTACATGCCGGGAATCGGCTGAGGCAGAGATCTAGTTCCCGGCGTGTACATTAATGACAGACAACCGGGATCCGGCGACACAGAACGTATCAATAATAGTTCAGATTGCGGATAAAAATCTGTATATAGGCCCGTATGTTATGTGTGATATATGATATTTCCAAAGATTCCTTGGTACATAACTACGAGCGAAGAAAATCACTGTCATAATTATTTTGAACGCACCATAAGCCTATGGACTTACATGACTCTATAGCCTATGTGTAAATGTTCACTCAGAGCCAAATCAAATTGAAATAAGAGATGTAAATGAAAACATTGTACTCCAATAATAATGGTTTGAAATTAAAATTATACATATAGCAGTAACTTATATACTTTTGAGTGTAGATGTAAAACTTGAATATGTGTGATTCGTTATATCAAGGAGGGAATAGAGAAAAAGTACGTAACAAAGGAATATATTGTATTAATCTTGATTTATAAGTTATATTTTACATTTAAAATCTTAATGTAATACAATTTATATACCCATTGTAATATCCCCGAAAACCAGGGGCAACCCTGAATAATTAATTAAAAAAATCAAAAAAAGAGTTACCTGCGTCGGTCCAGTGAAGCAGCGTTCCCAAAAACCCCCACAGTAGGGGCTGGAGGAGAGGTAGGGCCCTGGTCCGGGGGGAAAGGACCGCCATCCTGGTGTATGTAAGAAAAGGAGCCCCTCCTCTGAGTCTCCTCCTGAGTCTCCTTATTCCTCCTTATAACTAGTATTTACTCCATGTGTTGATTAACTGATCCAGGCAACTCCTGGTGGAAGAAGTCCTCCTCTGTAACTTTGACGACCTTCTCTTATAATAAATTGCTTCTCTTCCTGCGTACTGATGGCCTGCTGACCTCTGGTTGTTATCCACCCCTTGGCCTGTCCTCTTGCTCCTCCTGCCCCCTCCTCACCCCCCTGGTCACTCAGGATGGCCTGGGCCCCTCCTTGGTCGGCCTGGAGGCTGGAGCAGGGCGCCCTTCGATCTGTGCCGCCCTGGAGGCCGGCGGGTGGTGGTAGGTGGGTGGTGGTGGTGGCAACCTACTCCTAGGAGCAGTAGGTGTTGGTTGTAGTAGGAGGTGTTCAGTAGCTAGCTGCTGGAGAGAGGAGAAGGTTTAAGGTTAAGGCACCATACACCAGCAGGACTTAGCCTCTCCTCCCCGGCCCACACAGAGCCGCACACTGAGTACGGTGAGAGGTAAGCCGACTTGTCACGGGTCGTGGTGTGCTCAGCTGGCTGGTCGTGGGGGCTGAGAAAGCCGTCGTGGTGTAACGTCAACAAGGCTCGACCGCACCTAACCCCCTTAGCGCCGCCCGCGCCAAATGGCCGCGTCCCAGCCCTGAGATGGACGGCGGCTTAAACTTAACGCTAGCGGCGGTTCTTACAATGGAGGGGTCTAGGATAAGGATTTTTTTTTCACGCGAGGAGTGTCTTTAATGTATGGAGGATGAAAATGTTGTGCGAGGATTCTTTGTTTATTATATATTGGTGATCTTATATTGACCACATTCGAGTCCAACAATCAAGGGTTTTCTTTTTATATGCACATTAATTCTTCTGATTTAATGCAGTTTGTTTCTTGGAGTGCGTTTCCACTTTTTTCTCCAGTAAAGATGTCCGAGAATCAATGATGTTTTTAAAAAAGAAATATAGCGGATGCGAACGTTTTCTTGAGCGTCCCCAATTTCGCAAAATCATAAAATAATCTCAAGTAGTTCTCGTTATTTCTCACACCTTTCCTTTGTTTAATGCCACTCGGGAGTTTTCTCACTTCGCGTCAGCTCTCGCGAGATTGCCCTGCGTAAGGTGCGCCTCCTGGTGGCACTTTTCAACAGTTGTTTTCATACTTCATTACTTGGCTTCGCTCGTCGAAAAACTGCTTATACAATAAGTTAAATCTGCTACCAAACGCACAGTCCAAATGAGGTCGTCAAATAACAAGCATGGACAAAACCACAGCGTCCCCAAGTCTTGCAGGATTAAAATGAAAAATCTTAATATGGTTTTCCTCTAGGCTTTCTGCATTTAAACAGACACGAAATAGAAAAATAAATCCTTCAATGCGGGTGAGACTGTAATCCTCAAACTAAATGCTGGCACCACGTGCGTGTAAAAACCCTCGCTTGGACGGGTTCCCGTTCTTGCTCTGTTATCCTTGCCACGGCTTCCTCTTTGAAATGCAATCGATCAGAAAAAAATATGAAAACATTGCAGGCACTGGAAGTCGTATACTGTGACGATCTGTGACAGGATATTTAATTTGCTTGTGATGCTTCTAGTGAAAAGTAACATTCATATTCTTTGTGGTAGCCAGAGTATGTGGTGATGAAAGGAGGAAAATGAAAATGAAAGTCCTTCCTGTGTGTGAAACGGTCCTTTCCGATTGTAGAGGTATCTATTACAACCGTCCTTTCAGAGTGTTGCGTGCTATCTGATTGCAACCAATTAAATACGTTTTCCAGTGTTGATATAGTTTCCTCTGGTCTGATCCACAAAAAGCGAATGTTCGGATCCTCCCAGCTAAGCTGGCGGGAGGAGAAACTTCTATAAAATGAGCAAGAACGAAAATAAACTGAAAAAGCTCCTTGTGAGAAAATATCTCACTGTTAAGGAGCTGTTGGCGGCCGTCCGCTCCCGGCCACTGCTGGCACCCGTCTGTAGGTGCTCCTGTGATCACCGCGCGCCGCGCACCAGCGAAAGGCAGCTGAGAAAAGTCGTCTGCTCCGTGATCCCGTCATTAGGGACGCTGTGTGACGTCACAAGGCCGCTAACCGTTTTTAGGCTCTAATGGTCTGGAACTGATTGAGCCGGACTAGAGCGCAGGATCTTTCACTGTCGTTCTATGGCTGTGTTAAGGAACATATATATATTCTTTTTCCATTCAGAAAACTCCCGACTACCCCTATAAGAAAAGATCGGAAACATTTTACTAAACCGCAGTCAGATCAAACCTCATGTGTATCTTTTCAAATTCATTCTGAAAATCATACGCTCATAAGTATTTTTGTTCAACATTGATAAATGTTCGGTGTGTGTACGACTGACTGAACCTGGGCATATATTACTCTCTGTAATCCGCACTTGTCCGGACCATTTAACTCACTTCTAATTAGAGGCCTTTAATCGTTAAATCCCCACAGGTTCAACACTATACCTTTCAAAGGGTGCTATGCCGCAGCGTACAGTGTGCCTCTTGAAAGGAGAACGGGCCACTCATACATGGTCGGACCCTGTCTAATAAGACCACACTCTAAGGGCTCTTTAAAGTTGAATTCCATTAGTTTTTTTTAATTATAAAACAATTGTTCTTACTTCTATATTTCTTTTCTTAATGAACGCCGATTTGTAGGGTGGAGGAAAAAAATCACCTTAGTTCCCTCATGCTTTTGGAGACAAATGGTATATTTGGTGACCAAATAATCATCCTCTTTCGGCATGTCCACATGCCAAAAGCATGCCAAAACGTTATTATAACGTTGCAGCAATGTTTTGATTGGTTCTGTATTTGGTTCTTGTTACATTCTTTCGATGACTCCCAATTATGTCGCTGCAATGTACTGCTGTGACATTGCACTGTGACGTTACAATGTTCTGGTTACGTTCTTCATCCCAAATAGAATATTCTTATAACATTTTGTTTTGTTTTGTTCTGACCTCACCAAACAATAATGTTATAATAACATTCTGATTTGGTGAAGTTACAACCTCACCATCAATAGCGTCATTGTTATGTGCCATCTTAGTAAGTAACAAACTGACTAAAAGAGTATGGTTGCAGAACGTTTCTGTTATGTCACAAGCTGGCTGGGTAAATATTGGAGGTATCTCTTAACATTAACATCTCAGGATATACAACCTCTAAAGATATCATCTCTAATTGAACAGCTAGAACTGTTCAACCTTTATGAGGCATGTTATTCATCCCTTTGAACTTACAGCCTAAAGCCGTATTCCACTAGATCGTGAGGTTTTAGGGCTAAAGATCGTGAGAGTGTCAATTTCAGGTAGGAAAGATCACGAGGAGCGCTCCCAATAGTTACGAACATGTTGGTAACTATCCGTAGGAAGGCTCATGATCTCTGGCTGACGATTTTTAGGATGCCAAAGAACCTGAGTCTTTACTGGTATAATTTATTCAATCTCAAGATATATAAGAGCACAGCAAAAGTCGTGAGTGACTCCCGATCTTTGGATCTTTATCCCAAACATTGGAAGAATTTACACAAATTTCGTGCCAAACATTGTATAGTGGAACATTACCTTCAATAAAAACCATAGATATTACTAGTTAGATAGTTCACGTGTTCACTCCCATATACCTTCGCCATTGAAAATGTTTGGAACTATCGCTGAATTTTCATAAATCTTTTCAATTAACGATTCTTAAATCCGATGTGAATGGTTCTAAATTTCACCTATCTTGTGATTTCAAAACGCAAGAATTTTGTGAATGCTGAACAACAGGTATAGTCCTGACCAAATTTGTGAAAAAGTCAAAATAAAAATAATCTAAATCGAGACTTCTAATCCGAATAACTTAGTTCGGCCTAATTGGATCCTAAACATAAGAGGCCAAACACACTGGCAGAAAGGGGATCAAAGAAGTTGCCATTTTTCCACCACATATAGATGCTGCTCTTTAAGAAAATTCAGAAAAATTCTGAAGGTGGGAGAAGTGGTTGGTTTCCATGGTAACCAAAGCATAGCTTTTGTAGTAAGTGGCTGGCATAATAGTGTGTGTGTGTGTGTGTGTGTGTGTGTGTGTGTGTGTGTGTGTGTGTGTTCAAATGGCACTGTGTACTGGTATAGGGAATTGTTAGCTGTGGTCTAGACATGTGGTCTGTGTGGGATGATGTGAACACTGCAGGTGAGTTAACTCAGCCTGAGGGAAGGACAACACTTGGGTATACGACCACCGAACACCTGTTAATAATCACAAGTAATACCTCTAGAAAAACAGTCAGTATAATCATGAAAATAGGATAATGGGTATTTTCTACAGTGATCAAACCTGTTAATGCATTACACAAGTGGTAATAAAGCTTAACCCAGCCGGAGGTGCGATGTTTTAATAATGTTGCAGTAACGTTCTATTTGGTTCTGGTTTGGTTCTTGTTACGTTCTTTTGATGACTCCCAATTACGTCACTGTGACCTACTGCTGTGACGTTGCACTGCGACATTATTATAACGTTCTGGTTATGTTCTTTGACCTAAACAGAATATTCTTATAACATTCTGTTTTGGTTTTGTCCTAACCTCACCAAAAAATAATGTAATAATAACGTTCTAATTTGGTGAGGTTTCAACCTCACCATCAATAACGTTATTGTTACATGCCATCTTAGTGAGTAACAAACTGACTAAAAAAGTATGATTGCAGAACGTTTCTGTTATGTTGCAAGCTGGCTGGGAAGTTTGTACCACTTTATTCCTGCCAAATTAGTTTAACCCTTTCAGGACGCCAGTATTCCTCAGGCATCACCAGGCCTAGCCTCCTGTATCTCTCATGCATCACCAGGCCTAGACGCCTGATGCCTGAGAGATACATAGCAAATTTCTTAATATTGTGAATTTTATGCTCAATATAATGTAAAATACATTTTTTCTATTTCAAATCTCTGAAATGATCCATATTATACTCCCTCTAATTAATGCCATTTAGAAATAATTATTTTCATTCATGTTTTAGCTTGTTATTGGTCTAGCTTGAAATGTTGTGGTATCAGTGGCGTCTTTTGGGGATATTTCCTAAGTAAATTGGTGTTCATTTGGTACTATTTTAGCATTTAGTGGCGTCTTGAAAGGGTTAAAAAAGGAATCAGAAGCTGAACGAAACAATAAATGACTATAATGATTACAGGATATCCCAGAACCACTCAGGAAGATAGGAAAGTGGTCGCTTAAACACAGGCATTAGGGAAAAAATGCGGTCATTAAGTATGCAAGCTAGACCTTTTTTTAAATTTTTTTATATTTGGAGATACTGTTTGGTTGGTTGTCACTAACACTAGGTACAGACGGGTGGTGTGGACCGCGTCTCAGCGCCCTTGTCAAGGGCATTAGGGCATTGTCTTGGCCTCCCCAAGCCGCCTCGAGGGGGGCGATAATAGGCTTACTGACCCTCACACCCCTCACACACCGGCCACGAGGGGGCTTACACGTCCACTTGAGGGTCAGTTCATTAGGAAACTACAAAGAACTAATTAGCCAAAGAGGGATCAAAATAATGGAGGGAAACCTCTAAACAGGTGAGGCGTCGCGAGGTGGGTCGGGATAAAATTATTGGCTTGGTTGCCGTGTTTGCAGTGGTGTGTCATTATTATTGTTTATTGACTTCAGTTGTTGTATCGTCCATAGGCCTATATAGTGTAGTGTCTTCCTTATGCTGGTTTTTCATAGAAAAAGAAGTAATACTTTGATGTGAATGCATTACAACTTTATCGGCAACCTACAATAAAATGTATCAAATCCTTACATCTATTTGGGTTCTCTGAGGTGAAAAGTTAGAAGATAAATCTTTTTAAAACTACTATAGATCAGGGTTACGTCCTTTCAATCAGGGCTTCATCAATTGAGACTAATACATCTTATATGACTTTGGTAGTCTTTGGAACATTCTCCATGCCCTGAACTGTATATCGAAATTTCTCGATTGGCCCTTTCTGGTTTATTTAGTTTGTTACTGTTATCCTTTCAACCGCTGATTGGGTTATGGTGTCTGAATTTAAGGGAGGTGTGGGGGGGATCCAGGAATTCTTGAAAGGAGGTGGAGCCTACTTTACAAAGTCCTGGCGCGGGCGCCGTTTTTACGTCAAAAATAATTGATATTAGAAGGAAGGGGGAAAAAAAAGGGGGGGGGGGGGCGGATCCCCCTAGATCCGTCCCTGGGAGGTAGAGGCATGTAGGGTCAAAAGTTAATGATCATTAAAATAGATGAGTCAACTCCATACTTACACCAGAAGACAAAGTTTCTAACTTCGTTAAAGTTTACTAACTTGTCCCTAATCAATTGTTGTGACCACAACATTCCTTTTTTTTTTTTTTTTTTTGATACATTTTTATTACCCTGGGACAAGTTGGATCTCTCCAGTCTTCCCTTGTCGCCAGCAAAACTTAATTCTATTACATATTCTTGTTGATAATGTCAACTATTCTAGAATGACTGGAGACTAAGAAGAAATGTCTCCAGAATATATAAGCATACTGCACAGATAAATTGACATACCTAATTCGAGCAGAGGAGATTGTAAGATGTGATTAATGAAATGAAATGTAATGTTATGAATATACATTTACAATAGTATCACAACTTTCAGGTAAATATACCTTGAGCCAATCGTGCAGTTTCTTTTAAGACATACTCCTTATGTAGCATCTCCTTTACCTTTGTTTTAAAGGAATCATAATTTTCTATGCACCGCAAATTTACATCTAGATTATTCCACAAATTCCAAGCAACGAAGACAGGTGATTTCAGAATATATTCAAGTCGTGTAAAAGGAATGGGCACAATAGGGGCGTCATTCTGGCGAGTATTGCGTACATGAATTTGCCTCACAAAATAACCAGATTGTAACAGGCGATATACAATATTTAGCAGAAAGTATTTTCTTCTATATTCCAGGGGAAGTAATTTTGCTCTAGTGTATAGTTCCAATTTGTGCACTGTCATGGGATTGTTAACCAAGAAAACTACTCGTAAGGACACATTAAGTAAAGTTTCCAGCTTTTGGCAGTCAGCCAATACACATGAAGTAAAATAGATATTCCCCATATCCAAGTATGGGAGCAGCATGCTTTTAACTATAGTTAAGGCTGTAAATTCATTAATAAATTTCCTAACTCTTCGCAAAAGAGACAGTTTATATGATGCTAACTTAAAGGTTTCCTGCAGTTGATATCTAAAGTTCAGTGCTTCATCCAAGCTTATTCCAAGATACTTATATATATTTACACGTTCTATGGCATTTCCACTTAGAGTTAGTATAGGTTGACATGCATTTTTATTGGTGGTAAATAACACACACTTCGTCTTTTTGATATTGATAGTCAGCTTATGCAACCGACACCATATACTTACTCTAAGCAAATCTGTTTGTAGTATCTGTTGACTGTCAATTATATTCTCGCCGCCGACAAATAACACGGTGTCATCTGCGTACAGTAGGGTTTCAGATCGAATCGGTACATCAGGCAGGTCATTTATATAAATGTTAAACAATAAGGGGCCCATAGTTGAGCCTTGTGGTACACCAAACATAATATCTTGCAGGGGGGACAAGGAGCCATTCGCTATAGTTTTCTGCTTCCTATTAAACAGATAGTTTCCTATCCATTGTTTGGTACTATTATGTAAATACATTTTATCTAGTTTCAGTAGTAGGGTGTGATGATCCAAAGTGTCGAATGCTTTTTTAAAATCTATGAACACGGCTAGAGTTGGCTTTTTATTGTTATTGTTTAGGGTTATTTCGGTTATTAACTTAAAAATTGTATCTTGAGTACCATGCTTGGATCGAAAACCATTCTGTTTGGAATTAAAAAGATGATTATCCTCTATATGGTTATATAGCTGGTCATGAATTAGTTTTTCCAAGAGTTTGCCAGGCAAAGGCAATAAGGTAATTGGGCGCAGGTCTTCAACAAGCTTAGGATTATTAACTTTTGGAATAGGCACAACAGTAGATGATTACAAATATTGCTGTCTACCGACAGAAATGAGATGACTTTTATGGAATTACATTGAAGTTCCAGATAGCTTTCATGGTTTATACTATATAACAAATTATAGTTAGCTTCTCAGAATGACTTTATAGTTATTTTGAGTTTTGCAAATTTTGCCACCTTAATTTTATTGAACCCTTCATTGACTTATTTTGGCTCCTGTTAACTCCTGTATTTACTCTCATGTCCACACTGTTTAAATCTCAACGGGATTGTGGCCTCACGTTTCTCAGTCAATAGTGATGTGTCAATAACCCCATCTGGAGTATTTGAACGTACACCAGGGCTTAATCACAATGTAAACACCTACATAAACATGGCGTCTGTATGACCCCTGCCGTCATTATGGGATCCCGGTACCCCCGGAGGGGGGACACTCAGTATATATATGAAGGTAGGTACCAACTGCAAAACTACAGCCCCCCCCCCCCCCATTCTGGAATTTGACAGCCTCCCAAAAGACTAACATACTCTGACAGCCCCTGCATTTGAGGATAGTTCTTTGACAGCCCTTGTGAAAGACCATTCACTGAATAAATTATTGGTTCCAATCTAGTCTCAAAATGTGATAATTTGTTTAAAAAGCCTTATGAAGGAATTTACTTACCAACAATTGACTCTTGAAATAGTGTCAAATATAATCTTGTATTGACAGCTCTCCTAAAAGGTGGTTTGCTTATTTCACAGCCCCCCCCCCCCGCCCCCCCAACACACACACACACTTTTTTTATTTTTTATTTTAGCTACATTGGGGAAAGACAGCTACAGCTCCATGGGGGTACAACCGTAGTTGGCATACTCCACGTCGCTTCAGATTCCCTTGTAATCATCGCTCCAACCTTAGCATTCTGGGTTTCCCGAAGTGCCCGGATGTAGGCTTGACCCACTTATGGGCAGCGCGTACGGATACAGTAAAATTACATAACGAAAAAAGGCCAAGCTCGGAGCGATCATTACTTGGGGAATGTGAAGCGATTAAGGAGTATGCTGTAGTTGGTACCCATTTCCAGACCGAGTAACCCCTCGGGCCCGGCTCCTGGGCGGAGGAATGGGTTAAGGATACGTTGGAGTCACCGTTACCAATAAATCCCTGTTTACGGGCAGATTTAGATGTTGTCGGTAGTTAAAGTCATCAGGGCCGAGGCTCCTTCTGTAAGTGACTTTACGTCTATAAGTCTCTGTGTAGGGTTTCTACACTGAGTTTGCAATGTGTGCGCCGTACCAACGTCAGATAGTGTGACGGTTCTAAACTACACTGAACTAGGGGCCTTTCCATAGAAATTTCGCGATAATCGTGTTTAGGATAGGATACGATGCCAAAAAAAAATTCTTTCATTTTTTTTTTTTTTTTTTTTTTTTATCAAACTTAAACTATATAGCATCCTTCCTTGGTCACATACATATATTCTTTTGATAAATACTCTTTGTGATTTTTTTAAAGACAGTATCGTGATTTTTTTATGGACCAGCTTTGACTCATGATAATTATTGCCAAATGCCTTTGGAAGGCTATCCTGGATAGAGTAAGAATGTCTACATTGTCAAAATGGTCACATCAACACGTGACGGGGGTTCAACGCTGAACTATCAGATGACTCACATGTTTCACACTCTTCTTTGTTCGTGATAAGGCCACTCATAAAGGCTTATACAAAGTTAAAATACCCTATACAAAGGCCTTTGTGTGAAGAATCCAAAGAGTCGAATTTATTCTAAACACTGATTTGTCCTTATGCAGAATTTATTGAATGTTTGCGCTAATATCGTCACTTATAACTATTTTAACAATCACAATAATAGGTTCAAAAAGCCTATATATGATATGATAATTATGATATAATAATTATAATATAATAATTATGATATAATATGATGTAATGAAATATAATACAATGTAATGTTATGTAATATGAAATAATTTAATACAATATGATATATACACTGTTGTATTAATTGTTGTTAATCTCATTAAAATGTTCTATCTGAATTCATTCTTTTTGTAAAATATTCAAATATTCATTTTCTATGTGAATTAACATCTTTATTGTAATATGACTGAAAACCAGGGGAAACCCAAAAGTATATTACTCAATAAGATCCTTAAAAAAACAAAAACATATATACTTATATATATAGCTAGCCCCCCCCCCCCCACCCCTTCATCTCCTTTCTCTGGGTAATAAAGATAAACCCTAAGTTCCGCCCCCATTGCTGCATGAATCAACATCAAATATATACAATGATCACACAATAGATCATAAAACAGCTATCGCGGCCCTCAGGGCTCTGCCTGTCTGTCTCTAACCTCCCACGGCCGCTGTACACTGCGTGCCGTCTCCACCATAGCAGCAGCCCACACAGCCCTGTCTCTAACTCTAACACAAATAGTGTAATTCAATTTAAAGCTTGGCACCAGAGGCTAGAGGCAATATTGGGACTGTGTCATAGAGGTGTAGGACCTGTTTACATTGTGATCGGGCACAGAGATTACTGCGCGGGCATGGACGTTAACCCCTTACATGTGGACTCACTTCAGGCTGAATGCACCGTGGCTTATGCAATTATAATGTTGTTTTAAATAATCAGAATTGTATTTTAAAATGTGGTGGTGGACAATAGAGATTGTTTTTACTGCTTCAGTGACGGAAAAAAAGAGTAGATGTGAATGGTAGGCCTATGCAGCTTACCACTTCTATAGTAAGTCTTCAATATTTAATATTCAGGTAATGGCCATTTATTTTTGCAATACTCTTTCAGATATTGCCATCATTATGGTCATTTTTAGAGGCAAACTATTAAACGTTATCTTTTCTATCCTACTTTTACTTCTGAATTAAACAATAAAAGACATATATGCAATAGTTATGTATAGAGTGAATTGAAACAATTTTTTTTTCAAAATCTTATCTATGCTTTTTTGATAAACATCCTATAATATATGAACATAATTGGCAGATGGTTTAATGGGAAATCTGAACTGACGCATGACTCCTCATGGCTGAATTACCTTGGACCTATCAAGCAAAAGACTAGAATCCAGCAGACCATATAAAATGATATTGTTATTGTGGAACTGATTTAATCTTATCCATACATATTTGCTTCTGTATGCACATTGATATACCGAAAATAGCTGTTTTTGTGTGTGTCTTTTAAAAATAAATTTCTGTACCCATGCAACTGGTTATTTCTTTCATTATCATCGACGTATTCTATTGGCATACTCATAAATAATTGATATTGCTCTATTTACTAATGATTGCAATCATTTAATGTACTTTCATTATACTTGAATCTGTTTTCGATACATTACAATCAGACAACGTTTTTATAATTATAACATTGCAATTGTTTCCCTATACTTTCCCTTTCACACAAATGTTATCTATTTGCTATTGGTCTGACTTTGCAATAAAAGAATCTAATACACTTTTCTCATGAACCTGCGCAGTAAACCCTTTCATAGCTGTCATGAACCCAACTCTTTAAGCCGTGGTCCATAGGAACCCATATCCAAATCGTTTGGTTTAGGTCTATCCAGTAGCAAGGCCTGTAGGGAGATGTACCATGGGGTCAGCCATTGTCCCCCAGTTCAGGCCAGTCGGGGGACAAGCTAGACCCCTCCACTGCTGATATGCTACCAAAGACCCTCTACCTTCAGTTCACTATTGTAGGACAACAACATCTGAATAGATAACTTTATCATTTTATCTCAATAGCTAGAGCATTGATTCCCATACCCCTTTTGAAACTTTTTGATAATATTGAATAATTAAGTAGTTATAGATGGGTAAAATTTACCCCTGCCCCTTCCCTCTGAGGGACCCCTAAGTAGGTTGTATGTACAGTGTCTAATCTGTAACCAGGTGAGAATGTTGTTTTAGGGGTTTAGCCATCAGGTAAGACAAAGGCTGAATAGGTTGGCTACCACAACAGAGAGGTGAGAACCCCAGTCTGCAACCCTTATTATCCCTCTGTCTACAAAGGCCTTATCTGTTGAGAGGTGTGAGGGCGCTGGGCCAGAATAGGGGATTTGAAAAGATGTACAAGCCTAAAACTCCCTACCTCCCTATACCGCGTTCAGGAGAGGCCCAGTGGGCGCCGCCATATTGCACAATGCAGAGTTCTGATAGGCTGAAAAGTTGCGCTTGTCCACCCACAGGAAGCGGCACCAAAGGTGTGAGCATGCGCAGACCAGGACTCCCGAACGCGGTATAGTCTTTTCCACTGCCTGCCCGTCATGGTTGGGTGGTTCGTTTGTCTGAGTGTCGGTATGGCAACCACAGAGCTACAGGGGGTCTTCACTTGTTATGTAATGCTGATAAGCACTTATTGAAGGACTCTGATTGGCTAGAAATGTTAATTATTAAAAAAATATTTTGAAATATTTGATGCATACACAAAGATAACTGATATCTAGCGAGAAATAGACAAAGATATGTGCTATAGATACATAATTATAGGCAGAATTATGGAACACTGTATACATATGAAGTTATTTATGGTTTTTGTATTGACATTTTACGTAGGCTCTAAGAAGAAATAACCACAAGCTTGTCAGAGAAGCAGTGCTGGGCCTACTTCCACACTAGGTGGCGTGGTCCGGAATCTAATTTATTGAAACAATTGTCTAGACGTTTTTCAATAGTGTGGTGCCCTATTAGCGGAAAAGACCTGAACCAAGCAATTGAGGAGATAAAATTACGGATTTCAAAGCATCCATGTATATAGTTGGTTTTGAAGTCACATGTTAATCCTGTTATGCGTGTTCATTAGTACATTTATCACATAAAATAACTAAAATGGTCCACTTTCTCTAAATGGTGACCCCCCATTGAAAGTTCTTGATACGGGGCTGATCCAGGCTCAGACCAATCAACCTCTTACTTTTTAATAAAGTATTCGTTTAACTGTCATATCTAGACAACATGATTACACATCTTGTTAAACCTCACTATAGCTGAAGTCTGCGGAAGAGCAGACTTAAGTCTAAAAAGGCTTCAGGATGATAAACACGTCCCCTGCCCACCCCCCACCCCCCCCCCCCCAAAAAAAAAACAAAAAAAGAAAGAAAGAAAAAAAAACACACCACAAAAACACCACAAAAACACACACACAAAAATAAACAGTGGAAACAAGGCTTGACGCACAGGTTTGAGGGATAGGTGTATATAAAGTCACTTACATTTAGAAACATGCCAATTGTGGTTAGAAGAAATACCATATAGGCCTATAGGTAGCAGTTTTACTGCGAACTCACAATACCTCACTCCAGATTGGATATTTGTTGTTCAAAACCTTCACACAAGGTGACGCCACCAGCGTATAGATAAAACCGCCATTTCCTATACTACTTCGGCTCGGCCTCAGCCAGAGGGCGCTCTGAACAGTAGGTCCAATAAAGAATTTAATCGGACATTGGTTCTACAATTTAAGCATATAGGGGCCTATTTCCAATCTCTGAAAATACTTGAATAGACTCCGCTCTATACGAGACAATATTAATATCTCATGAATTGACTTATTTGTATACGTGACAAGAGGGAGTGTTCGCCGATAGCGGCTGGAAGTGGGTCTAGCATTCTTCTAGCCGGCCACCAGACTACCTTTTGTGCTAATTACAGGTACAACTACCACCTGAGTGCACATATCTGCAGGTCCCAGTGGCTGGTTCCAGTTAGGTCCTTTTGAACCGCTATTTGACTGGACATGCCCTATTCATAACGATGTAAGTAGTATCTTGAAATGAGAATTTGAAACATGACGCATGCATGTACTATTATACATCCTTATTTGTTCAACGTCTACGTGAGACTATCGCATGGTTGATCCTATTGTATACATATGACATGTTAGTAGTAGGCCCTATATAGAAATGGGACTTTAGAGGTTGCCATGTGCACAGTTTGTAATATTTATCCGGCATTTCTAGATTCTCATGAGTGAGACACTTTGAATCTATCACATACAGAGGTAATATCATTCAGGTGATCTCGTGTACATACCAACTGTAATAACAATATGACATACAGGACATCACATAAACGGTTTTATATAATCAAGCTGCGTGTGCTATCATTCTCTGATGTATTACAGTACAGATTGAGTTCCATGACATTTGAGAAGATGTTAAATGCATCCAGTTATTTTGATAACAATTTTCTATATTTTATTGTCAAATTACATAAACTTTGAGAAATCTGAGGGCCGCCACTGATTGATCAGTAGCCGCTTGTTTTTGGACAATATAGATATTATACAGAGACAATATGGGTTATTCCTTATGTATATATGTGCACATATAGAATGCATTCACATTTAAGCCCTTGTTAATGTTGATGTACATGTGCCACCTACTGCTGGGGCTCAGAAGGATACCCTTTAGCCTCTATTTCATGGGCCGATTTTGATGCTGCCAGTTTTACATTTCTTTGATTTTTCTCTCGAAAATATTGCATGAAAATGAAACATCCTATTTAGCATTCAAGGGAAAAATCACAATAACTTTTCAAGTGATATAGGGCCTTTAACATGTTTATACTTAACCATGATTTCCCATACCGATTTTTAGATGTTGCAGCACAATCGGTACGTGGAATACGGACTTTAGGCAGTGAGAGACGGTAATCTGCTGTGTAGCTATTCCATTTGGGGAAACACAGGAGATCAGTCTGCCAGGAATAATTCAGCTTACTCCATTTATCTGTCATTTCGGTTCAGTTTACTTAAAGCCTTTTATCACTTTGGCACCCCTATTTAATTATGTAAGGGATAAAAAGTAAAGCTTTTGAAAGGATTGTGCGTGTTCGTAATGTATTTTGTGCATATAAGTAAAATAAATAAAACAACAAAGAAATCGTTTTGTGATGTAATCAAAAATTGCATGAAGCAGATCTAGGATTTTCGAAAGGGGCAGGGGGGTTAGCATAATAGACTAAGTACTAAAACGACACGTATTCTTGTACACACGCGCAACATCCCCCCCCCTCCCCCAGACACACACACACTTTTTTGCCTGAATTCGGTGTCCACCGTCAGGACCAACTGAACAACCCCCCCCCCCATGTATAGATGTCGCATCTAGTACCATTACCCGTAGCATCGGGTATAGCCGGGGGGTAGTTTTCCGCCTCGCAGACTTTCCCTGACCTCTGCCTTTATCACCCAATAGAACAGCGCCTCCTTGCTTGCGCCGCTCCCTTCTGTAGTTCTAAGATATAAAAAGATGAACATTTTCTATCACATTCAGACATTCGCGTACGCTCAACAAACCACAATTCTAAGGGCATGTGAAAATTATATTTACAGAATATGTACATGTTCTGTTGATACAGAACAATGATACAAAATGAAGTATATTATCATATTTAATTTTTTACTAGACCCAAAATTACCCTATTGGGGTTCACCCATGTCTACACAAAGGGTGAATTCAGAAGTAAAGAAATAACAAAAGATATGCTATCATATTTGGCCAACACTCTATTTCCATGCAAGAAAAGAAAT